>JAPQVW010000002.1:12007500-12390000 GCA_028535905.1 Quercus berberidifolia
ACCGATTTAAAGCTTATAACATATAGATTCATAATACAAAAACATATTTTGTAAATAAAAAACATATTAGAGCAGTTTTGTACTTAAAGTTTCGGTGTTCTAAGTTTTATTATACTATATCTCATGGCACATTTAGAGATTTGCTATGAAACTTAAGGTAGATATTAATACATGTAATATAAACGACATATATTAATCTCAAGGCACGAAATGCTCAGAATCAAAACTTGCCATTGAAGGTCATGTTAGGTACATAGAAATTCATAGCATATCACAGAAGCATAAAACGTATTAAGAACTAATCATATATGCCTATGACATCGAGAACAACCTATAAAAGCTCTGATACCAATGTAAGAAACATAGACACGCAGCGGAATACAAAAGGACATGCCCACTTTGGGTGTCCATCCATATTCTCTTCAGTTTCTAACAAATATTAATTTATTTTTAGTTAAAATGACTAGTTATAAAATTGTATATTTATTTTTATAATTTTATAACTATTAATTAATTATTTATGACATCTCCTACACGTTGTTTGTTTTGACAAGGCATTGGTAACTTTTACAGTACTAGTCTTGCATCACGTGCATTGGTCCCACCTTTCACACAAAATTATACTCACGCATGACGACATCACGTGCATGAGTATTTCCCATTCACACGGCACACAGGCCAAAAAAGAAAAGAAAAAAAAATCTCTCCAGTCTCCTCTCTTATTTAAACCACCCCCCAACCCCATTTCTACTACACCACGATCTCTGTTCCTTTTCCTCTCTTTTCTCCTTTAGCTCTTCATCTTTATTTTCCTGATTACTGTTTATACTTTTTTTTTTTCTTTTTTAGTGGGAGGAACTCTGGCTACTCTAATAGAGTTGTGGCTACCTTAAAAGGTAGCCACAACAGATGGCCTATATTACTTTCATTCTTCAGCCTGCTAATTTAAGAATGTAGGGCTTCTACAAATATCCATTCATATATTTTGGTATTAGGAGTGTACTAGAACAAAATGGTATCAGGAAAAGATATCCAGCTGCTTGCTAACAATACCACTAATCTTCAAAATTGTGTGGTCAACAAACCTCGGGACACGCTAATATATATTGAAGTATATGTCCTTTTGACAACGCTCCTGGTAGCCTTTCTCACAGTCTTCGGATCTCGGAGGCGTCGTAGCCACAGTTTGATGCTCAAATATGCGATATGGGCATCTTATCTTTTGTCTACGTACCTGATAAACTACACCATGGGCCTGATGAAGTCAGCAAGATTCCGTAATGAATTGTTTGCTGTTTGGGCGACGTTTTTGATTATTTTCCTTGGAAGTGCTGATTGCTTCTCCGCCTACAGCCTTGAAGACAGTGAGAATCGGAAGAGATATGACTTTGAAGTTTTTGTTCAGTATTTTTGGCTGGGCTGGCTGATAGGTACGTATGCTAACGAACCCAAATTTATGATTCCACTCTTTCTCCTCTTTTTCTTGTCTTTGAGAAGGACAGGAGGCAGAATCGAAGCTTTGGAGTTAGCAAGCATATCATATGGTTTGGTGAGAAACACCAAACTGGTTGCAGACTTCATGGAATATGAGAGCAACAAAGAAGGCGATGAAGCAGATCCTACTTGCATGAAAGGCTACAAGTATTTGGTGAAAGGCGAAAAGAAGGAAAAGGTGAAAGCTAAAGCACCACACTACCATATGCAGTTTGAGACGACAGATGATCATAAAGTCATTACCATTGATATGATCTGGCAATGCAAAGGGAGACTCTTAAGCTCCACCGGAGATCCAGACGGGCGACTCAAAGATATCTGCCTTTCCTATGCATTGTATAGGCTTCTCTGTCGTAGATTTGCAAAATATTCCTTCCCTGAAAGCTCCCAGGTTAAGACGTGGAATTTTGTTCGATATGGGCTTCTTTCCAAAGAAGGTGATCATGAGAGAGCATTCAGAGTAATTGAGCTGGAGCTCGGATTTCTTTATGATCTCTTTTACACAAAATATCCCGTCTTATTTGCCAAGGGACTTCCATTATTAAGAAATTTTGAGTTCATTATTGTCATAATTGGTTGTTGGGTTGTGGCTCCCACTCTAACCAACTACCATGAAAGAAACACAGGTTGTGATTTGCACCTCATGACAACAGGTGGACATAACCTTGATGCTCTTCTCACAGGTGTAGTTTTAGTCGCTATACTTTTCATGGAAATTGTGCAATTTTTTGTTGTCAACTTCTCCGATTGGGCTAAGGTACAGTGGCTTTGCTATTATGTTGACAAACGCTCGTGGCATAATAAATGCATGGAGATGATCATAGGAGTTATATGTCATAGGAAATTGTTAAAACCTTGGTATAGAAAACTTAGCCAATATTCTCTTCTTGAATCTTTTAGTCATAACCCTTACTTATTGCTCTACAGTCGTTTGATTTTTCCTTCTATAGATAAGCCGAGAAATGGTCTAAAACTAAGTGCTCACGTCACATTGCCGATGGAAGTGAAGAAAGCAATTATTCACTCTCTAAAGACCCATGAGCAGCGAATCCAGCGATTGACAAATGGGGTAGCTTCTCTGCAGAGAAACAGGGTTGAGAATGAACTCTCCTGGGCATGTAGACTTGAGACACAGACGCATGTTATCATGGTCTGGCATATAGCCACCAGTCTTTGCGAGATCAATTTATCATCACAAGATATTGTCACAGGGGAACAGGTCAACCAACAAAGGGAAAGCGAAGACTTCATTGTGGCAACTAAGTTGTCTAAATACTGTGCCTATTTGGTGGCTTTTGCTCCAAGACTTTTACCTGATCATCCGTATATTACAGAATTTATTTTTGATCATGTAGTTGTTGAAGCCAGGGAGAAACTCAAGGGATGCGAGAAAAGTATTTGCCAAAAGATGTTTAATTTATGCAAAGATGATCGCAAGAAAAGAATTTATAAAAAGATGTTGACTTTAGGCCAAGAGGATGGAAACCAAGAAATTATTGAAAAGGGTGCTGTTCTTGCGAAGGATCTGCTAGAAAAAATAGATGACAATGGGCGGAGATGGAAAATTCTGGCTGAATTATGGACAGAGATGATGTTGTTTGTGGCTCCCTCCGATGATGAAACTGCCCATGCAGACCACCTAGCCATGGGAGGAGAGTTTGTGACTCACTTATGGGCATTACTCTCTCATGCTGGTATACTCAAGCGAGACTCAGCTCAGGATGTTTGACTAATGCATTTGTCCCTATGTGTTTTCCTTATGATTGTATGATATTGTGTGATTTCTCATGCATTTCCATTCCCAGTATGTATAATAGATAGATGTGGGCCCTCAAAAAAAAAAAAAAAAAATCGTACAAGTTGGCAGGTTATGAAATTTGGTGTAAGAATGGTTGTATATGTAATATTGTTGCAATATTTTTCACAATAATTGAGATAGTAGGTTCTCTCTTTATTTTTATTTGGGCTTATCACTAGCATGACTTTTTACCTACAAATTAAAACTTTACTTATATAATTGTAAAATTTTATATAACTCTAAACTTATTGAGCATGATGTGAATGCTTTTAAGTTTAGCGTGGTTGTGTCCTTGATGGGAGGACGTGCCATGCGATTGGTAGAATTTTGCCAATTTTGCACCTTTCCCTGGCTATTATCCTTAGCTCGAATCTCTTCTTATAAATAAGTTCTATTACTGAGCAACAAAAAATCTAGTACCATAAAAAAATGTACAATTCTTACTACAATTGTCTATGTTTCAGATTGTGAGTAATGAAGAAAAAGTGTAGGGTTTATATGATAAGAAACAGGTAGTCAATCATGGTTTATCATGTAAAATAATTATGATAAAAATTGTGACTTTTTATGTGATACTAGAATTACTCTAAGAGCAAACATTTTAAATCATAATATGCTAATTAATAACGGTTATTATCACCCTTCCACCAAGTAAGTCTCAAAGAAGAACAAAGTGTCAGTTGAGCTATAGTTCATTCGTCTGGTTATTATGTATTTGTTGATTGCGAAGTTATTGTATTTGATTCTCCAATGAGTAAAGAATAAAATATATATATAAATTACATCAACTCCCATTTTTAGTTTCATCATTAGACTAAAGTATCTCTTAAAAAATTTCGGACAATTACTATTCTTTATTTTTATACTAATTTTCTAGAACTATAATAACAAAAACGTCGTTAATCCTCTCTAGAACTATGAACTGTTAGTTACTCAGTTTGAATTTTTCTTTTTCTAGAAAAATTTTAAATAATTTGAAAATTTGTAAATAACCTTATCATTTTGGTCCCATACCTGATAATAAACGTTATTTACCCTTAAAAAAAGATTTGTGACCACCTTAAGGTTTTTTTATTTATTTTTTTTATGCCTAATAAAATTAAACTTTGGTCCATAATTGATCCACTTAACAATATATTAGGGTCTTTCAAGCAAAAAGAAAAAGTGAAAAAAAAAAAAATTTGCACATTATTATTTTACATTTTATTAAAAAAAAAAAAATTATATATGGCCTCCCTAAAGATAAATTCCTAACTCCGCCACTAGTCAAAAGCTTGTTTATTATCTTTCCATTGACAAGAGGAAAGAGAGCTCAACATGAATCTCTCTCTCTCTCTCTCTCTCTCTCTCTCTCTCTCAACATGTAACTTGGGATAGCTTCCCAATTTATGTGCTGAGAGACATATTAACTTATGAAACAAATGGACTTAAATTCCATTTCTCATCTTCCTTACAGTGCTACAATATTTTTAGTCTTATTCTTGTTTGGGATTTAATGACATTTTTGCAAAGTTTGTTTGTATTCCAGACAAGAATAAGACCAGGGATAATTGATATAGTACTGAAAGGTTAGTAATTAAATTGACACAATTGAAAAGTTGAGGATCAAATTAAAATATAGTGTATAAGATAGAGACTAAATACGTAGTTAACAAAAAAAAAATACTCATTATAAATAAATATTAAAAGATCCATTAATCTAATGATAAAGATGATATGCCACACTTTTAAGAAACCCCAAGAAATGCAAATAGGACTACTCGAGGGCAAAAGATTTGTTTTTAGGAAACCTTGAAGGAATTCAATTAGGACTACGCAAAGGCAAGAGATTTACATTATGGAAACTTGAACAACTACAAGTAGGAATACCCAAATGAGAAAAAAAATTTATGTTTAAGGAAACCCAAAGGAATTGTTAACAAAATTACCTGAAGGACTCTTTGGAATATTCATTAGAAAGGTTTTTGAGAATAGAAATTTGCCAGAAAATTTTAAAGAGATCCATTAGTCTAATAGTGAAAATAAGAATTGAGGTAATTTATATACATCATTTATTTTGTATTCCTGTTGGGAATCAAATAAAGTAAGTTTGTAATATACAAGTTCGTTGATAGTAACTCGTTTTGGTTGGTAACAGGCCTTGTTTAGGAAGAAATCCAAGCTAAGGTTAATAGTCACGGAACGGTGCAAATTTTTCCATAGGTCAACCACAAACACTATATATATTGTACACCAATCACAATAAACTATATTATGAATAATAGTGATAAAAAAAATATATGAAAAATTGTTTTTTTTTTTTTGAAAGGAAAAATTGTTAGTTTATATAGACCAATATAAGATTCACATTATAGACTAAATAAATGCTTATAGTATTATACATGTGGGGATCATTCGGTTGATAGGCCCATAGGATTCAGAATTGGTTGAGGATTGTTGGGCCAGTGGCCCATCCGAGGCCGTGTACCCGTCCGAGGACGTCATGCTCCTCGGCAGTATGCGTCCGAGGACGATCGCGTCCGAGGACGATCAGGACGTGGTCTCACCGCGATCAGATCTCAGAATTAGGTCATCTCAAAGGGTAGAGTAGCCGACTAAAGATGAAAGAGATAAGGCAAACAAATATCTGAAACTATAGCTGCCTCCGCATTAATGACCTCTCAACCAACTCTCTGGCCGCATTAATGTGGAGGTGATACCTGAACAGTCGGGAAGCAGCCTTACAGCTGCCCATAGGAAGTTCCAGGAGGTGCCAGATGGGACAGAAAGAAATCCCCCGGACACAACCTACACGTGTTCGGCGAGGATGGAGCGCAAAGGGGAGTATATAAACTAAAAGAAGAACATGAAGAAGGGGATCGAGGAAAAAGAAGAACACACATAAAACTGGAGAGAAAGAAGTAAGAGGGAAGAGAGAGAGTTGCACTAGGGACTTAAGAAAAAACATTCATTATACCAACGGAAAGGAAGGAAAACCTTGTATGGGCTTGAGAGAAAATCTTGGAGGTAGATACCACAGTTAACCTAGTTCTTTACACCCACGCTCTACAAATCATATTGTCTGGGCCTTTTACGTACGAACCCAATACTGTTTAGGTTCGTCACCAAATCGTGTCCTTACAATACACATTTATTTAATTTACAAGGCAAAATTTACATAATTAGTATAATATAAACCTATAATTACCAATAAAATATATTATGTCCATACTTATTAAAATTCTACCAATTGCATGCCATGCGTCCAATCGAGACGAGATGCAACCACATTAAACTTCACGTGTTAATTTAAAACTACTAATTGAGGATTGGGTGGTGTCTTTATTTGTAGCCCCCCCACTGAATCACACAACAATAGTAATTAACTATATCATAAATCTTTCTCTAAAGAAATCAGTAAAAAGATAAACCATTGAAACACGTTAAGGAAGCAATGGCAAGGTTAAAGAAACAAACTAAAGGAAACACAAGAACATCAAACACTATTCAAACCAAATACACAACACGTTAAGATATAACCACACTGACACACGTCTATTATACAAACGCATTTGGAAATGGGCGTATGAGAAATCACACAATATCATACATGCATGCATGCATGCAGCTGCAAACAGAAAACATACAAGAAGTAATGCAATATTAATCACACATCCAGAGCTGGATCATGCTTGAGTATGCTTACATGAAAGAGTAATGCCCACAAGTGAGTCACAAACTCACCTCCAATGGCTAGATGCTCTACATAGACAGTTTCATCATCCGAGGGAGCCACAAACAACATCATCTTTGCCCAGAACTCTGCCAAAATTGTCCATTTCACCTCACTGTCTTCTATTCTTTCTATCTGTTTTACAAGAACAACACTCCTTTCAATAATTTCTTCACTTCCCTCATGATCACCTTTGCCTAAATTGAACATCTTTCAAATTCCTTTCATGCTATTGTCTTTGCAAGTCAAAATCTGTTGGCAAATACTATTTGTTAGGGACATATTTTATGTAATTGACTAATCTTTTGACAAAATACACTTTACTTGTAATTGGATAGATCTATGATGGGTTTAAGACTACAAGAAACATGTTGTTCAAGTCAGGAGTTAAAGCCATGAAGATTTGACCAAGAAAAGTTGTTTACTAAAACTCGACAGCAATCTCGACAGAAAGACTTCTATCGAGATTTAAAGTCGAAACTCGACAGAAGCTTGACACAAGTTGTTTTTATCGAGACTTACGAAATCAAAAATTCCAGATCTAATTTTTGGCTCATGCTTATATATTTGTATAGAGTTTCTTTTCTCACAACCCTAGACATATATAAAGATTATTTTAAAAGCTATCGCACATGTATAAAGTGACCTAGTGCCTTGTTCTCTAAAAAAGAAACGACTGCGTCTTTGTGCCATTGGGTTTTGTAACCAAAGAGCTTCCTGATCTTCATCGTTGATGAACTGCAAAATTTTGCAGCCAACATCTTCTTCAAGTTGCTAGTGTCAGTCACATACTTAGATCCGTGCATCATTGGTTAGTCACATACTGGGATTCTTGTATTGAACTAGAAGATTGCCACTATAGTACAAGTCCAATTAGGTATTGGGGTAAGGGTTCAACTGTAGATTAGTATTTCAGGATAGGCCAAAGGGTTTGGTAAGATTCCTTATACTTGTAACCACTTGTGATTAATAATAATGGATTCTTAGGAGTGGTGACCTAAAAAATCACCCTGTGGGATTTTTGCCTTGGAGGTTTTTCTCATTCATAAACAAATCACAGTGTCAAATTTAATTTTTGCTGCATTTAGATTAGTTGTTAATTTATTTTTGCTACCACGCCATTGCATGTAATTGAACCTAATTAATTAACTTGGGTAACTAATTAATTTGCAAGGAGTCAATACATTTTTGCCATATCAAATGGTATCAGAGTAGACACACTTTGATTAGATTTTAATCATTGATGTGTGATCCATTTACCCCTGCTGTCATGGATAAAGGATAGTCTCTAATTATTCCACCTTTATTTAATGGCACTAACTATGCATACTAGAAAGTACGCATGAGAGATTTCTTGCAGTCTTTAGATGAGAAAGTGTGGCAAGCTGTGGAGATTGGTTGGACTAAGCCAAAGGAAGCGCCGATTGATTAGGATGATGCAAAGATCAAAGCAGCAAACTTCAACAGCAGAGCATTGAATGCCATTTTCAGTGTAGTCAAGAATGAGGAGTTTAAGAAAATATCGTCGACTGAAACTGCAAAGGAAGCATGGACCATTTTCAAGAAAGACCTATGAAGGAACTAAGGCCGTTAAAGATTCCAAGCTTCAAAGGCTTACTACAAGCTTTGAGGAGATCAAGATGGAGGAGGATGAGTCATTCGATGAGTTCTATGCCAAACTCAAGGACATAGTCAACTTAGCCTTTAATCTTGGGAAAACTATTCCCGAACCTAAGGTCGTAAGAAATGTGCTAAGGTCTCTGCCTGAAAGATTCCATGCCAAGATCACTGCCATTGAAGAATCAAAGGATATTGACTATATTCCTTTAACAGAGTTGATTGGAAACTTGCAGACCTATGAACTAGGGTTGACAAGACTCGGGAAAGCAAGCAAAGTAAAGAATGTGGCACTGAAGGCCAAAAGTAATGAGAAGGATGGATCCTCTGAAGATGAGGATTCAAAGATGAAATCCTACATCACTAGGCAATTCAAGAAGTTCATCAAGAATGCCAATGTGAAAGGATTAGATAAGGACCAATGGCAAGGAAATACGTCTCAGTCCAAAGGTTAGAACAAAGGGAAGAAAGACCCTAAAGATGGTGGTCAATACACCATTCCCTCTAGTCCTAAGTGTTTTGACTATCATGATTTTGGGCATATGAAGTTGCTAATGAAGAAGAAGACTTAGTGGAGTCAAAATTTGAAAAGAGATGGACATCCATATAGCCTATGCAAAATTATACAAGGTTTTGAAAAAGTATGAGAAATTGTATAAGCTGGCCACCAAGAAGTTGAGTGATGTGGAACTAGATCGAGAAGAGCTCTCCACAAAGTTTGATGAAGCAAATAAGACCATTGGAGATTTGTGGTTCGAGAACAACTTCCTTGCTGAAAGGACAAAGAAGCTTGAAGCGGAGCTATTCCAAGTTAGAGCTCAACTAGAGAGGACTTCCAGTGCAAAGCTAGACGAGATGTTGAGCTTTCAGAAATCTGCTTTTGACAAGACTAGATTAGGGTATGAATTCTCTATATCTCCTAATATTTCCACTTCTAGTAAAATTGTGTTTGTTTCACCTGCTAATGATGATATTTTTGAGAATGTTAACACTAAAACTGAAATAGCTAGTAAGAACATAGACAAGGGAAAAACTATTCTAGGAGCTCCCCCTAAGATTGAAAAGAAAGAGACTAGGAACCCTAGGACTAAGAAAGACAATAATAAAAAGTCTTAACAAAAGAAGTAGCATTTTTGTCATCACTGCGGAGCATCAAGGCATACTCGTCCAAACTGCTATAAGTGGTTAGCCACTTAATAAAGCAATGGTATGCTCTCATTAGGAAACTAGAATCAATTTCCATCCTTTCTAGCTCCTCTAGGAGACTTCGTTAAAGACATTATGTTTCTTTCAAACCTTAATGGATTCAATTCTTCCCCCTCCCCTTAGGATCAAAGGTTCACACAAAGGAAAGGTCCTTTCTCAAAATCCAAAGTGTGGAAGGAAAAAAGGCTCCAAGTGATGTAGTCACTTTCTCTCTTTCTTTCTTGCATAACTTATTTGTTTTGCTTTCTAGTTGTTTTTGAGTCAGTCTAGTCTTTATACTTTGTGTGTTTTGTTTAACATGTTTTTGTCTATTTGTTTTCAGTTTTGTTTTATTTATTTTTATATAAAAATTTATAAAAAAAGAAAAATTAGAAAAATACAAAAATAGTGTGTGTTTGTGTATGTTGGTACTTGTGTACCTTCGATAGCCATTGAAATAGAGTTTTCTAAACTTTGTATCTCTTATAACTTAGATGAGCATCTCAATACACAACTAAGCAAGTGAGATTTGTGGCTCATGTTTGTGATAAGTACGATTAAGATTGTCTCTTATATCTCATATTCATATCACTATTTTTAACGGGAATGACTAGAAAATCCTAAGAGAAATGCATAAATAGCCATCTCACCACTAAAGCCAGCCAATCATGTATAACATTTGTATGCTTCGGCATAACAAAATTGGGATGTTTAAACTTACATAATTGGATATTTTCTTTTCTCTCTTTTATATGCCCATGCATGCCATGCTTAAAAGAAGAATATGCAAAGAAAATAAAATCAAAAAGAATTAAAATGCTTTTAAAATTATTGTAAGCGTGTTTCTAGAAGATGTGAGAGTTATAGGATATACCTCGAAGGTGATAGTTCCCATCAAACAGTTATGATTATGGGTGAGTGTACTTGATTTTTCTCTAGTCTCATATTATCATAACCTAAGACATTTATGCACTCTTGCTATGTTTCACACACAACATGCAAACTCTTTACTACTTTTGATACATGTGCAGGTACAATGTGATTTGGCTATCACAAGGAATACATGTGTTAATATATATTCACCAAACTGTCTTAACTCATTTTTGAAATATAAAATTGGTTAGACTCATTAAGTGTGTGTGTGTTTTTGGATCTATGTATGCTTCGCATATATGTTGAGAGATGTTTTGAGGGCTTAATATGTTGCTTAGGATCTCTACTTGAGTAGCTTGCTTATTGCATTTATCTCTTTGTGTTTTCCTCCTTGAAAAAATTCTTTTTCTTCAAGCTTGATAGCTCCTCGACAAATTCCTTTCTATTGAGCTTTTCTTTCTCCTTTCTCGATAGATCCTCGATAGATTCTTGATCCATTAAGGAATTTTCCTGTGCTCTCTACATTCTCGATATCATTTTGACAATTTCTCAATCGTCAAGATTTCTGGGTTTCTTCTCGATAGAGTCTTGACAACTTCTCAATCCATCGAGATTTCTAGGTTCCTACTCAACACATTCTCGACAGTTTCTTCGATCCATCGAGCCAAATTTTTGTGCTCTCTGTCTGCTCGATAGATTCTCGACAAATTATCGATCTATCGAGACACTCTTTTTGCCTCAATAGATTCTTGATAGCACCTCGACAAATTCATATCTGTCGAGATTTAACAATTGACAAATTCTCGATAGAAACCTCGATCCATGGAGCTGCATTTTCTATTTAAGGTTGAGGCACGATTTCTTTTTTCATTCTCTCTTCTCTTCCTCAATAGATTTTCTCTCTCTTGATCCAAACACTTTTCTAACACTCAAATCTCCTCACCCATGTGATTTTTGGCCTACATCAAGCTCAAATCACTTGGTAAGCATACTAAATCCCTTCTTTTACATGCATTTTTAGACCTAGGATTTGGGTTTTTGCTATATTTTTAGGGGTTTTTGGGATTTCTTTTTGGGAAATTGATGGGTTGGGGTTTGTGAAATTGATATCACATACTCATGCATTGCACTCTAAATGCTTTATAACAATTTTTCATGCATTTTCTAGATGTGTGTGATTGATTACTATTGTTGAGTGTTGCTAGGTTTGGATTGGGTGTTCCCCATGATGCCTTTATTTTTTCATGTCACATGTTCATGCAGTACTTCTCTTTTTCTCTTTTTATGGTTTGAGATTGTGTTTCTATTCTGTCTTCTCTCTCTCTCTCTCTCTCTCTCTCTCTCTCTCTCTCATAGAACCTCTTTATGGCACCCAAACAGAGAAAATCCATTCAGCTTAGAAACCTCTTCAAGGTTCCAGGTTATCCTTTTCGTCTCTTCCTTCTGTTCGATCTCATATCCAGTTCCGTGATGAGAAGGCCAAAACGGACTTCTTTGAGAACCTCCAGGCTTGTGGTGTTCATCCAAAACGCCGGGTCATTCTATCAAATTTCTTCGACATTATGCTACCCAATGTCATTCGGACTCTGGGATGGGAATCTCTATGTGAGAGACCCATGTGTTGTCTCGTCATGTTTATACAGGAGTTCTACTCCAATATACACGACATCGATACCTCTGTACCTCAGTTTGCCACACGATTCAGAGGTACACGTATTGTAGTTACCTCGGATCTTGTTGCTGAGGTATTACGAGTCCCTAGGGTGGCAGGTCCTGACTACCCTAGCTGTGATCGTCTCCGGACTGTGTCTATAGACGAACTCATCTCCCTTTTCTGTGGGACTCCTTCTGTTTGGGGTGGTAAGCTCAACACCCCGTGCTTGAGTTTTGCAAAAGGCCCAAGATTCCTCAACATGGTGATGACATTCACTCTCACACCATTGTCTCACTATAACTCTATCACTGAGCCTCGTGCTTGTTTTCTTCTTTCTTTGATGGAGGATCTTACCATTGACTTTCCCTCTCACTTCATCACATCTATCATAGATGTGTATCAGGACATTGCTACCCATGATAAGCTTATCTTTCCTTTTGCTATCACGCGGACCCTTCAACACTTCTCCATTCCTATTCCTCTCTCTCCTCTTTTCACCATCATGGGTGCCATTAGCACTAGTTCTATCCAGCGGAGTGAGGCTCAGCTTCAGTCGAAGCGAGGACGAGCAGAGATGACCGATCCTGTGGCTCCTGCAGCTCCACCCTTTTCGGCTCCATCCTCTTTCACTCATTCTTCCTCCACGGTTGGTCGTGTGACCCTCGAGGCCATCATGGAGCAGCTTCAGTGGATGCATGTTGACTTTTGTGGTCATTTGGACACTTTCACTGATGCGATGTGTCAAATGAACACTAGAATAAGACCATTGCTCGTTGACAAGCTCGCATGGCTGGTCTTGCTCCTTCTACTTCTCCTTCTTCGAAGGCCTCTCTTGATGATGAGGATGATAAGGATGATGCTGACTATTCTAGTGATGACGAGATGATGACCTCTCAGTGACTTGCCCTTTGTCATTCGTGACAAAAAGGGGAAGTAGTTTTGGGTTTTTAAGAGTAGTCTTATACTTAGGGGAAGAGTGTTAGGACATATGTGATTCACTTGTTAGGAACATATGTCACTATTTTATGTAATTGACTAATCCTTTGACAAAACGCACTTTATTTGTAATTTGGTAGATCTAGGATATGTTTAATACTTCAAGAAACCTTGTTTCAAGTTCAAGTGTTGAAGGCATGGAAGTCTATCCAAGATTCAAGTGCAGAAAGTGTTGTTCATTAAAACTCGACAACTAGCCATCTATCGAGCCTTGAAGAGCTGTTGAAGCCTGTGGCTCGACAGTAGCTCAATAGATAGGCATCTGTCAAGGTTTATGAAACTCAAAATTTCGATAGATAGACATATAAAAGGATTATTTTAAGGGCCGTCAAAGGCAACATAAGTTGCACAAGTGTTGAGCAAAGTTTGTTCAAGCAAATTATGACCGGAGACAAAATTTTCCCTAGTTCATCTTTCTTGTGAAGAAGCTACTATGTTTGTGCACTGTAGGGTTTTGTAACCAAGCATCTTCTCGATCTTCATCGTGTGATGAACTGAGGAACTTTGCAGCCAACAACTTTCTTTAGTTCGTGATTGAAGCCACGTACTAGGATTCGCGCAATTGGTTAGTCACGTACTGAGAGCCGTGCATTACAAGAAGAGATTTCACTACAAAATAAGTCCAATTGGATATTGGGGTATAACGTATTAGGATTCCTTTACTTGTAACCGCTTGTTGTGATAATAGTGGATTCTTGGGAGTGGTGACCTTAAAATCACCCGGTGGGGTTTTTGCCGTGTTTTTCCCTATTCGTAAACAAATCACCGTGTCAATTTATTTTCCGCTGCATACTTAATTTAATTGGTGATTTGTTTCTACTATCATGTGTTTGCATGTTAATTTGATTAATTAATAAACTTGGCTAATTAATCAATTAATTCATTACAAGCAGTCAATACATTTTTGGCCTATCAAAGAGTTAGTATAGAATATTTTGTTAGGGGGAGTGTATATAGCATTGAGGGATGTAGTGAGGTTTATGTGTACTTTTCTTTCTTTTAGTTACATTAGCCTCTTGTACCTTCGGTCTTTTGACCATTTATTTACATACATTGTACTTTATTTTCATATATGATGATGATGTATGTTTTTCTTCACCTACGTCTATATGTGTTGTTTCTTTTCTATCTTTATATACATGTTTCTGATAGACCAAGAATGTATTGACCCCTTGTGATAAATTAACCAATTGATTTAGCTAAGTTAATTAATTAATTCAATTAACATGCAAAATACGTGGTAGCACAAACAAATCACCAATTAACTAAATGCAGCAGAAATTAAATTGATATGGTGATTTGTTTACGAATGGGAAAAACCTACATGACAAAAACCTTACCATGTGATTTTAAGGTCACCACTCTCGAGAATTCACTATTATCATAACAAATAGTTACAAGTAAAGGAATCTTAGTACCTTATACCAACCTACAATTGAACCCTTACCCCTATACCTAATTGAACTTGTTTTATAGTGACAATATCTCATTTTCAATGCACAGCTCCCAGTATTTGACTAACTAATAGATGCGCAGATCCTAGTACACAACTTAATCACCAACTTGAGAAAGATTTTGGATGCAAAGTTCTTCAGTTCATCACACGATAAAGATCACGAAACTCCTTGGTCACAAAACCCTACGATGTACAAACACAGCAGCATCTTCAAGAGAAAGATGAACTAGGACAAATTCTGTCTCGAGTCACAATTTGCATGAGCAAAACATTACTTCACACTTGTGCAACCTTTGACGGCCCTTAAAATAATCCTTATATATGTTTAGGGTTATGAGAAAAGCAAGCCCAAACATATACCCACGGATTGGATGAAAATTAGCTCTGAAAAACTAAATTTCATAAACCTCAATAGATAGGGTATCTATCGAGTTAGCTGTTGAGAATCAGGTTTCGGCAGCTTTTTAAATCTCGATAGATACTAGCTGTTAAGTTTTAAAATCCAGTACTTCTTCACTTATTTCTTGAACAGATTTACATGGCTTTAACATTAAAACTTGAAATCTTGTTCCTTGTAAACACATCCTAGATCTACCCAATTATAAGTAAAATGCATTTTGTCAAAAGATTAGCCAATTCTAAATTGACATATGTTCCTAACATCAATTCAAATATGTCCTAACAATCTCCACCTTTGACAATTCGTGACAAAACTACAAAAAACAAATGAACATATGAGAGAAGTCATAAATCATTCAACTCATACCCACTTGTTGAATATAATAAGATTTATCATAACACAAATTCTTGAAAAAATTTGCTAGAAGAGAGTTTATGGCAAGAAGACTTTGACAACCTGTATTTCTAAAACACTTTAAACAAAACTCATCAAGACATCTTAGTGTGAAACAGAAATATAAGATTGCATACATTAAATAAGAAACATGTTCATAAAGAAAGAAAAGAAACAACACATGTAAAGATAGATGAAAGAAAGTAATAACAACCTCAATACATATATCAACATAAGTACAAGGTTTGCTATCCCTAAGTGGTCACAAGACCAATGTACAAAAATAATGTATCTAAAATGAAAAGAAAAGAAAAGATTCAAAAAGTCCTCATTACATCCCTCATAAACACTCACCCTATCACAAAAATCTCCTATGCTAACCTCCCCCTATGTATGACTACTCTCATATCAAAACTATTTCCCCTTTTTGTCATGAGTGACAAAGGGGAAGTACGTCAAGTAGACATCTCATCATCACTGGGTGAGCTAGCACCATCGTCCTCATCAACATCATCACTACCAGAGCCATCGTCACTCTCATCCTCAGAAGCTAGTGGAGATGGAGAAGAAGACAAAGTGAAACCACCCATGACAGTCTGTCATCGTGCAATACGACCAACACGGGTGTTCACCTAACACAACTCATCACTGAGAGTGTCAAGGCGAGCATCCATCCGTACAAGCTGTGCCATGATGGCCTCAAGTGTCACTTCACCCGCAAAGTCACTTGAGATGGTTTCTTCATGTTCCATGGGGAGCGATTAATGCACTGTAATAAAATAGAGTATGATTTCGGATATAATAAAATGATGAAAAAATACTTATGGTCAATCCTAAATAGTATGTTGAGAATCCATAGCTAACCCCAAAAACTTTGGGACTAAGAATTAGTTGTTAATGTACAATGGCTTAGTATGGTAACCCTAAAACCATGGTAGCCCATGATATTACAAAACTACAGTAAACCATGGTCTATGTTATTTATGGTAATATCCTGACATATATTGATACTCTAACATTTGTTGTGTTTGATACATACATTTAGTTCATGCTTTGGTATTTGTTTGCTTTGTATGTTAAGAAAAAATTGGTTAATAGGTTGAACTCTATTATGGGAAAGTTCTTGTCCCATTTTATTGTTTAATCAAATTTGTATAGGATAAGGTGAAAAAGAAAAGCTTAGGACAAGGGAGTCGTGTGGAGGTTGAAAATTATAGGAAGTACAATTCTAAGGGAGAGAGTAAGGAGGAGGCTATTTGTGATTTTCCTGTTTCAAATGATAAGTTACCTTGGACATTTCGACTTTTGCGAGCGAGAGAGCTGCCAACTTGGTCAAATACCTCTTGTGTTCCTATTGGGGATGTGATTCAGGTATTAACACTATAAATTTTAATGATGCATTCTTGCCTAGGGGTGGCAAAATCTGACACGACTTGTGAACTCGACCCGACGAACCCGTTTATAAACAGGTCATGGGTTGAGGTTAAATGGGTTCGAGTCATATTTGGGTTGACACGGCTGACCTGTTTATTAAACGGGTTATGAACGGGTTTAACATGTTTAACCCGTTTGACCCGATTAGCTTATACAGTTAATTTTACCATTTTACCCTTATAACCTAGGTATATAAGCTTAGATATTAGTCATCCCCTCAGAACCAGACCTTACACCTCTCTCAAATCTCAATCTCGTGTCTCTTCATTTTTGTCGTCAATCCTTACTCTATCTCCAACTCTTCTTCTTCTCCTCAAAACTCCAACCGCCTCTCTTTCATCTACACTACACCACAGATATAGAATTACAGATTGATTCTTTACTATCAAATCAAAACCCTAAACTTCCCATGTCTCTCAACCTTCTACTCTCTCTTCCCCTCAAATCCCTAGCCGACCCCTCTGATTTCTCTTCTCCTCAAAACCATGGCTGCCTTCTGTTCTTATTCTTCAGATTTCAACCACCAAATCCACTAGCAAGGTATGTATTTTTGTTTTGTTTTCTTACTAATGAAATTTTCAATAATTGTAGATTTTGTTTACTGTGTTAATCATTATTATGTTGATTATTTAGTACTAATAGTAGATTTTTTTTTTTTTTGTTGATTTTAAAATAATTGGGTCTTGCTCTATGATTTCTTTTCAAGTTTCTTTGCATTTGTCATCTTAAAATAAAATAAGTGTAGATCTGTTCGTTTATTTTGTTAATCACTATCATTGTTGATTGTTTTTTCTTTTTTTTAATAAAAGATAGAAATTTTAAAATAAATAGATCTATTCATTTATTTCGTTAAAATAATTGGGTCTTGCTCTATGATTTCTTTTCAAGTTTCTTTTTATTTGTCATCTTAAAATAAAATAAGTGTAGATTTGTTCGTTTATTTTGTTAATCACTATCATTGTTGATTTTTTTTTTTTTTTTTTGGGGATAAAAGATAGAAGTTTTATTAGATAAAGTATAATAAACAGTACATAAGATCCTTGTAACATCAAAATAGGGCAAAACTGGACCTATTCTGCAGAAAAACAAATACTGCAGAAAACAACACAGCAGAAAACATACACTACAGAAAAATAACATTAAGCAGAAAACAAACATTGCAGAAAATAATACTGTGCAGAAAATAACACTGTGCAAAAAATAATACTGCAGAAAATAACACTGTGCAAAAAATAATACTGCAAAAAATACCACTGTACAGAAAAACAGACACTGCAGAAAATCCATTTGTTTTGTGTTAATCACTATACTGTTGGTTTTTAGTACTAACTACCGTGATAGGAAATCTTTTTACTGATATAAAAAATAAAAGTAGATTTATTTATTTTTAGTTGATTTAAAATAATCAATCTTGCTCTATGATTTCTTCTCAAGTTTTTTCTATTTTTGTCATCTTAAAATAAAATAATTGAAGATCCATTTGTTTTTTGTGTTAATCACTATAATGTTGACTATTTCGTACTAATAGTAGAGTTGTTTGTTTGTTTTGTTGATTTTAAATTCATTTGTTGTTCTTTAATTTTTCTTAGAGTTACTAAATTTCTTATCAATAATTTTTCTTTAAATTGGTCTAGATGGAAAGCGATGAGATGATTCCTATTGAATAAGTGTGAAGGAAAAGACATTGACTTAGAAGATGAACTTGATGAAGTGGCAGAACTTCCTCTACCAAAGAAGGCTAAGACTAAGTCTAAGTCTAAGAGTAAGACAAATAACAAAGACAACAAAAGGAGGAGGAATTCAATTGTTTGGCATTACTTTTAGATACTTCCTACAAAAGATGAAGAAAAGCCTACGTGCAAATGCAAGAAGTGAGGAAAGGAATATATTGTTGTTGGAGCATATGGTACTGGAAATTTGAAGCACCATTTGGAGTTATGTCCAAGGAAATTTGAAGTGCCATTGAGCATTTCTGTTTCTATAGTTGCAGATATAGGTAATGTATTTTTTATTTATTTGTTGGCTGAATGAGTTCTATGTCTTATGATGATTTTTTAAAAAGAAAAAAATATATATGTCAAAAAGTTTCTGGATTTCCCATAAAATGTTAATGTTTATTTTAAATATTAATCATGAAAAGTTGTAGAGAAAACTTTAAATGGCAAAAAAGTTGCTCTATGGATAGAGGAATTGAGTGATATTTTAGAGAATTTAAATGGAATAAATTGAATTGAATGATGCATGATGGTATGGTTGACCAATGTTATACAAATTATATTCATGCATATTCAGAATATAATAGTTTATAAATGTTTTTTGGCAGACTTGGTAGACAGTAGATGCTACAAGTTCATTACTAGTAATTACTACTATGCGAATGACTATTATTTATTTAATTGATTCAATTGCTTCGATTGCTTGATTACCCACAGTTTCAAAATTTCTTATTTATAATGCTTAGATAAGTTTTTAATGTTTCATTAAATTTTTTTGATGTAGAACTTGCACAATCACAATTGGAAGAGCTCACTGAAGATAAAATGAGGATGAATATCAATAAGGATGAGCACAAGGAAGACACCTCTTCAATGGAACCCTCAATCTCTTCTAACCCAATCTCTTAATTAGTGATGTCTTTTACTTTTTGATATGGCACTTGGATGGTTGGACTTAGATTTTGCTATCAAGGATATTTTGATATGCCATGTAATCATTTTGGTTTTTTATTCTCTTAGTCTGTAATGTCTTTTAGTTTTTGATATGGCAGTGCCATGTGATAATCTTTATTATGGAACTTTGACATATTATTGAATTTGATAGTATGGAGGTTGGAACCTTTTGGACTAGTAATTTTATTTTGAAGGAATGGACGAATTATTTGCTTTTGTTATTATCTGAATTTTTGTTGCTTGATTTATGGTTGAATTATAAATTTAGATACATGGGAGTTTATAACAGGTTATTCGGGTTAAGTTTAATTAAACAAGTTGTTCGAGTCATAATCAAATAGGTTGTTAATAGGTTATTTATGTCAACCTTAATATGACTTACTAATTAAATAGGTTAAACGTGTCGTGTTGGGTTACCTCTTTAATAAGCAGGTCGTGTTAGGATTGAGGAATCTTGACCCGTTTACTAAATGGGTCGGGTTCGTGTTGACCCATATAGCATAATACTTGCAACTCAACCCAACATGAACCCGACACGTGAACATGAATTGCAACCCCTATTCTTGCCCTGCTTTATTCTGTAAACTTTATTATGTTTAATGCTGTTATTGTCCATTGAGATTGATGTTACTTGTAACACTTTAAAAGACATAATAGATTGTCTATAAGATTGGTATATTCATTATACGGATTGTAGGAGAAATGGAGCCATGGTACCAAAGTCACAACATTCTCCAACACAAACCATTTAAACTATTACTAGCTCCAGATAACTCAATAAAAATTATATTCAACATCTATCTCATATTAATGAGCCAATGAGCCAAAACTCTCAAATCTTCACCACTTAACTAACCACCATTGCAAAAATCATAAACCCACTTATCAAATACATCCACCAAGACCAAAACCCATACATAAAAACATATAAATATCACTTCTAATGCTCATAAATCACATGAGTATTATTATTAAAGCTTAGATAAACATAACCTTAAGCAAAAGCATATAAACTCACAAAAAGATTAGAAATTTATACTTCAAATAATAGAGGTGAGTGAGCCTTACCATTTTTCCATGAAATTTTCTGGTGATCTTGTTGGAAAAATGGTGGGGGGAAGTGGTATCGGCGGGAGAATAAGGGAGCGTGAGAGAGG
This sequence comes from Quercus berberidifolia, assembly GCA_028535905.1. NCBI lineage: Eukaryota > Viridiplantae > Streptophyta > Magnoliopsida > Fagales > Fagaceae > Quercus > Quercus berberidifolia. The sequence continues at coordinate 12,028,339 of JAPQVW010000002.1, forward strand.
AGTGTTTGTGAAGAAAATGAAGAGAAAAGAAAAGAGAAGTGAGGAGCCGGTCAAAGGGATAAGGAGATGAGTGGAAATGAGTGGTGGGAAAGGGTGCTAGGTGGGGGCACGTGTGGCTCCTTAAAAATCTGATTCTTTATTTTTTTGGGCTGGGCTGGGCTGTTACAAATGTTGTAATATTTCTCCAACTGAATGGTTGACATTGTAATTCTATGGTTTCCTGTGTGTGATCCTTACAGCTGGGAGTGCTATTTTTGCCATTTTTTTTGAAAGATATGGTTCCGGATTTTCTTGCACAAGTAATGGGGATATAAAGGAGGTAATGGGTATATCCTGGTTTGTGAGTCTTTTAGTCATCTGAATATTTAAACCTATTGTATCACATTTTGATGATTACTGAAAGAAGAAACATAGTCAAAAGAAAATTTCTGTGAGTTTCAGGATAAATGCAGATCATTAGAAAATTCTGAAGTACGGAGAACGAAACTAGTGACTCTGACTTGGCAAGGAAGCAGAAATTCAGACTCTTCATCTGATGTAATTCCATTACCTGTGCCGTACCATATACTTCTGAAGGTATGCTCTGCCCCTTAATTAGCCATTGCTGTGCTTATGCGTGTCTCATCTAACTTTATTTCCTCTGCAGATGTACCCTGGTCTTGGGATCGGCGATATACCAAGAAAGATGTTTATGGTCAAGTTTGGCCACGACAAGTACAGCTTTATACTTTCCAAGATTCCTGACATTCTTAATTTATATATACCAAAATTCCTTCATTACTGGGTGCTCTTATTTTTCTTCACATATTTTCTTTGCTCTGAATATTAAATGTGGTCTAGTTGCATGCCTTTGCACTGTATTATATGAATATTTTTGAATATTTTAAAAACATGATTTGATGATTTGGAAGAACATGATTTGATGCATAGATCCATATGGGCATAGAAGAACATGATTTGTAAGCTGCAAAACTTGGTCAGAGTTATTTTAAAAAATACAAAGTGATCTCAACAGAGTACACTTAGGTCCTGTCTAAGTTCTCAGTAAGGTGTGATCCTTATGTGTGGTTCAAAATTCCCTGGGTATTTCTATTATATGTCCACTACTATCAGGAAAACTAATGTCAAATTGCCCAATACAATAGGATAGAAGTGGATTAAGTGACTAGTTTGTTTGTTGTGGTTGTATTGCTGACAAAGAACCCACAATGATGGGCTTGGTTTACCATGAGTATGAGCGAAAATTATGTTTGATTCGATGAGCTTTTCTAGTTAGGAAGGCTAGTTACTTGTTCCCCATATGGCTGATCAACCAAACCCGAACTTGTCTGACTCGGAGCCACCCAATCTAAAATCTGCCGGCTCCGAAAGTTGTTTTGGTCAACAATGAGTTAAAATCAACAAAACCCAATCATATCAGGGTGAATATCGACTTCTCCATATGGAAATTCAACAAACTTTACCTGTCTAAAGAGCATTTCCCAATACCAGGCATTCCCCGTCATTGTCATGCCATCGTTCTTGTTTGGCTTGATCTTTGTATGAGCTTCAACAGAGATCTTGGGATCTCCATCATCTCATGGTTAATCCACCCAAATCTCTAGCTCTCTCGTCAAGATGCCACCTAGATCAGTAGCATTTCAAGACGATCCATAGATTTTTGTATTGGACTATCAATTGCTATTGATCGAGGCGATCCATAGATTTGAGTATTGTACCATTGATTTAAGCTATTACCGGATTGGTTAATAACTTCCATGACCATGGTCGATCGCAGTTTGAAAATTTTCAAACTTGTTGTGATCAAGTCTATCCGTAGGTTGACACTAAACCTAATAAGCTTGATCGACCCTTGATCACCCCTAGTTATCTAATTATGCAAAAATTAATCGACGTCTTTTGCAGCCTTGGAAGCATACCTTTATGCCCATGGTAGCGAGTGTAGCCTTTGTATCCTCACTATTAGCTTCAAGATCTCCATTCAAAATTAGTTTGATTCAGCTTTATGTTTTTGGGCATTTTGAAAACATGTTTTTATAAGTGTGTTTTGCAACTGTAGCTTGAAGGGTGCTACCCAAAAACGCGTAAAATCACAATAGTGGGGTTATTTAGTGCGATTTTGAAAACTTAACAATGTCAAAATATACATTTATAGAATGCTATTGTGTTTTTTCCACCAAAAAGCGGAACCAAAATGGCCACTCAATATATATAGTACAACATCAAGTTATCAATTATTCTGTAACCAATAGTTCCCTAAGAATGATGAGGTATGTGTAATGCCTCCATTGGATGAGATTCAATACGTGCCATCCAAGATATTTTGTTAAGCAGCCGTCAGATTATATAGTTTCAATGACAATCTTTCTTTCTTCTCTTCTAAACTAATTCCGAACCTTTCTAAGAGAATCAGCATGTGAATTAAATGAGAATCAGCATGCATCTCGGCTCTTAGTTAGAGACAATATCAAATACAATTACCGAAAGGGGAATCAAAACTAACTATCACGAAGATTTTACTGAAACAGAAAAAGAGAGAAAATCAAAGGAGATTTCTGTGCATTATTTCCTCAGGGAATAGTTACAAAGTACACAACAGAAATGAGGAGCTAAAAGCCTAAACCCACCTACAATCCCTATTTATACGAGCTAAAATCTTTTGTATATATATAGCAAATTAACTACCTCAGCTATTTGCATGTAACAGAACCGTAACAGACTCCAATTACAACAAATTACATTATCTACATTTACATTGCATTTTCACAAATCCACAAAACAAACCCACCTATACCTATCTTTATTTCATGATCTCTCTTTCTTTCTAATCCAACAATGGATGTGATTTTTGAGCCCCAAAGAGGAAGATCATTCTCTATTGAAGTGGGTTTCTTTGATACTATCTTAGAGATCAAAGAAAAGGTCAAAAAATACCAAGGCATACCCGTGTCCAAACAAACCATAATCTTCAATGGCAATGTCCTCAAAGACGACCTCAACGTTGAACACACCGAAATCCTCCAAAACTCGCACATTCAACTCATGATTGCCGCCTCGGAATCCGACAAATCTCCCGAGAACTCATCATCGCCCTCCAAGAAAATCCAGCTCAACGTGAAAATCCCCACGTACAAAATGCACGTTCCTCTAGAAATGGAGGTAACCGACACGGTTGGAAAGTTGAAGGAAAAGATTCAAGAAATGGAGGCTGTCCCAGTTAACCGTTTGATGATTCATTCGAGTGGTGCGGAGTTACAAGACCACAGGTCTTTATGTGAATGTGAGATTTCGGAGAATTCGGATATTGATGTCAGTTTTAGGCCTTCACCAACAGCAGCTTCACCGGCTGCAATGGCAGCATTGTCACCGTCGCCAGGGCCGGGGCCGGGGCTGGGGCCAACGACGTTGTTGGGGTCCAAGAAATTGAAGCTGCTGGTATTGCCGAAATGCGGGACGAAGAAGATTCCGGTGGAGATGAATGCATCCGATAATGTTGGGGAATTGAGGAAGGAGCTGCAGAAGTTGCAAGAGAAGCTACAGTTTAGTCTTCCACAAGAGGGTTATTTCTTCATTTACAAGCAGAATGTGATGGATGATGATAGGTCCTTCCGGTGGCACCATGTTGGGCAAGGTGACACAATAGAGGTCTTCAATGGGAGTGTCACCGGTGGTTCGTAAGTATGTTTTTGCTCTAATGTTAAGTGCTAGAATAATTTCTTGGGAATTGGATAGTTGGGAGATAAGAATTTTGACATGTCGATATTTTTGTTGAAAACACCGAAATATAAGTTAAGGTATATGATTCTTTACATTTATCATGTCTATTTTTTTTTTTTTGTTTGTGTTTATTTCTTTAACTTTAGGATAGATATCTCTATTGAAAATACCGAATTATAAGTTGAGATATACAATTCTTTACTTTTATAATGCCTGTTTTAGTTTTTGTTTGTTTCTTTCAACTTTAGAACAGGTTATGTAGAAGATTTTGATTTGGTTTCAAGTATTTTTCCAGGAGATTGTTCATTGACTCATTGCATTGTTTGTGTACTTTTCATAATAACTGTGAGTAATTACTAAACATGCCGTCCAATCATTTGTTACTAGTCAATAATATTTTAGCACATTATTCCATGCAATCCATTTGTCTCTTATTCATTATCATGTAAACAGTTAAAAAAATCATTTGCAATTTTTTTTTTCAAAAAAAGAAATTATTTGCAAATGATTTTGGTCAATGAAATACATAACTCAGATGCTTAACATCATTTTGATAGATATGCTATTCACATAAATGATAATGTGATACAAGAAATACTTCTTCCCATAAAAAAAAAAAAAGGAAACACTTCTATCACCACTTTTACCATTATAGTTGATTGATTTTAAATCAATTTTTAGTTGTGATTTCAAGAAAAATACACGACAAATTAATGATGGGGATGATGTTTCCTATATTTCTTCATTCACTTAGCCAAAAATAAAAGTATGTATTATCTCATATACATTATTATAAGTTAAAATGAATTTATTTTTGTTTATTCAAAATATACTATACATAATTAAATATTATATATGGAAATTAAATCTAATCATTGAAATTATATAGAAGAATACTAATAGATAAAAAAAATGCAAGATTATAGTAAAAATATGAAATTATTGATGTTGAGTATAAATATTAGAAAAACATGGAACTTGAAGTGTTTGGTTAGAGCTTTTTAGGCCAAAATCACGTTGGTAGTTTCAAATCGCTATTTTTAAGCATTTGATAAAATTTTGAAATTGTGCTTTTCAGTCTAAAGTGTATTTTTGCGTTTGGATACAGTTGAAAATTGTAAATTGAAAACTGAAAATACTGTAGCAAAATAATTTTTAAATGTGTAAGTAGTATCGTGGGATCCATTTTTAATGAAAAAGTTGTTGAAAAAAGAGGTTTGTGGGTCCCGTGAACAGTGCACGGGACCCACATGTCTGGGCTGAAATGCGCTTTTCCAAAAAAAAAGAAAAAAGAAAAAGAAGGAAACGCAGACTTGGATACCGCGTGAAACGCAATATCCAAACACTCAATATATCTCTTAGAGCATCCACAGCAGATGTGGCAAATGTGCTAAATGCCAAATATTTGGCACATTTGCCACACCAAACACAAAAACGAAGCTTTATCAGATGTTCCAAATCTCAAAAATTATGCAACACGGCTATAGTACTGTCTCAAATATGAGATGGTATGGACAGAAATGGTATAAATTTTTATAGTTTTTTATTCTCTTTTCTCTCTCGTCTTTCTTCAGTTTTTCTTTTCTCTTCTCTCTCACCGGTTCCCTCTCTCTTCTCCCTGTACCGGTTATTATCTCTGTACTCTTTCTCAAGATCTTCGACCAGTCCGGGATGTTCACCGGCAGTGACGACAGCGTAGCTCTAACGACGACAGCGCGCTTCGTCGGCGAGGGCTTGGAGGATAGCTTCTTGGAAATGAGCAAACTCAGAGTGGTTTGTTTGCGGAACTCACTGGTTCCCTCTCTCTTATCTCTGTTCCTCTCACCGATTCCTCTCAATCTCTCTCACCCTCTAAAACTGCCACCGCTGATCTCGCCCAACCGCCGTCAATATCGCTCAGCCACGCTCGATCTCGCTGATCTCACTCACGGGCCGATCTCACCCCAAGGTTGCCGTCAATCTGACCCTCTTCCCTCTCCTCTCTGTCCGCCTTTCACTCTGCCTCTCTCTAGTTGTGGGTTTTTTTTTTTTTTGGTTGCTGCAATTTGGGTTGATCTGATATTGGTGAGTAATTGTGGTGGTTGGTTTGCAGTAGAGGTGGGTTGTAGTGGTGGTGATGGTGGGTTTTGATATGATGGGTGAGTTGTGGGTGATGGTGGGCTGTGGGAGTGGTATGGGTTTTGTGTTTGTTTTTTAAATTGTAGGCGGCAGGTGGTGGTTCAATTGATTTGGGTGGTGGTGGGCTGTGGGGGTGATGGCCAATGGTGGCTGTCAGTGTTGTTGCGGCAGTGGATATTAGTGGCTGGTGGTTGTGTCGTTGATGTTGTTGTTGTTGTTGATGACAATGAGGAGGAGATAATATATTATTTTAATGTATAATAAATATTATTTTAATATATAGAATTGAATTATAAAACATCTGGTAAATGAGATATTGTAAAATGATGTGGTAAAATAATAAAGTAGACTTTTGGTGTGTCAAAATGACATTTCTTTTGCAACATCTGTTACGGATGCTCTTAAACAGCAATGACAAATTCTAACTTTTTCAAAACCAAAATAAAAGAGTCAAACCAAACTCACCCAAAATGTTTCACTGTCTTCGTATTTTGCCATTTCGGGCCCAATCCGAAACCCACAAAAATTAGTTTTCATTGGCATGGGGGTGTGTGACCAAGGTAAGAGACGGTTGGATACTTGGTATACGGGCCCAATTCAAGACACATATGTATTCATTTTTGTATAAGACCAATCCAAATCCAACCATTCAATTATTTTGTACAAGGCGGTTAATCAATCAAGCCTAGAGTGGGAACCTTAAAAAGTGTTATTTGTGCCAGGATTATCTTGAACCGTCAATAGAGCTATGTCAACTTTGTCAAATCTGTACAAACACATAATTCTGAGACCAGAAAACAAAAGGAAAATTGAAAGGAAAAAAAGAAGAAGAAATATTCTGACCATGTCAAGAAATCAATGTAGCTTAACTCATGCGAATTGCATTTGCTTACTGATCATAAAAATAGTAAGAAACTTAGAATAACAATATGACCCATGCAAAGTTGGGTTTTCTCACAATTTAACAATAGTTCTGTATGTGAAGTCAATAGGAATTCCATTGAATAGGTCTTTCATTTTTCTTTATTTTTTCATACTTCTATTTCCATTGTGATTTATTTTGTGCAACCATATTTAGAAATGGGATTTGCATGAAAAGAATATATTCAATATGCAAATAACATTGTAACTATCGATCCCCACTTATGGCATGATTGATAGTAGGTTTAAAAGCTAACAATCTTCATTCTCCACAATTTTATTTTGATAATAAAGGGATAGCATTTTCCACCATATTGATAGACCGTTTTCCACCATATTAATAGACCATGTCCCTTCGGATTTTCACCTTCAAATTTCTCGGCCAGTATGCTTTTTTACCCTCTATAAACTTCTCGTTATGATAAATATGTGTGATAGTTAAATTTCATTTTATTTTGTTATTTAATTACTAATACTCTCTGTGCTTGAATTTTTCATGCTTTAAAGTGTGTTTTCTAAAATCTTTTGCTATTATTAATTATATATACTAAAAATTGAATTGGTTGGTGTTTTGCAGACTATGGTGATCAATGTTTTATATGGAGAATTCTGCCATCTTGATGAAATTCCACATAATGCAAAAATCGTTGACATAAAACTGAAGGTCGAGAAAAAAGTTTATGCCCCATGGGTTAGGCTAAACCTAGCCTATGATGAACAGTTGCTATCAGATGAATTGACTGTAAAGGATTATCAAATTAATTCCTCCTGGAGCCAAGCTCCAACTTAGTTCAGTAATTCGAGTTTCGATCAGCTGTATAGCTTAAGGGTCAATGAATCCATTAACGTTGGCTACTTGAAGGAGATGCTTCATACAAAGTATGGCATTGATGTTGAATATAAGAGACTCCAATTTTAAGATGGGCATAAACTTGATGATCGTGCTCTACTGTGTGCTTCCAAAATTTGTGATGGATCTACGCTATTTCTTGGGATTTAGTGGGTTTGTAAATGATATAATCAATAGTACAAATAAATGCATGAAGCATATGATTAAATATTAATATAGGGAATAATATTTTTATTATATAATATTAAAATCCAGTGGTTTCTTGAAGTTGAAATAAGGAATCTACCCGCCAATGGATTATTATACGATGGTTAAGAATGTAATACACATATTACAAAGTTTACGGTTAGTTTTTTGATATATCATATATATATTAAATAACCTACTATCAAGGGTCAAGATCCTTATAATTCAGTGGTAATACTTGATTCTCCTATTGGGAAGAGCCTAGATTCAAATTCAAATTCCCAAAAAAAAAAAAGAAAAAAAAAAAAAAGTCAGATAACATACTTTGAGAAATAAGTCGGACTACATGCATCATAATTAATCTATGGTGTAACTGTAAATCTACCAATCCAAATCCAAATAATTAATGTATAAAAAAAATTAATCAATCAGATTTAGTGTAGGAACTTAAGTGTTATTTTGGCTAGGACTAGGTTGAACCATTGAAAAAGAAAAAGGCCTTACTCTTCAACTATTTTAAATACGAAAAAACAAATTATTTTGCCATCAAACAGTTGGAATCAAACCCAACAAAAAACCAAACTTCATCCTAAACCAAGATAAAATCCTAGGCAAGCAAACAAAACTTACAAGAATTCTTAACAAAGATTCAGTTTTTAATTAAACCCAACAAAAACCAAACTTCATCCAAAACCCAGATAAAATTCTAAGCAAACAAACAAATTTTACAAGAATTATCAACAAAGATTCAATTTTTAATCAAACCCAAACTACTTCCGAACATAATCAATAATCAAGCAAAGGTTTGACTTCAAACCCATCAAACAACCAAACAAACCAAGTCAACGTTTCTCAAAAACAAAAACAAAAAGGCTTTAGTTTTAGGCAATTCTTCAGACACTATAAAAAAAAGGTTCTGTAGCCGTGTTTTTAAAATGCGGCTATAGGTTAGAAAAATGTGGCTATAGGACGATTTGGCCTATAGCTGCGTTTTTTTAGGCCACATTTTCAAATGTGGGCTAAACCCCGTGACTATAGGCCTGAGGGGTCTATGGCCGCACTTTTTCAAACGCGGCCTAAGACCAGGACCTATGGCCGCTTTTAAAACGTGGCCCAAGGTGAAATCTATAGCCGCGTTTTAAATGTGGCTATAGGATCGGACCAATGGCCGTGTTTAAAACGTGGCTATAAGTGATAACTGATAAATGGCAATTGAGATATGGTCCAACCAGCCCATGAATTGATTATACAATAGGAACATATCAAAAACAATCGATCCCCACCTTCAATAAAAAGAAAAAGAAAAAAGAAAAAAGAAAATCCTATACAATCCTTATAAGAACTCCATTAGTGACCAAAAAATACGTAAGAAGCTCTAAATTCCCATTTTTGGTAAGCAAAGAACTATGAATATAAGATTCAAAAATCAGAACTTTTTTGTTTTGTTTTTTGTTTTCGTATTTATTTTTGTTCTTTTTCTTTTTGCAACAGATTCAAAATCAAAACATGATTGTCTTATCATGTTCGTTTTCCCTGCAACCAAAGAAAGGGTACAGCTATAACAACTCATTCAGTCAACAAACAAACAAACGGCTCAAGATACCCAAAATTCTCAACTTTTAACAGCCTTTGCCAACTATCAAAACAGAAGGGTTTAAGAACTATCTTTATCCTAACAAACATGAATTTTGCCAAACAGAACAAAGAAAAAAAAATGCGTGCATGTTAATTCAGATTGCATAGCAAAACTCCAACAAACCAAATTAAAATCTCGTAAGATAAAAGATCAGAGAACCAACCTCAGAATTGTCACCACCACCCACTTCACAAAATCGAAAAATGTGATTTGGCAAAGCCCACCAAGTAGCGAAGTAAATTCCGATCTTCAACTTCTGCGCCGCCTCCAACAAGGCTAAAATTCCACCACAAAGCTAACAAATTGAGCTATAGAATTTCAAACCAATTCAAATAAACATAAAAATTAAAAAAAAAAAAAATCAAACCAAAGCATATTGAATTCAAACAATATCTCCAAATACAGAATCCGAGTAAATCTATAGAAAAATTATGCAATGAAAATGAAAAGCCATTTGAAAATGAAAAAAGTTAGCTACCACATACACTTGTAAGATCTTTCTGAACCCACTGTGCATAAAGCAGTACTAGTGGACCAGCAGTCTTCCCTCATTAGTCATTTGATCACATGTTATTTCTTCTTCACTATTCTACCCAACTACAATTATAATAAAGCATCAATCTCGTCCTTCTTTAGATTACAAAAATGACATTACCCATTAGGCTTGGTGGAAATTTTCTTCCTGGTGATATTTATGAAACATGCATCATACAAAACAAAATCTTAACTTCACTTTAAAATGAATATTAGTCAAACTATATATGAGTTTAGTATAAATTATCAATATTACTTAAGGTGAAAAGTGAAATGCTTTCCAGTACATACTCTAGTTTCATCAAATTTAAGGATTTTAATATTGAAAACAGGCAAATCAATCATCAAAAAGACCATAATGAAGGAAGAAGGAGATGAAAAAGGAAAGTTGGTAGTGCAGAGATGATCATATAGTGGACTTTTTTCAAATTATTGAACAAGAAGTGGACTTTCTAATGACTAATGGGATGGAATCTCACTATATATCTCAAAGAGTGGCCTTCTTTCTTTTCCTTTTGATTGGTTTCCACAAAAGAACACTACAAACTCTGAACAACCAAACAAACTCTGAACGAGTCCAAAAGAAATCCAATCAAACAACAAAAACATACAATTCAAAACATCACTTTCTTTCTCTTTCCTGAACTTTCTCAGCAACCAAACAAAAGGGTAACTTTCTATATTTTCTTATATTCAAATATATTCACAATTTCTAAAATCAACTAACAGATCACAAATCCTAAAATCAATTATCAGATCAAACCAAAAATAACATTAAAAGGCCTAAAATAGAATCATACTCTTTCCATCTTCCTCCTCACCAACCAAACAAAACCCAAATTTTCACTCACCTCAAACAAACTCTTCCATCAAACATCAAAACAAATTCAACAGAGACACAACCTTAAATCAAAATAAGAAGAATAAAAAAGTCTTCCATCCCAAAACAACATGCAACCATGAAAACAAGACCCAGTTTTAAACTTTTTTCAAACTCACCGGGAACAAAGTCTTCCAAAACTCAAAGTCAGTCCTCAGCGATCCTTGTGACCCAAGAGATTAACATCATGAGAGACCCACATGCAAGCGAAAGAGTTAAGGTCAGCCATGGGTATATTATAGGAAAAAAATGCTATGAAAATGAAAAGCCATAGAAGATCGTACCTTGTAGAATCGGATTTGAGTCTCTCTCATCTTTTTCTGATTTCAGAGAGAGAGAGAGAGAGAGAGAGAGAGAGACATGAGACATGGACTTTGTCTGTGCGATGACGGTGGGGTGTGAGGGCTTGAAATCAGAGAGATGGAGGGTGAGGGTTAAGATCAGAGATGGAAGGTGAGGGTGAGGGTTGAGATCGGAGATGGAGGGTGAGGGTGAGATTAGAGATGGAGGGTGAGGGTGAGGGCTTGAGATCGGAGAGATGGAGAGTGAGGGTTAAGATTGGAGATGGAGGGTGAGGGTGAGGGTTGAGATTGGAGATGGAGGCTTGGAGGGTGAGGATTGAGATCGAGCTCTTGAGAGATGGAGGTTGATGTGTGGGAGAGGTTAGGGTTGAAAATACTTGACCCAATAGTATATATATAAAGCCTAAAGCCACGTTTTTAACCTGCGGCTATAGGCAAAATCTGAGGCCGCGTTTAAGAAATGCGGCCCCATCCTAAACTAAAGCCGCGTTTTAAACATGCAGCTTTAGATCAAATTTAAAGCCACGTTTTAAACACGTGGCTTCAGACCAAATTTAAAGCTGCGTCTATAAAATGCAGCTTTAGGCAGGCTAGAGCCGCATTTTATAAATGCGGCCATAGTTAAGGAAAAAAAAATGGTTTGCCAAAAAAAATTAAATACGAAGGTCCTATAGCCGCATGTTTTAAATGCGGCCATAGCTCCACCCCCAAAAATGCGGCTACAACTCAAAAAAACGCAGCTTCAGAACCCTTCTATGGCCCCGCGTTTAAAACACGACTTTTTTTTTCTTTAAGTCGCGTTTTTTAAAAACGCGGCTTTAGTCTGTCTAGGGCCGCGTTTTTACAAACGTGGCCTAATAACCCCGCGTTTTGTAGTGAGAGTCCCACTTGTACATAGATTAACAATGATATTAAGTTTAAGCATTTCTGATAAATCCTCCTCTTCAAATAGCACAGTACAAGCTACTTGTCTATTGGGAAAAACCAAAACCCAGATGCCATGCAAGCATTTGGAGGTTGCCGTTGAACTGTTGGGGTCGACAGTATGGATTTCATGGTTGGGCTTGGGGTTTTAGGTTTGGGGATTTTGATTAACAAAGATTGGGGATTTGGATTTCTATTGGGTTGTGTTAATTGAGGGAGCGAGGGATATTTTTATCCTTTAAAAAAATTATTGGTATGTGTGTGAATCATTATGAGCCATGTGTCCATAAATAATTTTAAGGCGAAAACATCATTTTGGTCCCTACATTTTGGGGCTAAAGTCAATTTGGTCCCTACATTTTGAAAGCAATCAATTTGGTCCCTGCTATTTTCAAGTCACAATCAATTTGGTCCCTGCTATTTTCAAGTCACAATCAATTTGGTCCCTACTGTTAAGTGACTAACAGAATCTACTTAGGTGGCAAACGGAATGCACACATGGCATAGTCCTTCCACATTAGCCTTCCACGTCAGCTTCCTCTACTGTTAAAATCTCACGTGAGTCTCACATGACTCACTTATCATCAACATCATCCTCACTTGGCAACAACACAGACATGATTGAATTCTTAATCCCTAAAATGAAATTTTGAACCCTAACCCCTTCTTCTTCATAGCCATTAACACAGATATGATGAACAAAGCTCCTCAATGAACATGAACTCCTTCTTCTTCATAGCCACATCTCTTCTCACCTAATCCCCAAGATCAAAGCTCCTCTCATCTCACCGATTCCACTCTCATCTTGCCGATTCCATTGCCGATTCCCAATTGAGCTCTCGACCCTCAAAGAGACGAAGAACTAAAGAACCCAAACGTCAATGACAAACCCAAATAGCAAGTGAGTTGTTATGTGTACTTTCTTTGTGAATTTTAAGAATAAGTATTTCATAATATTATTCCACTTATAATGGGTTTGTGTTTGACACCTTTTTGGGGACCACAAAACCTCAACATTGACACCTTTTTTTTTTTACCCGTACTTAGTTTTTCACATAGATTTCATTTTTGCAGTCCATTTTTGCATATTTTGCTTCTAAATGAAGAATAAGGACAAGTCTTCTTCTTGTTGCAATAATCATCGCCGACAATCCAGTAAACGTTTTTTTTTGTAATTTTTGCAAACATTTTGGCCACAATATTGAGACTTTCTATCATTGCAACAAATCAGCTGTTTCAATTTCTCCTGCTACTGTTGCTAACACTGAGAGTGTCCAACCAATGGCTCCTGTCTTTGCACAGTCTAAGTCTTCAGGATGCAGTTTCATCGTTTCCACAAATGACCTTAAAAACATCATCGCTAATGTCATTCGTACGGTTGGTAATGCATCTTATTCCTCTTCTCTCTTAGCTTTATTTGGTATGTCTCCTTCCTCTTAACTTATGGATTCTGCTTGTTGCAATCACATGACACCTTACTCGTCCTTATTTTCTGACCTTAAACCTGCACCACACCCTCTTAATATTCGCACAACAAATGGTTCCACAATGTTTGGTCATAATATAGGTTCTGTTTTGACCTCCAACCTCTCGGTTCCTGGGGTCTTTGATGTTCCTGACCTTTCTTACAATTTATTTTTCGTGCGACAATTAGCTAAGTTAGGTTATCGCATTATCTTTGATTATTTTAGGTGTATTATGCAGGATCCGAGGACGGGACAGGAGCTTGGGACCGGTCCCAGAGTTGGGTGTATGTTTCCCATGGACAACCTTCGTCTTCCACTTGTTGCTCTTGTTTCTGTTGCTGCAGTTTCTTCTATTCCTTCCCTTGCACTTTGGCATGCCCGACTTGGTCACACATCTTCTTCTCAGGTACAACACTTGGCTTCTAGAGGTTTTTTAGGTTCAGTGTCCATAGAAAATTTTGATCATTTTTCATGTTAGTTAGGAAAACAACCAGCTTTTCCTGTCAATACTAGTGAATCAATGTCCACTGATATCTTTGACCTAATTCATTCTGATGTCTGGGGGCCTTCCTCTGTCTCTAGTATTGGTGGATCTCAATATTTTGCTATCTTTGTTGATGATTGTTCCTGCTATAATAGGTAGATTTTTCATATGAAACATCATTCTAAATTATTGCAAGTATATTCTAATTTTGCAAAAATGGTTGAAACTCAATTTTCCAAACGTATCAAAATTTTTTAATCTGATAATTCTCTTAAGTATACTCAATATGCTTTCCAAGCTGTTTTGCATTCCTATGGCACTGTTCATCAACTAACTTGTCCAGGTACCTCAGCAAAATGGTAGAGTCAAATGAAAATTTCGTCATATTCTTGACACTATTCGTGCTCTCTTTCTCTCTGCCAAAGTTCCTGCTCCTTTTTGGGACGAACCTTCTCTTCATACTGTTCATGCTATTAATCGCATTCCAAGTCCTGTTCTCCTAAATTAGACTATCACCACCTTCGCTCCTTCAGTTCTGCTTGTTTCGTTCTTCTTCAACCACATGAGCATAACAAACTTGAGCCTCAATCAAGGCTTTGTTGTTTTCTTGGCTATGGCGAAACTCAAAAGAGGTATTGGTGTTATGATCTTGTCTTTCATCGTCTTCGTATCTCCCACAATGTTGTCTTTTGGGAACATCGCTCCTTTGTCGAGCTCTCTCCCTTTCGTGCCTCCCTATCTTCCTCATCTGCCTTAGATCTTTTTCCAGATGAGGCACATATTCCTTCTGTAGCTGCTCTTGATCCTCATTGTTAGGTTCTAAAGACTTAGGATTTTATGTATTTAGAACTCTAATGTGTATTGTTGGCAAACCATGATCAAAACAAGATATTTAGTTGTGTTTAGACTTGCTCCATGATGAAGAAATTAATTATGCTTCTCGGCTTGGTTTGATCGATCGAAGCTTAGGCTCTATCAATCGAAAATCGGTCAGATGCATTTTCGGCAGAATTCCAACTCAGCCCTAGTTTTGTTTTTAAACGTTTAGGGTTTTCTAATTTGCCCTAGGTATAAAAGGCAAACCCTAGCCACGTTTTTGTGTTGCTCATATTGCTGTTTGTGTAAATCTCTTATGAGATCTGTGAGGAGCTTTCTTTTACACAAGCTTAGGATTATCAAGAAGGAGATTTTTTTAAGAGCTTGATGATCATTCAGTTGCTGCCATAAGAACTTAAAGAAACACAAGCGGGTGTGCTTGTCCTTGCTGGAGAATCCAAGAAAGAAGGAGTTCGTGGTTTCGGAGCTTGCACGTGGTCGTGTCAGTAAGTTTCTACTGGTGGGTAGCAATAGGATGTTAGCGGTCTAAGTCCTGTTGAACAACTTCGATTCTTTCATAGTGAATTCAGGTTTACCTTGAGGATAGCGGTCTAAGTCCTGGGTGATCATATCATTGTGTTATTTATCTTTCTACTGCTTTGCATGATATGATTGTTTGATTGTGATAACCTAGATTTGGAATTTGGACTAAGTAACAACTTGGCTAATTACCTAGGTTAATTCAATTGTGTTTTAAGGGGTCTAAAAACTATCAAGTGGTATCAGAGTGGGTAGCTCTCTTGTTGTTGATCTTTTGATCACTGAGTTGATCCTTGACCCCTGTTGTCATGGAACACGGACATTCTCTTGTTATTCCTCCTCACTTTGATGGGAATAACTATGCTTATTGGAAAGTAAGGATGAAAGCATTCCTAAAATCTATTGATGAGAGAGTCTGGAACTCTGTCGAATATGGATGGGAGAAGCCTACTACTCCTGTTAGTGAGTGGCAAACTTCTCAAAAAGAAGCAGCCGTGTTCAATAGCAAGGCTATGAATGCTATCTTTAACGCTGTTTCTATGGAGAAATTTAAGAGAATCTCTAATGTTGAGGTTGCTCATATTGCTTGGAATATCCTCCAGACTGTGCATGAAGGCACAAAGATTGTCAAAATCAACAAATTGCAGCAGTTAACTTCTAAATTTGAAAGCATTAAGATGTCTGATGATGAATCTTTTGATGAATTCTATGCTAAACTTAATGATATTGTTAATTCTGCATATAACTTGGGTGAAATCTATGATCAACCTAAAATTGTTAGGAAGATTGTTAGATCTTTAACTGAAGACTTTAGACCCAAGGTGACTGCCATCACTAGAGCAAGGATGTGGACTCCATCCCTATTGATGAACTTGTAGGATCACTTCAATCTTATGAGTTGGACCTACCCAAAACTAGTAAATCCAAATCAATGGCTCTTAAGTCAGTTGATGATGTTGAGGTTGGTGGATTTGATGATGAGCTCTCTGCTACAGAGATTGCTTACCTTGCCAAGAACTTTAGAAACTTTCTCAAGAATAGTAACAGAAGGGCAAGAGGTACGAACACTGCTGAACCTAGAAACTTTAGGAAGAATGATCCCACTAAAGTTAACAATAATGATAAACCTAGAGAAAAAGTAGGTCAATCTTTAAATAATTCTCTAGGTCCTCAGTGTTTTGGATGTCAAGGGTATGGTCACATGAAATCTGAATGTCCTACCTATTTGAAGTCTAAGGGTAAGGCTATGGCTGTAACCCTTAGTGATGGTGAAGTTTATGATGATGAGTCTGGTTGTGACGAGGATGGAAACTTCATTTCTTTCACTGCTACTGTTGTAGTCAATGAAAGTATATCTGCTGAGGAGAACCCTTTTGATGGGGAACTCTCTGAGGATGCAGATCTTCAAGAGGCCTACAATAAACTTTACAAAGTTGCTGCAAAGAATGCTATGAATGTTGAACTTGGCTTGAAGAAAATTGAATCTCTTGAGCTTGATAAGAAGAATTTGCTTGTAAAACTGTTTGATGCTAATGAACTTTTGAACAATGTGAAAACTGAGAATATGCTATTACTTGATAAAGTTAAATCGTTGGAACTTGATTTATTTGTTGCTAGATCTGCTAGTTCTAAACTTGATCAAATGCTGAGTGTTCAAAAGTCTCCTTCTGACAAATCTGGATTAAGTTTTGTTGAAAGCATCTCCGTGTCTGCTCCCCATTCCACAAACTTTGTCCCTTCATCTACTTCTGAACATTCTATGAATGAGATTGTGAGTGAAACTCTTAAACCCCCTGTGAGTGAGGTTGTCAAACCCTTAGAAGTTTCACTATCTAGTAAGATTAGGGTTGATCTGAAAGAGTTTAAACCTAAGCAGCCTACCCTTTCTAAGGGCAAGTCACATGATAAATCTGCATGGGTTTGTCATTTTTGTGGAAAGTCTGGACACATTCATCCAAACTGTTACAAGCTGCAAGCTACTAAGAGAGCAAACAAACCAAAAGTACCTGTGCCTCAAGCACAAGATCCTATGGTACTCATTGGTGAATTGGTAAAGGCTTTAAACCTTTATTCCAATCCTGGAGTTGGTAATCATTCTCATGTGAATAAGAACTCCAATGCTTGTGGAGCATCTAAAAAGTTTTGGATGCAAAAGACTCAAACTAATTGAGTCTTTCTGACATTGTCCTTGTGCTTTATTGCTCTACTCTTTGTGACCATTGTTCTTTGATTTTTGTTTTCTTTGTTTCTAGGATTTGCATTGCATAACATTCATGCATTTCATTCTAGGGTGTTTTGTTTATCTTTTTCAAAATAAAAATAAAAAACAAAAAGGGAAAAGGGAAGAAAAAGGAAGCAAATTGTGTTTTGCACTATTTTCTTGGTTTTCGAGAACAAGGTTGGTCAATTTATTTTCACATAACATGTCTTTTGTACCTTGTTTAACCTTGATGAGCTCTTATTGCACTTTACTAGTTGAAGCTTTGTAGTGCATGTTGTGTGGGAAAGATATTTATGATTTTGATTATTTTGTCTTAATCTTGAAGTCACATGTCTTTGACTGTCGGACTTGAACCTTTAGAGAAAGGCATAAATAACCATCTCACCACTGTTCACTAACCAATCATGAACATCTTAGTGCATATCGTAAGATTTTGTGCTCGAGAAAGTGTAGCACATGCACAAAAAGAATATAAGGTGTAGCCTTGGTCTAAATGTTAAAATTGGTGTGTACATTATTGGACTTAATGCTAAATCAAATAAATAAAATTGGTGTGTACATTATCCCGGCTTTTTAATAAGTTTCTGAACAATTAAAACTGGTGTGTATATTATGAGGCAAAATCAAGAAACTTACATGATTGCAAGCTTATGATCTAGGAGATGTGGGAGTTATATGATGTAACTCTTTAGGTGATAGTCTCTTTCAAATTCTATGTGATGAATTTTGTAGACTTTGTGTTTAATTGCTATACACGTATCACCTCACATGTAACTCAAGTTTTTGCTGGTTGCACACATTACACAAGTTACTCTTTGCTAAACATTGTACATGTTATTGTATGTGTCTTTGGTTTGACCAACCAAGTTTGCAAATACTTTGAGTTTTGTGCAAAACTATTTGATGCTTGAAAATTTATGGAGAATTAAGAAATTTTAACTTTGGGAAAATTGGGCTTAAATCCTTGTTTTTGAAAATCATATCATCACATACTCATGCATTTTGTTCATCAATTTCAATGCTCTAAGATGTTTCTAATTTTTCTTTCAAAAACTGTGTTTTTCCTTAAAATTTTTGTAAGCCTTTGTCTATTTCGATTGATCCAATCTGTTTTTCGATCAATCGAAACTGTTTTGAAATTGTTTTAAAAATTTTTAACGAGCCTCTGTTTGTTTCAATCAATCGAAACTGATTTTCGATCAATCAAAACTCGTGAATCAGGTTTTTAAAAAATCAGATTTGACTTGTTCAAACCACTTTTTCAAAACTTTTCAAATCTTTTTTCTCTCTCTCCGACTTGGCAAGTCTCCACAACGATTTTTGTTGTTGTTTTCCTCCAAATTTCTTGCAAGGTTTCTCTCTCCATACGCCGGTATGTCTTTTTTACCCTTCCTTTTGCATTGATTTTCACATTTTCATGCATTATCTCATGGTTTTTGGGTTATTTTTGAACTCTGCATAATTTGGGATTTTTTATCAATCAAGCCTTGTTTTATGAATTTGATCAATGGGTTTTGTTGCCACAATGATATATTCATGATCTATGATGGTTAATTTGATCAATTTGGGGTTTTGTGATAATTTGAAAATTCTAGGGCTTGTATTGAACCCGAATTGGGTTTTTTTGTTCAAATTGGTTTCAATTGATGAAATTGGCTTGTCGAAGTGATGTAATTGATCATTATTTTATGTAATCTATCTTGTGTAATGATCAATTCGTCAATTTATTACAAATTGATTAAGTGGTTTTTCATAATTTGGGGTTTTTGTTAGAAACTCTATGTTCAAGCCAATTTTGTGAATTTGAACTTAATTTGAACTTAATTGCACTGCATTAGGACATGCATCATGACATTTAATTTGTTCATACATCATATTGATTTTTGTTCTATATTTTTTGTTGTGCTAACTTGCAATTTGCACTTGGTTTTTGTTTTTATTTGCTTTGTGTCTTGGTCCTTATCCTAGCATCATGCCTAGGAAGACTAGAGCCCATAAGACCCCCTCCACTTCCTCTGAGTCTCCCTCTAGGAGTGAGGTGTTTAGGAATGACAAAAGCAGAGAGACCTTTGAGAAACTGAACTGTAAGCGTAAGATTTGGGCTGAGCGTTCTGTGGTATTAGATGAGGTTGATCCGGCCATTAGGGCAAATCTTGAGTCTAGAGGTTGGTTGTCCCTGTTAGAGATAGATCATCCACCCCCGACCGCCTTGATTAAAGAGTTCTTCTCGAATCTCTCTTGCCATGTTTATGATTCCAACACCCTTGTTAGGAGTTGGATATGAGGTGTAGAGTTTACCATTACTCCTCAGATAGTGGTTGAAGCTCTTGGGGTTCCGGTCGTTAGGGAGCCTGTCTATCCCTATGATGAGTCTCCACCCTTAGATGTCGTCATGTCATACATCACTGGGTCTTCTATTCAGTGGGGTTCTGATCCTCGGATCACGTCTGCTGAGCTTACTGAGACTGCCTATCTTTTCTTTAGGATAGCATGTCATTCTTTGTGGCCTATTTCTCATCTCCACACCATCCCTCTTGAGTGATGTGTGTTTTTGTACGCTTTTGTTTCTGGTGTGTCTATCAGCTTTCCTCATTTGTTTCTTCATTCTTTGAACGAAGTTCATAAGAGTTCTACCGTAGGACATGCTCTTATTCATCCTATTTTCATTCATAAGATTTTGTTGTTTCTTAGTCTAGATGATTTCCTTTCTGGTAAGCCCATTCATGTTGTTGCTCCCATAGGTGCCACCTTCCTTAGGCAGAGGGCTGCTCACTTGAGAGTTGTTCCTACGCGTCCTAGAGGTGCGTCATCTGGTGTTGTTCCCCCTCCTCCCTCTTCTACAGGTTCTGATGCTGCTGAGGCATTTGGTGCTGCTGCTGCTGATGCTGATGTTTCTCCACCGACTACTTCAGATGATTCAGACATTCGACGTACGTTGGATCATGTCTTGACCGTTCAGGCGGCTCATGGACAGATTTTGGTGGACGTGCTCGATGAGATCTATGCTTTGCGCGCTGAGTTGGCACAGTTTCGACAATCTTCACCGCCACCCCCTTTTGATGATGGATTTTGATTGCCCTTTGGCATTCTGTCACAAAAAGGGAGAGTGCATATTTGAGCACTTGTAGAGTTTTATTTTCAGGGGGAGAGCATTTTTGTTGGTTGGAGCTTGTGTGTGTTTAGATTGTATCTAGGTGCTTCACATTGTACTTTACCTTTTCAGCTCTTGCCATATTTTTGTTGGGCTATTCATGTTAGGGGGAGATACTTCTATGGCTTTATATGTTTCTTGTTTTCAACTGCTTATTGATTTATATTTATGAGTTTTTCATTATTATATGTCTTTATTGTGTGTTGTTTGAAATCAAGAATTTATTTTGTTTACTTGTATTTTTTGCACATGCGGTTATGCATTTTGTTTAGTGTTTCAGGAAATATACAGGTTGATTCAATTGAGTTGCTGTCTACACTTGCAACTGATGGATAGTAGTCAGGATTGAATTTTTTTTTATGAGCATTATTTTTGTAAAGGGCTTTTCCTTGTAAACTTTGAGCTTCTAGTTGTGTTTTGTCATGGATTGCCAAAGGGGGAGTTTGTTAGGTTCTAAAGACTTAGGATTTTATGTATTTAGAACTCTAATGTGTATTGTTGGCAAATCATGATCAAAACAAGATATTTAGTCATGTTTAGACTTGCTCAAAGTTGGTTCTTTTATATAAAGTTTGAATAAGCTGATGTAGAAATTAATTATGCTTCTCGGCCTAGTTCGATCGATCGAAGCTTAGGCTCGATCAATCGAAAATCGGGTCAGATGCGTTTTCTGCAGAATTCCAACTTAGCCCTAGTTTTGTTTTAAAACGTTTAGGGTTTTCTAATTTGCCCTAGGTATAAAAGGCAAACCCTAGCCACATTTTTGTGTTGCTTATATTGCTGTTTGTGTAAATCTCTTGTGAGATCTGTGAGGAGCTTTCCTTTACACAAGCTTAGGATTACCAAGAAGGAGATTTCTTCAAGAGCTTGATGATCATTCAGTTGCTGCCATAAGAACTTAAAGAAACACAAGCGGGTGTGCTTGTACTTGCTGGAGAATCCAAGAAAGAAGGAGTCCGTGGTTTCGGAGCTTGCACATGGTCGTGTCAGTAAGTTTCTATTGGTGGGTAGTAATAGGATGTTAGCGGTCTAAGTCTTGTTGAATAACTTCGATTCTTTCATAGTGGATTCAGGTTTACCTTGAGGATAGTTAGGTTAAATCATTCCCAGGTTTTTACCGGTTTGGTTTCCTGGGTGATCATATCATTGTGTTATTTATCTTTCCACTGCTTTGCATGATATGATTTTTTGATTGTGATAACCTAGATTTGGAATTTGGACTAACAACTTGGCTAATTACCTAGGTTAATTCAATTGTGTTTTAAGGAGTCTAAAAACTATCACTCATGTAGTTGCTCTTGATTCTCCTATAGACTTCTCTATCCAACCACTAGATATCTTTGATCCCTTTCCTAGTTCACCCTTTAATGAACAGGTAGAAGATGAACAGGTGGAAGATGAGCTACCTAACCTTGAGCTTGGGTCCCTTGCTCCTGCTTCGCCTGAAGATCTTGCACAAGACATTCCACCTCGTCACTTAACTCGGGTAAAATACATTCCTACACATTTACTTGACTATCATTGTTACACTGCCCTTGCTACACTGCACGAGCCTCATACCTATCGTGAGGCTTCTACTGACCCTTTATGGCAGATTGCAATGAAAGAGGATCTTGATGCATTATCTAAAAACCATATTTAGGATTTGGTGACTCTCTCCCTTAGGAAATCTGTGGTTGGTTGTAAGTGGATTTACAAGATTAAGACTCGCTTTGATGGGTCCATTGAGAGCTATAAAGCTCGTCTTGTTGCAAAAGGTTTTACACAGGAGTATGTGATTGATTATGAAGAGACCTTTACTCCGGTTGCTCGTATATCATTTGTTCGTGCCCTTTTAGCTATTGTTGCTGCCAGTAAATGGGACCTTTTTCAGATGGATGTCAAAAATGTATTCCTTAATAGGGATTTAAGTGAAGAAGTTTATATGCAACCTCCTCTTGGTCTCTCTGTTGAATCAAACAAGGTTTGTCACCTTTGACGTGCACTTTATGGCCTTAAACAAGCTCCACGAGCTTGGTTTGCCAAATTTAGCTCTACCATCTCTCACTTGGGTTACATGACCAGTCATTATGATTTTGCCTTATTTCTTCGTCGCACTGACAAAGACACTATTTTACTTCTCCTGTATGTGGAAATATGATCATAACTGGTGATGACCTCAGTGGCATTCAAGAACTCAAGGATTTTCTTAGTCAGCAGTTTGAGATGAAAGATCTTGGACATCTCAGCTACTTCTTGGGTCTTGAAATCACTCATTCTACAAATGAACTTTATATTACTCAAGCCAAGTATGCTTCTGAACTCTTGTCTCGAGCTGGACTCACTGATAGCAAGACTGTTGACACTCTAGTTGAGCTTAATGCGCATCTGACTCCCTCAGGGGGGAAACCACTGTTTAATCCCTCTCTTTACAGATGTTTTGTTGGCAGCCTAGTTTATCTTATTGTCACTCATCCAGACATTTCATATGCTGTTCACCAGGTGAGCCAGTATCTGTCTGCTCCACAATCGACTCACTATGCTGCTATTCTGCGCATTCTTCGATACCTAAAGGGCATTCTCTTCCATGGTCTTTTCTACTCTGCTCAGTCTCCTCTTGTTCTCAGTGCATTTTCTGATGCTGATTGGGCAGGAGATCCCACTAATTGCAGGTCCACCACTGGTTATTGCTTTCTTCTTGGTTCTTCTCTAATTTCTTGGCGAAGCAAGAAATAAACTCATGTGGCCTACTCTAGTACTGAAGCAGAATATCATGCCCTTGCTGATACCACATCTGAGCTCCTTTGGCTACGATGGCTTCTCAAAGACTTAGGTGTGTCCACATCCTCTACTACTCCTCTTTATTATGACAACTAGAGTGCCATTCATATTGCTCACAGTGATGTCTTCCATGAACAGACAAAACACATCGGGATCGATTGTCATTTTATCCATTATCATCTTATCCATGGTATTAGATACTCTCTCCTCTGATATTCATGATGTGTCCATAATGAATAAATATGAGGGATTACTATGTCAATGTACTTTGAAAATAATTTTTTTTTTTTTTTTTTACTCTAAAGAGTAACAGTAGTATAAGTTGTTGTTGCCACAATTTAACAACATTTGCGTTAAGTCCACGAAAACTTATTGAATGTGGCCTATTTTTGTTCTCCAATACTGCTGTTTCCATTGAGATTTTATTTTGTGTGATCATATTGTGATCCTTTGGGACAAATTTTGCATGGAATGATGTCACTTAACATATTGATGATGTGATTGTTATTAAAGACTTTATTTTCCAGCGCATTGCAAACACTAATCTCTCGTTTTTCCCCTTACCATACATTATGGACAATCGGACCCTTCCCCTTCTTGTCTAGAAATATTTTTATTTGATGAGTAGCATTATTATAAGCACTCTGTTGCACACACATTATCATGATTTGAAATCACAATTTCTAGGTTGTAAATTGTTCGTGACTGCTTTTTCAAAATTTTATTATTAATATTTTTGTAATAAAAAAAATTTTATGTTATGAAAATTATCTATGGCAGTTAATTTCTTTTTTTTTTTTTTTTTAGATTAATACTATTATGTTCTGAGCCTGAGTGTTGGAATGATACTTTTTGGACAAAATTTCACAAGATATAACTAAGCCAAAAATTTTTTAGGTAGCAATTTTGAAAGTCTTGTGAATTTTCGTAACGGTGAAGGTTTTTGTAGAAAAATTGAATATGGAAACACTAGTTATTAATAACGGGTATGATCATTCAATAGGCACCTCTGGAGAGTTACTTGGCTGATTCAAATAATTAAAAATCCTTCCATAGCTCTTAGTCTCTTACCAGCCGTTTGAAACTAATTTTTTTTTTTTTTTTTTCTACTACCCCTTCTTTTTCAAAATTTTGAAGCCCCCTTCCACTTGGGGGCCTTAGATAATGGCCTAATTGGCCTAGTGGAAGGGCCGGCCCTGTTATCTCCTATACCCAACAAATGCTTATACTTGTGAAGTGATCAATCCATCGCGTCAAGAGTGCATGGTGGTGAATTTTTTATTTTTTATTTTTTATTTTTTTAAATTTAGTGAAGAGATAAAATATATATATATACACACACACACATATGCTTACTTTCCTTTCTTGTGCATGCCTATATTTAGACTAATCTTAAGTTATGCCCAATAGCCCAAGTCCATTTAAATGGTCAACTATTTATGAAATTTCCAAAAAAAAAAAAAAAAAAAAATTGTAAAATCTGGGAGAGTGACAAACTTGCCCATTAAAAGATTATTTAAATAATAAATACCAATACAAGACCCAAGTAAATGGTTGACTGCCAGGCATTGCTATAAGTAAAAGAAGAAAGTGTCTTTTTTTTTTGGATGAAAAAGAAGAAAGCGTTGACTAGGGCTGTCCATCCAATCTGACGACCAGACCCACCCGAAGGATCCGACTGGATCCGACCCGAAAACCGGCCGACCCGATCAAGTCACTGGTCAGCAACGGGTCATTTGTTCCAAAAACCGACTTTGACGGGTCGGTCTCAGTTTTCCTTCCCAAAATCTGAAAAACCAGATCCAACTGATGTACTATGAATTTCCAGCAAAAGATTTCCAGATTCCGGTGAGAATTTCCAGAATCCGGTGAGATTTTCTAGAGTTCGGCCTCAAATTTCTAGATTCTGACTTTAAAATTTCAAATCCTGGTAACAAATTTTCATATTTCGGTGACTTATCAAGTAGATCTAGTGATATTTCATCCAAATCTAGTGAAATCTCACTGGATCTAGCGAGATCTCACCAGATTCGGTGAGATCTTCGCCAGATTTGGCATTTTTCACCGGAAATCAAATATTTTGGTCGGATTTTTCACTTTGGACGGTTCTGACCGAATCGACTGTGTTTTCGGTGCAAAATCGATCGTGCCAATCTGACTCCCTCGCTGGTCGGCGGCAAGTCAGGATTTCCTCAACCCGATTCTATCGGGTTGGTCTCGGGTTGGGCACAAACCCGACCCGGACCAACCTGTGGACACCCCTAGCGTGGACACCTTACACTTTGATAGCCAAGCATTTACTAACCTGTGGGAGATTGTGATAGAAAATACTAAAAAGTTCATCTTCGTCATTAGCAAAGAATAGCAGACTTCAGAGAGCAAAAATGTTGAAACGGCAAAAACGCAAAAAAATAGAAAGAAAGAAAAAGAGAGAGAAGAAGAAAAGGAAGAAGAAGAAGAAATGGAGATGCAAGCTCAAGGTTTGACAATATTTCACCATGGTTGAGAAGCTTTAACAATGGCTGTAAGTATCTCAAATAAAAAATAAAAATAAAAATTCTGACTTGAACTTCTAAGAACTGTCCACGGTTCTTAGAACCGGTAGGTTCAACCGCGGTTTATACGGCTCGCTGCTTTTCTAAATATGTTGGTTTTGGGAGTTAAAAGAACTGTTTGATGAACGGTTCTAGATAACCTAGTCGAACCGTACGGTCCAGTCCGAATTTCAAAATCATGTGAATAATGACAAACAACTATCCGCTTTAGAAAATGTATAGCACATGCACAACACATTCACTATTTTTCACTTCAATATTTTTTATGTCAACTCCCTCTCATGTTATCAAAACTCTCTCCAGGTGATATATGTTGGGTTAAAAGATTGACCTAGTTAATTAATTTAATTATCCAAGTTGATTAATTATACAAATCACGTGGAGGCATGAATAAATCACCAATCTTAAATAGATTGTTGCAGAAATTAAATGACATTGTGATTTGTTCACGAATGGAAAAAACCTTCATAAGGAAAAAAACTCCAACTGGACTATGCAAAAATATCAATCTATAGTTGAACCTTTGCTCTAATACCCAATTGGACTTGGACTTGTTCTTGTAAAAATTTCTCATTTTACATGGATCCCAGTATGTGACTAACTCCACAACAACCCTTTTGATTGTTGTAGTTGATTTGTAGCAACTTCACTAGAAACACTAATAAGACCTTCAATTGTTGGTGCTAGAGACTTTGCTTGGTATAGAAACCAAAGGTACACAAGAATCATTGCAAGATCTCTTTCTTCAGTTTTCTAAACTCATAGGTTCAAGAGGTGTAGGTTAGGGTTTCAATATGTAAACCTTATGAAGCATTAGGGTTATGGTTTTCTCTGTACCACCTTATTTAAATAGGACCTTAGTGAGCTTTTTAATAGGCTCTCCTATTAGTTTATATAAACCAATAAACAAATAGCCTCTTAGAATAAAACATTGCAGGCTATATTTTGAAATCTTGTACGTAGCTCGATAGATTGAGAGGTATCATGATAGGTACTACGCTTCATTAATTCTCTATAGATCAATAGGTATTGAGGAGGTACCGAGACTTGCGAATTTAGCTTTTCTTAAATAGTTCTTTGAGTATTATTCATGTCTTCAATAATACTACTTGTTATACTTCTTCAAAGTATTTCATGATTTTCTTGGAACTAGTTAGAAACTACCCAATTATAACTAAAGTACGTTTTGTCATAAGATATGCCAATACATAAATATATGACCTTTACAATTTAATTTTCATTTATTTTTATACAATTTACATCTATCTTCTTCCTCTTTTTTTTTTTTTTTTTTTTTTTTTTTTTTTTTTTTCTGTATTTGTATTTGTAATTGTATTTGTATGAAGTTGCATGTGTATGTGTGTAAATATTTATATTTATGTTTATGTATATGTATAAACAAGTATAACTTAGTTTATTATGTTTTCATGAAACAACACTCTTTAAGGATTGTATATATGTGAATTTCAAAAAATATTTATACCCAAACTATAGACAAAAAGACATGCCCTCTTGAGGTTTGTATAAATAAGTAATAATGTTTTTTCATAAAAAATATTCTTGATAAAATGGTATTCTTTCATGTAACATTATATTGATAGCATTGTTACTCTAAATTTAAACACACATATTTCACTATTTTCAAATCCAAATTTTATCAAACATGTGTAAATTTTGAACAATGGATTTTTATGGTGACGCCCCAAATTGATTGAATATTGATCAAGTGTGTGTTGTGTGGGTGTGATGAGTCCCAAATTAGGCATATACTAGACTGATCCGAGCTTTACAAACAAATATAAGGAATCTCAATTGTTACTAGGTTAGTCTTATTGGGGTACAATGTCGGTTTGTATTGTGCTTTTAGAAAGATGGCAACTCTTTTTTTTTTCTTTTTTCTTTTTTTTTTTTATGAAAATATGATTTTTTATTATTATTTTATTTTATACAACAGTGTCAAAAACATTACTGAAACCGGGGTGTGAGAATGCCTATATCAACAATTTTCCAAATTCAATTTTGACAAAATAACTTATTTTTGTGGTTTTAAGTGAAGTGTGGGGGTTGTGAATATTGCGCTAGATTTTAGACTTTTATACTTTACCCAAGAAATTGTTTCCTGCTTCGCAATGGAAAATGATTCTCCCTCTGTTTTTACTACTGCATACATGACATGTGTCAGTAAAAATTCTCTAACGTTGGATATTGATTAAAAAAAATATTTTCTCAATTTATTTATACAACAATTTATATATAGTGATTATGTTTCTTTATATATATTAGTTGAAATATCTTTACCTCGACACAACATGAACACTACTGGCTAATATGAATTGTCAACCCTAACCTTAAGATTAGTCGTAATGCAAGAATATTTTGGTATTTGAAAACCTCATGGATGGTGGGAGATGGAGGAATCTCCTTCTGTTCCAAACATACCCTTAGTTTCCAATTATCACTCATGTCATACCAATCAAAGTATTATCCTATAGCATCGAACCAATTATAAAATAAAATTGGATGACACACACACATTTGCTAGGAGAGAGTATGCGGTTCTAACACAAAGGCACACCATAAACTCTGCTCAAAAGCTATGTTCACACATATGTTTATTTTTATGTATAAATTATAAACAAACAAAACAAAATGTGTGAAATATACTACTATTCTGTTACTTAAGTTCAGCGGCATTTTTAATGTTTCCTACTATTAAGATTCATATTGAAAAAAAATCCTCAAGAGGAGAAAAAAAAGAAAAAAAGAAAAACATGTATTTCCCCAAACCTAGCACCTAGCATTATGATTCCAGGATCATAATAGACCTTAAGTTGATAATGTAGGATAAAAATTGACCAATAAAAAATGAGAAGCAATTAAGGGCAAGTGGCATGCTCCCTATTTTATGCTGCTTAACTTCATTGGCATCCTTTATATGTACTACTTGAGATTCATAACAAAATCTATTTCAAGAGAAATTAATATTAGTGTAATAATATGCAATACATCTAAACATAGAACTAGTGGTGGAATCAGGATTTGACTTTGGGGAAGGGGGTGGGGAAACTTCATTGGCATCCTTTATATGTACTACTTGAGATTCATAACAAAATCTATTTTAAGAGAAATTAATATCAGTGTAATAATATGCAATACACCTAAACATAGAACTAGCTAGTGGTGGAATTAGGATTTGACTTTGGGGAAGGGGGGTGGGGAGGAACTTATATACGCTATGGGTGTGCACTAGATCATGTATATATGCATATTACTTCATAAAAAATAAAAATAAAATCATATGTATTTAGTGATATTTACTATAACAAGACCTACAAAATAATAGCATATTCACTATATTTTGTTTATCAATGAAGAACTTTTTGCATGAATAAGTCCTCTTTTGATTTTTTTTTGAAAGCCAAATTCCCCCTT
The DNA here is from genome assembly GCA_028535905.1 of Quercus berberidifolia. Taxonomy (NCBI): domain Eukaryota; kingdom Viridiplantae; phylum Streptophyta; class Magnoliopsida; order Fagales; family Fagaceae; genus Quercus; species Quercus berberidifolia. The sequence continues at coordinate 12,057,832 of JAPQVW010000002.1, forward strand.
ATAAATGAAAGTATTTGTAATAGTTAAATAAATACTTAATAGAACTTATGCAAATTTATGTTCTTAGTGAATTATGTCAAAACTTTATTGTTTATTACGCAATTTTTTATGAAGGGGAATAAATTATAACCAAAAAAAAAAAAATTTAAAGGTACCATTATACACACACACATGACTTTTGAAAGATGATAGTATTTTGTTTTTTGGGTTATAACTCTAGTTTTGTTAAAGCATTCGCATCAATTCATGCATATTTTAGTGTAAGAACCTATTTTTTTATTTTACATATTCACTTTTCAAAGACACTTGACATCATATTATTTATTTTACACTACATTTCATTAAAATATTAATTTTTCTTCTTTTTTTCGCACACAACAATCACTATTCACTTTCTTCTTTCATCCCCATAATACATAAAGAAAGAATAAAAAATAAAAAGCAAAATGAATAGAGTCAATGTAAATTTACACGATTACTGTAGTAACCTTGTATTTTTACACAATTTTGCATAGTATAATATGGATGAATTTTGAATTTAGTTGGCTAAAATGTGATACTTTTTCTATTATACAAACACTGATTGAGTGCTCTTATTTTCTTAACATAAAGGCATCGATTAATATAGGAATTCTTTTCCTTTTTTCTTGGTATGAATTTTGAAATATAAAAAATATAATACTCTAATGATTATAAATAAGATAAAAAGTTAATATTATATTTAGCCCAATTGACATCATTAAAGGAAGCAAAAGACCCTTTCTAAGGTTATCTTAACCCTTAATGATATTAACACTTGAAAACATGTTGCATTAAAGGAAAAAATAAGGGCATGTTTTGGTATACTAAATGAGAATTACAACATATATAATAGTCTCTATTACTGAGAATAAAATTTATTGTAATGAAATAACTAAACCTATTCATAATTTTGGTTGTGACTTGTGAGTTGTAACATTAGGATAAAATTTAAGATCTATTTTAGGAAGTATCGTACTTATACAATCATATTTCCTAGAAAATAATATTTTTTAAATTTGAGGGAGAGATTTTTTATTTTGAGAAACAATTTGAGGGAGAGATGAGTATTTTTTATGATTTTTTTTTCATAGTTGTTACATGAATATGGAAAGTTTGTTTATTTAGAAATATATTAATGTTAGAAATTATTTCACTTATTAAGGAATAACTATAACAACTCTTTTAGAGAAGAATAGTTATTCCCCATTTAAAAAAATAGCTAATCATAAGGAAAGGATATTCCTTGTAATAAAAATATAACTAAACTACTGAATAGCTAAATCAGAGAAATAACTATTACATTACAGTACTTATTACAATCTACCAATATCACTCCCAAACCCAAAAGAGTCCAAAACATGAAAAAAAAACCATCAAGAGAAACTATAGGGGATTTGTTTTTCTTTCTTTCCTCATGATAAATATAAATAAACATATTGAACTTTCCATAATACAAGTAAGAGCTCTACTATTAGCATTAGTGCTCTAAAATCCTAATGTATGATGTTATGTATGACATCATGTATGACATTATGTTATAAATAATAAAGTTGTTTTATTATCTAAAATAATGGTAACATGAAGATTTGGACATTATCATATAGTTCTTGAGATGCATAGTATGTGATTTATGTAATTTAGTCACAAAAGATATAAATTACAAGTTCTTTATAAACTCAAAACCTTAGTTCGTAGTTAGTGATGAAATTGGTTATTTCATTTGTGAAGACTATAATGTGTCAACTAAGATGGATTGTCTTGATCATGGAGGTTGATTTGTTAATATGTCTTAAGTATATAAGGCATATTGAACTGGACCATTGTGAGATTAATTATTCTATTAATGATTGTCAACTGAATAATAAATCTCGCGACTTTCATTTACATAAACTCTCAATTTTGAGAGGATAGTGAATCCGATCATGAAATGTAGTTTGCTTGGATATATCAGGAGTGAAATATAATTCAACGGTCAAAACTTCAATACATTGGGCAGCCACATGTAGTGCTAAAGGAACACATATTCTCAAGATAGAATTTATAGTCTTTTTGTATAGATATAAAATATTCCCTTGAGATAAGTTTAATGAGTTTGGTTATTTAGAGTGTTAGGCCTAATCACTTTAGTAAAGTTTATATTTTATAAAATTTGATTTCATAAATATATATGAATAACTTAAAGGATTAAACCGGGTACTCAAGGATTAAGAGGTAGCATTTTTCAAAGTGGTAGTTATATATTATGACTTTGTATTATTACGAATATTTTTATGAAGGGGTTAATTGTTTAGATAATAAAGTCTTGGGATTTAATTTTATTAATAAAGCCTAGAGTGAAATTATATTTATATAGTGGTATTAAATATAATTAATGGTAACTTTGGGCTTGTCAAGAGTTGACAGATAAGCCTGAAGCCCATTGGAGTTAGAGCTTTATTTGTCCCTTTGGTCCCATCCCAAACCACATACTAAAGGCCTAAAAGGCTAGCCCAATTAGATAATCAGTTGTTTACTTAATAAGAGTTATTAAATAAAGTAACTACTTTGACAGTTATATACGTATGTATGATTAAAAGAGAAAAATACAGTTTTCTCTTAACACATTCTCTCTTGAACAAGTGCGTACATAACTGATTGAGAGACCACACATATTGGGCATATGTGGAATTGAGGCAAAAATGGGCTTTTGCCCATTTCGCCCAAAAGATGTAGCAAAATACCCTAGTTTTGAAACTCGATTTTCTAAAAGTCGAGTTTTACATTGAAACTCGATTTTTAGAAAATCAAGTTATAGGCAATCAAACTTAAAAAAAAAAAAAAAAAAAAAAAAAAAAAATTGTGGAACTCGAGTTCCATGTGAATTTTTCCAAATAACTCGATTTTCATCAAATTGAGTTTTACATTAAAACTCGATTTTCTATAGGGGCATTTTGCTACATCTTTTGGGCCAAAGGGGCAAATGCCCATTTTGGCGGTGGAATTTGGGTGAAGATTGAAGGTCTTCCCAAGTTCGAACTTCTTTTGTTTTGAATTTCATTGCATCAAGGTACACCTTCTTGTTCTTTGTTTCTAAATCTTAGAAATTCCATGTTATCTCACATGAATGAAGTAGATCCTTTAAATTTCCGCTGCTTATTTTGTATGAGATGCAAAATTGTGTTTTCCAACATCTACAACATATTTACAACTATATGAACTACGAATTGTGTCTCCAAATATACATAAAATTCAAAAACTCCAGATGAATCAACACAAAATCGCGATCCTTCCTAGGATACGCAACCTCAACCATAAAATCTAGGCCTACCATGCCCAAGGCTAACAAATGTCACAAGCCCAAAGAGCCCAACCTCTAGTAGAATTAGCTATGGCCTCGGTAAATTTAGTAAATGGAGTCACCAACTATTTATAGCTCAAGTCTCCCAATTTAGCATAGTACTCCAATCACCACCAATAAACTAAGCTCCATGCTTGATGCACTGCTAATTGATCTATAAAACTGTGAAAATGAGATGAGTTAAAACCTAGTAAGTAGTATAATTAATGGGGTGGGGGAAATGCAAGTTTCATGATATTAAGCATTTTACAAAATATAATATAATTTGGGAATTTCCATTTAATTTCTGTAAAATCAATTTCATTAACAAAGAACAACAATGATAGAAATAATGTAGCACCAAACTTGCCAAAACAACTATGTAACTACATATTATTTATTGTGAGCCACAAAATTTCCAATACAATTTCAAAACCAAAAAACCTTACCCAGGGTCACATGACACGGTGCCACAGCAACGAAAATGTCACCAAGATATCATACCACCACAAATAGGTCATAACCTAAACACACTAGCACGATATGTATCTCTTTTGGCATGTGGTCTATTAGCCCTGTCTAGCCTCACCCACATCCTCAAGGATTTGCTTCTCCCCCTATATGGGTAGCAAGAGATAATACGCCATGTAGTACCTCTTTTGAATGTGGTCTACTAGCCCTAAATAGCCTCATCCACACACTCAAAGATTTACCTTTTTCCCCCATGGGCAGTAGGGAATGACGCATTATACAGTACTCCTTTTGCATGTGGTCTTTTGGCTTTATAGGTACCAGTCTCACCCACATGCTTATGGATTTACCTGCGTCATGCAGAATGAGGCTCTAACCTAACTTGTTGTCACAAAGACGGGGTAATCAAATGTTACAAAGATTGGGCAATCACACGTCACATAGATGCTGTCACAAAGATAGGGTAATCACCAAATATCATAGCACAAGGGCAAAATCACATCAAAAACTCATAAGTTAAATGTATTCAAAATACATAGTTACTTTTAGCAAGTAGTTTCATAAAATATTTCAATAGCCAAGATTTCCACAAAATTCTCAAATTCTTAGAAATCATTCCTTGTCAAAAAGATTTTGTATAACTTCCCAATTAATAAAAGTTAAGATAAAAAATCTTTTGGTATTTCCAAATAATACCATAAATACATGAAATTAATCATCAAATGATTAAATCAAAGATGCTCATATTTTTAATGCCAACAATTCATGTATTTCCCCTTATGAAATATTAAATATGATGCACTTTTATAAGTAATCGTATGTAATAAGATTACAACCTAACACTTTTCAGGAAATATATGGTTTCTACAATTAATTTCCCAAAAATATGTTTAACTCTAAAACAACATTTCATGCCTTATGATTATTTTTCTAAAATTTTCATTAAAAAGCAATTTATCTTGGTAGTCCAATCCAAATTTACCTCAATCAGGCAATTCATTCAACCAATCAAGTTACTTGATCCATCACCAAGTACCTTGGAACCTAGAAACAAGTATCAAGTCTATTAATAACAAGGCCTACTACAAATTACACTAGCATATTTGTCTCCATAAATCGGAAAGGATCCCCTCAAAAATCAAACCTATGGCCCTAAAGCCTAGCTTGACTATTTCAAGATAGGTACCTCTAGCCAAACGGGAACCAAATTTTTAGAGTCATATTTATTTTGTATTGGAATATCATTTCACAAAATACACTTGTAATTGAGTAGATTGAAGATGTGTTTAGGTTATCAAGAAGTGTGTTGATAAGAAAAAACAAGTGATTTCATTGAAGACATAAAGATTACTCAATATATTTAAGTGAGGCATTTTTTATATTTAAATATAAACTAAATAGTATTTATTAAAATTTTTACATTATTATTTTTATTTTAACATTACTCTTCTTAAAAAAATATATATATTAATTAATAAAAATTGGGCTTAGAAGACTATGCTAAACCCCCAATGACTATTTGCTCTCTATGACAAATATTTAAATTCTCATTAATTAGAATTGTTCACTTTAAGTAAAAGTCTAAAGTTAAGTTTCAAAAAATTTAGAATTCTATTCTAATTATTGTTCAATTTAGTTAGAACTCTATAAGTTAAGCTTCAAGAAAATTAAAATTCTAATCCTAACTACAATTCTATTTCAAATATTTTAAGAATTTTAAAATAAAATAAAATAATTTTGATTAACTATCATAATTTTGTATTTTAATATAATCAAATTTACTCAACATACAATTATTACACTAAGTAGCTCAATATATATGTTTTCATTTTGGTAAGTTAATTTAGATAAAAATTTATTAAAGTTTCAAATGGCTCTCTAAAATTTCAATAATATTTTTAAAATATATTTTCCATGCATCGCATGGGTACTATTGTGATTTTTTCTATTTATTTATTTAAGAGATATTGTGATTTTATTTTGTCTAACCATATCGTGAGTTGAGACAAATTTTCTTCATCACTTAGTGTGAGTTTTTCTTTTGCAATCTTAAGTAAGGGAGGTCGTTCAGGACTATCAACTCTCAGGATTTTCAACATGGATGGTGACTTCATTGAAAGGCTACAAAGAATCAACTTGACTGAGGAGGAAGGGGCAGTGTGTCAAGTCAAGGCAACCCGAAGAAAGGAAATACTAGAAGACTGCTCGTTAAGCCTCTTGGGACGTTTCCTCACAACCAACCATATAACCAAAGGGCGGCGAAATCACTACTAAAGGTAGTATGGAAACTGGGGTCCGATCTCAGGATTATTGACGTCGGGGAGGGTCTGTTTCAATTCAAATTTACTCTGGAGAGTCAGTTGAAATGGGTCATTAACAATGGCCCATGGAGTTTTGATGATCACCCTTTGGTACTTCGAAGATGGGAACGAGGTATGACGGTAGCTTCGGTGACCTTCCAAACGATTCCAATGTGGATTCAGATTTGGGGTCTACCATTTGATTTACTCACGGAGGAGACTGGCAGAGATATTGGGATAGGGTTGGGTGAAGTAGTGGAGATTGATACCACAGTGTTTCTGTCGGAACAAGCTCGGTTTATTCGTATAAGAGTTGAGCTTCCATTGGATAAGCCTATCCGTAAGGGGGGGGGGGGGGGGGGGGGGGGATTGTATCTAGCCTTAAGGTAGATAAAATCAGAGTTGGCTTCAAATACAAACGCTTGGTTGGTCAGTGCTTCCGGTGTGGACTCTTCGGACATGAAGCAAAAGCTTGCTCCAAACCAACGGACCAGGGGCTGGCTGACTTACCATACGGTGAGTGGCTGAAGGCAATCACCATCGAAAGGAAGAGAGCAATACCAGGGGTAGGCCAAATCAAAGGAGGTCGAGGGCGAACGGAGTGCCTAGGAAAGCCAACAGTGCGAAGAGCCGCCTTATGCACCTTAACATTTGAAATCGCCAATTAACCAGTCAATCAATGCCAATCATGAGACCGTTGAAGATAGTTGCCAAACGGATACCCGTGCATTAATGGAAACCGAATCATTAAGGGGAGAATTATTTGGAGCAAAAATCTCGAGTTGACTCCTTCCCAAACCAACACAATAAAGGAGGGAGTAATTGTCTTAGCTGGAGTAACGGAATCAAACCCAACTAATGACCTAATTAGTATACCAGTGGAGTATGTCTCTGATACTAGCAACCCACCCGCAGCTTCTAACAAACCACATGAGGTAGCATGTGACCTGGGTAAAAAAACACAAACTTGGGCTGGTAGTAAGAGTACTACGTGGAAAAAAATTGAGAGAAAGATAGGGTCTTTAACAATAAACCCTAGGTCTGCACTCACCATCAGCTCCAAGAGACGGTTATTTAAGGAGGAAGCAGGAATTATCATGGAGATTGGTTCGTGTGGCAAGCAGACCAAAACACAAGATGCCACCCACATCAAGCTATTTTCAATGGTGGAGGTTATGGATCAGCCTCGCTAGCAACAATGAATCTATTAAGTTGGAATTGCCAGGGGCTTGGGAACCAACGTGCAGTCGATGTCCACTCTCATCTTGTGAGGGAAAAAGCTCCCAAGGTTTTGTTTTTGATGGAAACAAAATAATTAGTTGAAGAGATGCGTCGGATCCAAGCTGATTTACCCTACCGTTGCATGTTAGTTGTATTAAGTGAATAGAGAAGAGGTGGCTTGGCATTACTATGGAAGGAGGATATGGATTTACAAATACAAACCTACTCACCTAATCACATCGATGCCCTTATACTGAATGGTTCAGATCCACCATGGAGATTAATAGGCTTTTACGGATGGCCAGAGGAACAAAGGAAGAGGGAATCTTGACAACTCCTAAAACACTTGCACATAAGATTTTCAGCCCCATGGCTATGTTGTGCTTACTTCAATGAGATTTTACAATCCTCGGAGAAGCAAGGATGCCTACCAAAACAACAACAACAACCAATGATGGAATTTCGGGCTGCACTTCTCCACTGTGGTTTGGTGGACCTTGGCTTTTAAGGAAATATTTTTAAATGGAATAATGAACATCCTGGGGATGCTTTTATTCAAAAACGGTTGGATAGAACATGTGCAACATCAAAACGGAGATCTCGTTTTCCCCATGTAAAGGTCATTCACATCCAATCTTCCTATTCTAATCATAATTCGATACTTGTCAATATATCCATGCCTAACCAAATATGAAGGAAGAAAAAACTACCAAAAGGTTTGAGAAAAAGTGGGCACAGCATGAAGGGTGTGAAGAGGTGGTCCGGGCTGCTTGGGAGGCCAAGAGTGGGGCTGGTAACCCTTTGTTTCGGTTGTTTGAGAAGATTAGATGATGTAGGCAAGACCTGATTGAGTGGAGCCGCAACACAGTAGGGAATTTCAAAGCAAAAATACAAGAGAGGCAGTCGGCCTTGGAGGAATTATCATTACAAAATGACCCAACAAATCAGCCAACAATTAAAGCATTGAAAAATGAGATCAATGCACTCCTTCACCAGGATGAAGTTTATTGGCGTCAAAGGTCAAGATTCATTTGGTTATAGGCAGGCGACAAAAACACAATGTTTTTCCACCAAAGAACCAGCCAACGACTTAGGGAAAACCATATTTCTGGAATCACTTCTCAAACTAGGGTATGGTGCCATTTCGAGGATCAGACTGCCGAGACAGCCATCAATTACTTCCAGGATTTATTCACATCCTCTAACCTGGCCGATTTTAGTGGGGTATTAAACTCAGTGGATCATGTAGTCACTCCATCTATGACACACAACCTTACTACAAAGGTACACCTCTGAGGAAGTCAAGCAAGCGTTGTTTCAGATGCACCCCTCAAAATCCCTCAGACCGGATGGTATGCCCTTGATAGGCCAAAAATGAATTGACCCATTGTGATAAATTAACCAATTAATTTAGCCAAGTGAATTAATTAAGTTAATTAACATGCAAACGCGTGGTAACACAAACAAATCACCAACAAACTAAATATGCAGCAGAAAATAAATTTGACACGGTGATTTGTTTACGAATGGGGGTTGCAAAAACCCCACAAGGTGATTTTCAGGTCACCACTCCCGAAATTCCACTATTATCACAACAAGCGGTTACAAGTAAAGGAATCCCAGTACCTTATACCAGCCTACAATTGAACCCTTACCCCAATACCCAATTGGACTTGTTCTGTAGTGACAATTTCTCCTTTTGATGCATGGCTCCCAAGTACGTGACTAACCAATTGCACGGATCCCAGTACGCGACTTCAATCACCAACTAGAGAAGTTTGTTGGTTGCAAAGTTCTTTAGTTCATCCCAATGATGAAGATCAAGAAGATGCTTGGTCACAAAACCCTATAGTGCACATACGCAGCAAATTCTTCAAGAATGATGAACTAGGGCAAAACTTTGTCTCCGGTCACAATTTGTTTGAACAGATTTTTTTCAAAGCTTGTGTAACTTGTGAACTCTTTTTGGCGGCCCTTAAAATAATCATTTTATATGTCTAGGGTTGTGAGAAAATAAGGCCCAAAGACACATTCACGGATCCCAAGAAAACAGAACAGAAAATCTATTTTTCTTAAAGCTCGACAGATAGGAGCTATCGAGCAGTTGTCGAGTAAGTGTCAAGCACACGGGCTAAACAGCTTCTTAAACTTTGACACATGCTAACTATCGAGCTTTAATGAACTTGCACTTCTTAGCTTGTTTCTTGGACAGACTTGATGGCTTCAACACTTGATCTTGAAATACAATTTCTTGAAGTATTAAAAACACCTAGATCTACCCAATTACAAGTAAAGTGTGTTTTATCAAAGGATTAGCCAATGACATAAAATAGTGACATATGTTCCTAACAAGTGAATCACATATGTCCTAACAATCTTTCCCTTTGGCAATCCGTGACAAAACCACAACAAACAAATGAACATATGAGAGAAGTCATAAATCACTCAATTCATATTCACTTGTTGAATACAATAAAATCTATCCTAACACAAACTCTTGAAAAACTTTGCAAGAAGAGAGTTTATGGCAAATAGACTTTGACAACCTGTATTTCTGAAACACTTTAAACAAAACTCATCAAGGTATCTTTGTGTGAAACAGAAATAGTAGATTGCATACAAGTAATAAAAAGCATGTGCATAAAGAGAGAAAAGAAACAACATATGTAAGGGGTAGGTGAAAGAAAAACATACATCCATATATAGAGAAGAATAAGTACAATGTATGTCAATAAATGGTCACAAGACCTAAGGTACAAGAACAATGTATCTATAAAAGAAAGAAAATAAAAGATACATAAAATCTTCACTACATCCCTCAAGATATCAACACTCCCCTAACAAAAGTATCCTATACTAACTCTCCCCCTAAGAATGACTACTCTCATATACCAAAACTACTCCCCCTTTTTGTCACGAGTGACAAAGAGTAAGGGTGTCAAGTAGACATCTCATCAGTAGAGCTAGCATCTCCATCATCATCATTAGAAGCATCATTGTCATCACCATCACCATCATCCTCATCCTCAGAATCAGAAACAGAAGCCACTGGAGGAGGTGGAGGAGAAGCCTCAGGAGTAAAACTGCCCATGATCGCCTACCGTCTAGCAATAAGGCCAAGACGGACGTTCACCTGATACAACTCTGTAGAGAGTGTATCTAGGCGAGCATCCATGCGCTGAAGCTGATCCAAGATGTCTCCTAGTGACACATCGCTCGTGGAAAAGGAGGGAATGGATGTGGATCGAGCAGATCAAGATGGAGCCGGATGGGTGGGAGCTGCTGAATCCATCTGTCACGACCTGAACTGCACCTCGCTATGTTTAACGGTAGCATAGTCTATGGCACAAATATGAGTGAAGTGGTCGAACACAGGAAAAGGGATGGAAAAATGGCGTAATATCCTCGTGATAGCAGAAGGAAAGATGAGCTTATCAAGGGAAGCCGAATCCAGATGAACATCTATAATGGAAAGAATAAAATGAGAAGGGAAATCAATAGTAAGATGCTCAAGGAGGGATAAAAAAAACCGAGCATGAGGCTCTGTAATGGAGTTATAATGAAAGAGAGGATGGAGTACAAAGGTCATCACCATGTTCAAAAACCGAGGGCCTTTTGCAAAGCCCGAACAGTAAGTGAACTGGCGCTCACCCCACTCAAAAGGACACTCACAAAAAGTGAATTTGAGCTCATCCTTGGACATAGTCTGCAGACACTCATAACCAGGGTAGTCAGGGAACTCTACCCTAGGAACCCGAAGCACATCTACAACAAGCTGCAGGGTGACAGGAATGTGCGTACCTTAAACGTGAGTGAAGAAAAGAGGTATTGAATGATCAATCTCGTGCATGTTGGAGTAAAACTCCTGGATAAGCATGAGAGGACAGGTGATGGGGACGTCACACAGTGACTCCCATCCCCGACTATGAATGACATCGGGAAGGTCGGTGTCAGCAAAGTCCGCCAGAATGACTTGGCGTTCCGAATGAATGCCGTGTCTAGAAAAGTTCTCCAAGAATGTGGGCATCATCATCACAGAACCAAAGAGAGATAGGAGCAGAATCAGAAGATGAAGAAGCTCTGGAACGAAGAGGGTTTTGAGTCGGAGTAGATTTACGTTTCGGTGCCATAGACACGACTAACGTAAGTAGAAAGAGAAGGAGAGAAAAAGTGAAAATCAGTAAAAGCTCCAAAACAATTCAAATATAGCAAGTATATTGAAATGGGGTACGTATGCATGAGAAATGCATGAACATGTGACATGCAAAGTAAATTGCATCTTAGGCTTAGCCTAATCCAATCCTACGAGCACACAATCAATTGCACACATCTAAAATGCATGATAATATTGTTATTATGCTAATGTGATACAATGCATGAGATTTTAAACTCATTTAAGCAAAAAATCATCCCAAAATTTTAACAAACACTTTTCAATTTTGAAAAACCCCAAAATTTTTCAAAATCCCCAAAACCTAGGTTTCAAAACATGAAATGCATGAAGAATGAGAGATTAGAAGCTTACCAAGTGAAGAAACTCTTGAAAAAGCTTGAAGAAACCTTAAGGAGAAGATTGGGAGAGAGATGAGAGTGTTTGGGAGATGAAGAGATAGAGCTATCGAGAGAGATATCGAGAGAAATGAGGTTCGGATCACACGAGGAAGAATATATAGAACCTTAGTAAAGCTCGACAGATGAAGGTGTCAAGAGGTGTCGAGCAAGGTGTCGAGGATTTGGTCGTCGACAGATACAGGTGTCGAGAAAGTGTTGAGGTACAAAAACATCAGACACAAGAGATGAGGCTCGATCGATCCACTAGGTGTCGAGAAGCTATCGAGGGGACAAGAACTTTCTCGATCAATCCACCAAGTGTCGAGGAGGTGTCAAGATTGCGATAAGAAAAAGCTTGGAAGCTCAACATGAAAGTTCAATTAGTGTATAAAACACTATAAATGTTTAGACCCCCAATTAACAAATTACCAATTCAAGCTTAATATCAAACAATTAATGTGTGGAATATGAACAAGCTTAATACAAAATTGATAAAAAATCTAAACCAAATAAAATCACATCCACAGCAGAAATTAAATGGCAGAGATTAAGGGAAGAGAGATACAAACACAAGGACAACACAACGATGTGTTATCGAAGAGGAAACCGAAGCCCTCAGCGTAAAACCTCTCTGCCGCCCTTCAAGCGATAAATAATCCACTAAAGTATGTAGTTGGGATACATGAACAGCAGAAGACCCTCTAAGCCTAATTTACCCAATTTACCTAAGCCCTCCAAGCTCCTACTCCAACGAGATTACGTCGAACCTATTTTTTCTTTAGCTTACCAGATTTCGCTACTTGACCATAGCATCAAACAATATGAAATTGGTCCCTTCTTAACTGCTTCCCAAAGCACCAAATAGCTTTCTCACAGATATGGGTATGGTGAGAAAAGGTTTTGGTAATATACCTCTCAAGGATGTAATAATGAAGAGGAAGAGAGTAGAGGAATTTGAAGAGTCTCTATGTGAAGATTGTGGATGAATCAATCTTATTTTTCTCTAGGGTTTCTCTCTCAAAATTCTTTCTGGAAGCTTTCTACATTTCGTGGGTATAAGGGTCTATATATAGTGAGGTAAGAAAGGAATGTGAAGAGTCAGTTTTTCCCAAACAGGGTGGTTTGGCAACTTGGCCTCACGACTGGACTGAGTCGCAAGTTCAAGTCGCGAGCTAACGGCCTGGCTAGCCTGGGACTTTTGTCCTGTAGTGCAACAGCTGTCATGACTCTTCAGCTCCCCTACATGCTTCACACGTGTGCCAGCTTTGGCAACTTGCAAGCCGCGAGCCACCCGCGAGATCCAGCCACGAGTCTCTGCTTCATTTCACATTCTTGAGTATTTCTTCACACTCTCTCACACACTACCCTTACATGATTCCCACTTAAATACAGGGTTACTAATTGCTAAAATACAAGCAAATTTGGTATGGAATAAAGCCAACAAGATGGTTGATAAAATTCAACCTTACAATCTCCTCCTTTGGCTATTCCATGACAAAACCCTAAAACAAACTCTAGACTTAACATGTGAGTTGGGAACAGTTGAACAAAACTTACTCACACCTAACTCTAGAATCTGATAAGCTCTTGAATCATATGAACAAGAATCTCCTGAAACACAACAACACAATATGATCATTGTATGTAGAAAAACTTGTAATGCATATGAGGCAAGCACAATGCAATCAAGCAAAATGGAATTAAGTAATAAACCATGGCTTGACCATACAAGAAATCACTATAAAATAGTGATCATAATACTCATTCACATTTGGAATGAACATTCGGACATACAAGCTAATAAGCTCAATGCAAATTACTTGCATGTCCAACACTCAACCAATGTACAATACATGAAGTATATGCATCTAGGAACAAGATCCTACTTGGGCACAAGAGTGAGAGTACTTAAAGAAAATGCATAACATTTAGCTAGAAGTACTAGGCAACAAAGCATAAAGGTTGCATAAGCACGGTACAAACCATAAAAGCCTACAAAGCACATGGAAACAAACCCTAAAAGCTTACAAAAGCAACATGGGTACAAATAAAAGCTACATAAGCATGGGTACAAACCAAAAAAAATACTAAATAACATCTTTAAATATTAATAATATCATAGCCAAACAAATCCATGAGTTTAAACCTTTAAACCAGACTTAACTACAGTGTATTAGACCCATAAAACATAATACCATAAGAAACATAAAATAAAACTGATACATAAACTGAAAACACTGTTTATGGCATGCTCCTCCTCAAAATGGCACTCCCCCTCAAGAGGTGCCCTTCAAAAATTCTCCCCCTTTTTGACTGGAATGGCCAAAGTGTCACTGCTGGGTGTTGATGCTGTCAAACTTGGTTGAAAGTATGTTAAGTTGATCTTGAATTGCTGCCATCCTGTCAGAATGCTCATTCTGGACCTTTTTAAGTCCATCAATCCTCTCCAGGATAATCTGGAATGCATCTGGAGGTACCTCTGATGAGATTGAAGCTCTGCTCCTCTTGCCTCGGCTTCTAGATGTTGAAGTTTGTCCTGCAGCCACTGTCTCAGTCTCCATTGGGTCACCTTCCTCTTCATCACCTGGAAGACAGACTTGTATTCTGATGATGGTTAGCTTGTTAATGGCTGAAGGTGTAGGCATGGGGCTGATGTCTTGAGGGATTTCAACACCTTTTGCTCTGAAAAGCCTCATAAGAAGGCTATGAAAGATCAGTTTGGGCCTAGAGGTGGTTTTAGTCTCATCCACAATAGTATCAAAGATGTGAGAGCTAATGTCAATGAAATTTTTCTCCTTAAGTTCCATAAGGAAGATAGCTCTGGCATTGTTGATTGTAGTCAGCTTCCTCACTAGGTACAAGTTGAACATCATGATGGTGGTTAGGCACCTTATGTCAGCTGGAAATGCTATAGTGTTGAGGCATCTCCCCTCTCTTTGTCCATCAATGCGAGTTTGGACACTTTCTATAGATAACATCCTGTCCTTGTAGTTGGTGAAGTCATAGTCCTCTAAACCTTTAAGCCTTAGTACCTCATCTATGTCATGGGCATCTATAGTGAATTCCTTTCTTCTAACCCAACAGCTCAACTCATCCTCCCTTATCACAACATTTGCATAGAATTCCCTGATTAAAGGCTCACAAACAGCAGGTAGATCACTCAACAATTTATCCCATCCTTTGCCCTCGAAACAACTTGGAATGAAGGTTTCCTTCAAATCCCCTAAGTTAACAAACCTTTCCTGAATAATGGTTCCCCTCAAGAAAGAATCTCTATATCTCTCAAAATGTTGAACAGACCTAAATAGGTTATGGTCCATTTTCAACCTTTTGTCAGCTTTCTTAGCAGGAGTTTTCTTCTTTGTAGGAGATAGGGTCATCTGTAAACAAGCAGAAAAGTCTACAACAACAAAGCATAATAGATGAACACAACCATTAGTAACAGGTTAATGGTATAGAGTAGAACAGAAGACCATATTCAGCAAAAAAAAAAAAAAAAAAAAAAGTCATTGAAAGAGATAGCTCATACTAATGCATAACACATAGTGATATCAATGATCAAAGATCATAACACCTTAAACATGAAAGCTCTAGGGGACAGTACCAAACATATACTACACCATGCAGTAAGCAATTGTAAAGAGCCAAAAGTACCTTACAAGCAGTGTAAAACACACTTAACCAAAAAGGGGCATAAGACTTTGAGATATGTTATAAAGAGTATGAAGTGTTCAAACCAATACAGAGCAGACAATATCCACAAGACAGAAGTAACACATATGATAACCATAAACAGTTTAAACAAATAGCCTAATCAACTAAACACAACCATGTTGAATCAACCAAAAACACACACAAAGTGCATTACATTAAACCAAAAACAATCATAACATAATGGGTATGAGATTCAAACTCCAAAAAGATCAATAGACACACTCAGTCAATATCATCCATGAGAGCAATAGAATAAAGTCCTAAAAGTCTAATCAACAATACCCAAAAATCCAAACACAACAAACATTCATCCAACCCATCACCGAAACAACAAATATTCCAAATCAAACCAACAACTCACAGATTCAAGTAATCAAAACTCAGAACATGAAGTATGAAGAGAGAAAGAGAAAACCCATACCTTTTTCTTGAAGATTTTGAGTTGAAATGATGTAAAAATGGAGGTTTATTCGAGAGTGACACGGTGAGTTTGAGAGTGTTTCAGGTAAGGAAGATAATGAAAAGTCACAAAAATTCGAGGGAAAAACTGAAAACGTTTAAAAACTGACCTATTTACGCAAAACATGCTATTTTCGTGACTGAATCAAGTCGCGTGCAAGTCGCCAGAGCCAGTCGCCAGAACACTTGAAAGAAAAAGTTTTGAAAAATTTTCTAAGTGTTTTTCGCGATTGGAAGTTCCACTAGCGAGAGAGTTGCGATTTGAGCCGTAAAAATCTCTGTGTACCTCTCTCAACTGGACCTTCCACCCGTGAACAAGTCGCCAACCTAAGCCGCGAAAAGCATGAAAATCAAGATTTTTGAAAAATATTCTAAGTCTTTTTCGCGACTGAAGCATTTACCCGCTAATGAGTCGCCAGTGAGTCGCAAAAATTCTCTGTATGGACTCGGAACTGGGGCATGCGACTGGTTCTACCCGCGACTGAGTCGCCAGAAGAGGGCAACACAGTTTTTGAATTCTTGACAATTTTTGTAAAAACAAAGTACTTTCCAAAAACAACTAAAACACTCAAAAATCATTTTGTGATTGATCAACAAAGATTGAGCATGTGAAAACACATTTAAACAAGTACAATCACACGAATGAATATGGCATTCATTAAACATAGACATGTGTGTTGTGTGTGGATATAAAAAATGAGATATTCCTTAGTCTAATGTGAAGCTTCAATGATCAATTCAATCAAGACATACACAACTAGGACTAGATAATGTCACCCATCTTAATTATAGAAATATGCATATATGACCTCCCACATAAACTTGAGTACAATATCTTTGAAGCTTTTCATTTGGCTCCATGTTTAACATATCATTTGATCTTTTTGAATCAACACATCTCATTGTGAGATCGATGCCTGAAATTTTTGATATTTCACTTTGATGAGTTAGCCTTTGGCTTTTTGGGCATCATAAACTTTATTTTAGGTCGCTTTCCCTTTTTCCTAGTCAAATACTAGTGTGTGCGATAGGCTTTTGCAGCTCATTATCTCTTTTCATTTGGAGATTTACATTTGGTGAGCTCTTTTAGCAAAAACAATAAAATAAAGAGTGGGAAGATATATAAGCACAACTCTATGCATGTCTCAAGATCAAAAAAACCATTCACTAATCATTCATGACAAGGTTGAAGATCTATTTACAACAGTCACATAGATTTCAAGATTTCTCCCACAATGATATGAGTGCATAGGAAACAAGCTATGCTCGTAGATGCACAAAGTCATTTGCACAAAGGTACAAGATAAAACATATTTTGAGACAAAACTCAACAATGTTGATCAAACTTTTTGGATTTTCTACTTTTTATGTGGTTTTTGGATTTTTGACACACAAGAAGGAAAAGATTGATCAAAAGCAACAATGTAAAAACATTTTGAGTGAATGAAAGCAAAAACAAACAAACAATTTTCAATTCACATAATCAATAAACAAACCAACAGTCACACAACATAGAAAGTATTAATGCATGGACATGTTGTAATGCTTATGCATGAGTACCCTTCATCACCCACACGTCACGTGCGTTTGGGGTGATATCCTTATAGGATTGGGTACGAGAGTTAGGAATTTCAAACCTTCTTGTGAAGCTTTCCAAGCAATTCGTGAATGTACTAATCATCTTCATCACGTCCATCATTCCTGGATCACCATTTCGATCTCTTGATGGCTCAACAGCCCAAGTCCTCTTGTCATTTCTTGGCCTTCTTGACTTTTGATCACTTGCATTCCTCAATGCTCTTAGCTTATGAAAATTGGGTCGAGTGTGCCCTTAAAGTCTGCAGTGATGACACACATGGTTCATTCTAGAACCTCTTTGAGATTGTGGAAGAGATTTTGCTCTGGCTTCAAACCTGACCACAGATTGATTATGGGACTTGTTCAACACCCGCTAGTCAGTCACATTCTTCTTCTTCTCAACATTTTCCTTTTCAACAGTAGGGGCAACTACAATCGGCTCTTTGGCCTTCACAAACTTCACTTCTTTGGAGATGTTCACAGCTGAACTACTTTCTCTGGTGTATCCTAATCCGGTTTTGTCGGAGAAGGTCTTTTGAGAGGAAAGGGCATCATTAAGCTTCTTTGTGGAGACTTGCTCTACCTTGTCATTTGCTTGAACCACCTCAAGCTCAAGGAATTTCACCTTGGTGTAAGCTTCAGTTAGCTCACCATTTAGCGTCTCTATCTCACACTTGGCCTCTTCATATCTCACTAGGAGACTTCTATAGTCCTCCTTAGCTTTCTTCATCTTTTTCACAGCTGTCTTGGCCACCCTTGCATATTCTCTTAACTTCTCAAGTAGTGAATTGTAGTTCTCTTAAAGACCAGCTGTATCTTCATCTTCTTCAGCATTTGATTCTTCTACAATTCCCATGGATTCCTCATCACTATGCTCCCCAAGCTCTTACATAAGCAAATTCAAGTCCTCTGAAGACTCAACATGAGCAATAGTCATGAATGCTGAGAAATTCCCTTCTTCATCATACCTATCCTTCGAATCAGAGGTGGAGGAATCTGAATCACTGAGAGTAGTGGCATACGCCTTGCCCTTCGATCTCAAGTAGTTAGGACATTCCTTTTTGAAATGGCCATGTCCATTACATTCAAAACAAGTGACTCCTTGAGTAGATTGGGACTCCTTCCCTTCTCTCCTTTTGAAGTCCTTCTTCTCTCCTTTTGCAAGGTAGGCAACATTCTTTTCGACTATATCCTCATCCGATGAACCGTGAGCTTCTACCCTTTCATTTATCGTCTTAAAAGCAAATGATTTGCTCTTTCTTTGATTTGGTAATGAAAGCTCATACGTTTGGAGAGAACCAATCAGCTCTTGGACTTTGATTTCATCAAGGTCTTTGCTCTCCTCAATTGCAGTCATCTTTGCACGAAAGTTCTCCGGCAATGAACGAAGAATTTTTCGTACAACTTTCGAGTCCTTCGTTTTCTCTCCCAAGTTAAACTTGCCGATGACCACTTCATTCAGCTTGCTATAGAAAGAGTCAAAAGACTCATCCTCACTCATTCTTAGCTCCTCAAACTGAGTGGTCAGCATCTGTAACTTGGTGTCTTTAACTTTCTTCGTTCCCTCATATGTGGTCTCCAATATCTGCCATGCCTCCTTGGCAACGGTCATGTGAGAAATCCGATGGAACTCATCTGGAGACACGCCACAAAAAATAGCTTTAAGTGCTTTGCTATTAGCAATTGACGTCGCGAGGGTTGCCTTATCCCATGTGGATTTGGCTGCCTCCGGCTTTGTCCAACAAATTTCAACGACATCCCAAACAGCCTCATCTATAGAACACAAAAATACTCTCATCCTCACCTTCCAAAAGGCATAGTTGCTACCATCAAAATATGGTGGAGCATTTAAAGATTGAGACCGGTCTATCTCAATTTGGGGTCAAGGATCACACTAAGGTAATGAAACCAATATAAGTGAACCCGCTTTGATACCAATTGAAAGTTCAATTAGCGTATAAAACACTATGAACGTTTAGACCCCCAATTAACAAATTACCAATTCAAGCTTAATATCAAACAATTAATGTGTGGAATATGAACAAGCTTAATACAAAATTGATAAACAATCTAAACCAAATAAAATCACATCCACAGCAGAAATTAAATGACAAAGATTAAGGGAAGAGAGATGCAAACACAAGGACAACACAACAATGTGTTATCGAAGACGAGACCGAAGCCCTCGGCGTAAAACCTCTCTGCCGCCCTTCAAGTGGTAAATAATCCACTAAAGAATGTAGTTGGAATACATGAACAGCAGAAGACCCTCCAAGCCTAATCTATCCAATGTACCTAAGCCCTCTAAGCTCTTACTCCAACGAGGTTACGTCGAACCTATTTCTTTTTTAGCTTACCGGATTCCGCTACTTGACCATAGTATCAACCAATATGAAATTGGTCCCTTCTTAACTGCTTCCCAAAGCACCGAATAGCTTTCTCACAGATATGGGTATGGTGAGAAAAGGTTTTGGTAATATACATCTCAAGGATGTAACAGTGGAGAGGAAGAAAGTAGAGGAATTTGAAGAGTTTCTATGTGAAGATTGTGGATGAATCAATCTTGTTTTTCTCTAGGGTTTCTCTCTCAAAATTCTCTCTGGAAGCTCTTTACATTTCATGGGTATAAGGGTCTATATATAGTGGGGTGAGAAAGGAATGCGAAGAGTCAGTTTTTCCCAAACAGGGTGGTTTGGCGACTTGGCCTCACGACTGGATTGAGTCGCGAATTCAAGTTGTGAGCTAACAGCCTGGCCAGCTTGGGACTTTTGTCTTGTAGTGCAACAGCTAGCATGACTCTTCAGCTCCCTTGCATGCTTCACACGCGTGCCAGCTTTGGCAACTTGTAAGCCGCGAGCCACTCGCGAGATCGAGCCGCGAGTCTCTGCTTCACTGCACATTCTTGAACATTTCTTCACACTCTCTCACACACACTACACACTCCTAACATTAGATCATGTTTGTAAATAGTTCACTACACCTTTCATCTGCACTTTTTCATGCTTTTACCAAACACTCATGTTTGGTGATATGTTTACATTAGTCTTGTGTGGCATTAGAGTTAGTTGATATAGTTAGTTAGTTGTTACACAGCTGGCTTAGAGTTAGTTACTGAGGGGCATTAGACTAGGGAGAGGTGTATGGAAAGGGGTATTAGACTAGGGAGGGATATTAGACTAGATTTTTAGTTATTTGATTTGGTTGTGCATGGTAGGGGTATTAGACTAGAGAGGGGTATTTCATTCTATTATACCCTTGCAAAACTCAATGCAAACCTAACTTTTGAAATCCTTTGGAGAATCCCTTCTCCCATTTCATTTTATTTATAGCTATATTTGTGTTGTATCATATATCATTTGAACTTTATTTGTTATATAGGTTATAACTCACACCCTTTGTTAAGGTAAAAACAATTTAAGCACTTCTCTTTGTTGTACCTATTGCTTTCTGTTATATTCACACGTCTCTTTTCCTATATGGCTCTGCTTTCACACATAATACTTACCTAATTCAAATTCCCCACAAGTTTATTTCTCTTTTAAGTAAAATAAGTGTTCTAATAATGACTTTAAAATGTAATTTATACTTAGAGGCTTCACCAGAAAATTTTTTCATATCAGTTTAGGCCTAAATATCTGTTTCACTAGAGTTGGGAATATCATATGAGAATCTTTTGCAAAACAAGCATAAATATGGAAATTACCAAAACAACTTTTATTTAGGATTACAGTCAAACAAAAAACACTAAAAAGGTTTTGAGAAAAATTAAAATGAAATATTGCAATAAGAGTTGTCCCATTTGCCCAATTTTCATATTTTAAGAATTTTCAACAAGAAGTGGGAGTTGGTAACTTCTCAATTTGGATAACAAGTTGTATAGACTATTGCCAAGAACATTGCTTGGATTCAAACTTTACACATGAAACTTTGAACCAAGTCCATATTTCTGTTTAGTGGTACTTATACTTTGTATCTATATGACTGTATAGCCCGAGAAACTTCTTTAACAATATTTTCCTTCCCTTCAATCAAAAGGCTTTAACACATATACATTTTGGTCTTTCTGAATTTGGTAGTTGAAATTTCATGCAAGATTACTTCAACACACATACATTTTGGTCTTTCTGAATTTGGTAGCTGAAATTTCTGTGCTTCTTTTTATAATTTTGTCTTCTAGGGGATTGAGTTCTATAGGGGTGCTTTTTTAGATTTTTTCTTTTCAAAGCTGGTCTTTGGGAATCTGTTAAATAAAGGCTGCTGGGTATAGGAGCTTATTTCTAAAAAGATTCTTAGCAATAATTTCCAGTTGGTGTGTCAAAGTTGATCCATTTCTTGTGTCTTATGGTTGCTTAACTCTATAGATGGGTAAAAACACCACTTCCAACCCCGGGCAACAAAATCTAGAGCATTATGGGGAGATCCTAGTTGGACAACTACTTTTTGTAACCTTTGTGTGGAAGAAATTGAAGCTGGGAATAAAAGAATCTTTGCTGCCTTAAGTGCCAAAGGTTGGAGCAATTTGGTGATCAAATTCTGTGATGAGACCGGTCTAAACTATGATAAGGACCAATTAAAAAGTAGGTGGGATGTATTAAAAGCAGATTGGAGAGTGTGGGAAAAATTGATGATGGATGTGGGAAAAAAGTTTAGGTTAGGATGCAGTGAAGGGAACAATTGATGCTAGTGATGATTGGTGGGACATAAAGTTGAAGGTGAGTTGAGTATTTTATTAATATGTATTAGTTTGAAATAGTTATGTATATTATTGTAATATGAGTGAAATGACAATTACATTTTGTAGGAAATACCCAAAACTTCAAAAATTCGACATAAAGGTCTACAGAATCTACAACAACTTGATAGAATGTTTAGGGATGTTGCAGCAACTGGAGCAGGACTCATGTAGTACAATTTTTTTACATTTTTATGTAGTACAATTTAAACTTGGATTATTGGTATGTATTTTATTATCTTTTTACATTTTTATGTAGGACAATTTTTTTTTTTTTTTTTTTGGAGAAGGTTATGATGTATAATTCAAACTTGGATTATTGGCATGTATTTTATCATCTTTTTACATTTTCATTTTGTGCTTCATGATGATGAAAATTATTTAGATTTAATTAATATCGATAAGAAGTCATTAATGGTAATAACAAAGAACTAAACACAAACATTATTAACATATTATTATTATTATTAATTGTTAGGACATATGTGATTCACTTGTTAGGAACATATGTCACTATTTTATGTAATTGGCTAATCCTTTGACAAAATGCACTTTACTTGTATCTGGGTAGATCTAGGATGTTTTTAATACTTCAAGAAACAAGGTTTCAAGATCAAGGTTTAAAGCTATGCAAGTCTGTCCAAGAAACAAGATGAAGAAGTGTCTGTCATTAAACCTCGACAGCTAGCATCTATCGAGCTTAAGAAGCTGTTCTAGCCTCGTGGCTCGATAGTTGCTCAACAGCTTCTCGACAGATGCTATCTGTCGAGATTTAAGAAAAACAGAATTTCTGATCTGTTTTCTTCCAATTCGTGAATATGTCTTTAGGTCTTCTTTTCTCATAACCCTAGACATATAAAAGGATTATTTTAAGGGCCGTCAAAGTGGACACAAGTTGCACAAGTGTTGAGCAAAGTTTGTTTAAGCAAATTGTGATCAGAGACAGAATTTGCCCTAGTTCATCTCTCTCTTGAAGAAGTTGTTGTGTTTGTACATTGTAGGGTTTTGTGACCAAGCATCTTCTTGATCTTCATCGTTTGGATGAACTGAAGAACTTTGCAGCCAACAACCTTTTCTAGTTGGTGATTGAAGTCGCGTACTGGGATCTGCGCTATTGGTTAGTCACATACTGGGAGCTGTGCATCGAAAGGAGAGATTGTCATTACAAAACAAGTCCAATTAGGTATTGGGGTAAGGGTTCAACTGTAGGTTGGTATAAGGTACTGGGAATCCTTTACTTGTAACCGCTTGTTGTGATAATAGTGGATTCTCGGGAGTGGTGACCTTAAAATCACCCGGTGAGGTTTTTGCCGTGTAGGTTTTCCCCATTCGAAAATAAATCACCGTGTCCAATTTATTTTTTGCTGAATACTTAGTTTAATTGGTGATTTGTTTGTGCTACCACACGTTTGCATGTCAATTTGATTAATTAATTAAATTTGGCTAATTAATCAATTAATCTATTACAAGGGGTCAATACGTTTTTGGCCTATCATTAATTAGTTGTTTTTTAGTAAGTATATGAAGTAGTTGATTTTAAGTATGAAATAAATTCCCTTATATATACATTGTCCTTTTTGGTAATTTATCTCTCAAACTGGCACTTTTATAAGTGCTAGCCAAACACTCAATTTTTTCAAAACGCACTTTTTAACAGCTTTTATCAAACACTCAGCTTTTTCAAAAAGCACTATTTCATACTGCGCTTTTTGAAAACTTCACTTTTTCAAAAAACCCAGTTTTAAAAAGTTGAACCAAACTCACCCTCAGAGCTCCTTTTATGACTTGCGCGTTCTCTTCACAAACCCAAAACGCAACTTTTTCCAAAAAGTTGCATTTTATACCTAACCAAACGGGCTTTTTGTATTTTCTTTTTTCAAAACGGGCTTTTTGGGATGGGAAAGTTGAAACAAACAGGCACAAAGCAAATAAAGAAAAGTAAAGAGTATTAATATAAAATGAAAGTGCTCAACTTCCAAGAATGCGTTGGCAGCACCTCCTCCACGCAAAGTGCTTCAAAGTTGGCATTTTACAGTTCAAAACTACTCTTTACTTCTTTCAAAGTTTCAAATGCATTGCTCAATAGTCAAGACCTCCTCAAGTGAATTTCTATTCTTCTCTTCACTTGAGCATCCTCCGCCATGTGCTTGTGAATTTCTGTTCTTTTCTTCCTTCTTCCCTTTTTTTTTTTTTTTTTTTTTGTCAACAACTTCTTTCATTTTCTCTATCTCATGTTGCCCTCTCTTCTCTATCACTTGAGAAAAAAGATCCAAACTTTATGGAGAGACACGAAATGGAAGATCTGAGAGCGGAAAGAGAAAGAATGCAAAGAGTAATAGAGAGTCACGCAAGAAGAAGGAGGTTCAACAATATTTTTTAAATTTTTTTTTAATGCTTTGATCTGAACCATGAAAACCATGGACGGTTTTCAAACCCAGGTGGTTCAACCACGGTTCGAACAGTTTCATGCTTTTTATGCATAGAACGGTTCTTAGGGTTAAAAGAACCGGATTGATGAGAGGGTCACGGTTACCCGGGTCGGACCGTATGGTCCGGTCCGAGTCTGAAAACCATGATGATGAAATTGCAGCAACCTCACCCTTATGGCATGTCATTGTTATTAAAAGCATTATTCTCCAGCGCATTAATATTGCGAACGCTAATCTCTCGCTTTCCCCTTACCATACATTATGGACATTCGGACCCTTACCCTTTTTGTCTAGATATATTTTTATTTTATGAGTAGTGTTTATTATAAGCATTTTATTGTACATACATTTATACAATTATACACATGCAAAAAAATTGAAATCACGAATTAAAGTCACAATTTCTAGGTTGGAAATCATCGTGATTGCTTTTTCAAATTATTTTTATTAATTTTTTTTGTACTCATAAATTTTATGTTAAGAATATCTATGGGAGTTAATTACCTATTTTTTTAGATTAATACTATTACTAACGTTCTGAACCTGAATGTTGAGAAATTATAAGGTCCTCATGGTGGACAAATGACGTGGTCCACCATTCCACTAAAAGACTTCTACTTATTTAAAATTGCTGAGTTAGAATTTTTTTTAAAACAAAAACTGATTACTGACTCAGCAATTTTAAATAAGTGGGAGTTTTTTAGTGGAATGGTGAACAAGTGACGTGGTCCACCAAAGGACTGTATAATTTCTCTTGAATGTCGGATGATACTTTTGGACAAAATTTCACAAGATATAACTAAGCCAAGAATTTTTCAGGTAGCGATTTTGAAAAATTCTTGTGAATCTATATATATATATATAACCGAAGCCTCTGCTAGCTCCACGATTTTCCACATCACCTTTTTTTTTTTTTTTAATTCTTTTTAATTTAGAGACACACGGTTATTTTCTGCCCTGCTTATATTAGTGAAAGCCTTCTTCTCTCTAGTCTCACAATAAAACCCTAAACCTCTTCTTCAAGAACTGACCACCACCGGCTCTAGACACCGTTACAATTTGCACACCCAATAATATGTGCAGAGTGCCAGAGACATTCGCTACCCAAAAGTAAGTATCGTTATACCATCATAATGCTCCCAATCAAACTCACAAACGCACTCCATCTCCTTTTCTTCTTTATGCAGTCCTATCTCCCATCTCAGTACTTAAGCCATCATGCCGCCAGTTGCCTTTGCAGCGAATCTGTGGTTGTCCATCGACCCTAGGCTTTATTGCAGTACCAGCAGTATCTCTCTCTCTCTCTCTCTCTCTCTCTCTCTGTGTTTAACCTGTGAACACTTAAAGAGTTATACTAACGCTAAACTATGAACTTTGTTTATTGCTTTTGTTAAACTGTGTGTTGTACAACTGTATTGCTGATTTGCTATACTTTAGTAATTTAAACAAGGTTGAGTTTTATTTGTGGGTCTGTCGATTTTCAATAAAAGAAAAAGTAAATCTTGTGGCTTAATATCTTTACCGTGTAGTGTTGTGTTGTTGAGTAATGGGTGAATCAATCATCTATGTGTCGTGCAAAGTAAATATTATATAAGATTATCAAAAAAAGTAAATATTATATAATATAAAATCTATAATAGTGTTCCGTATTATATGTTAATATATTTATATTTGGTTTTGAAATTTGCTTAATTGTTTGACTATTCATACTAAATTTAATATTATTATTTTAAAGTGTGAATAATTTATAGAAAAACCATTCACAATTCAAGCATATTTTAAAGGAAGAAATGTTCTAGATTCAAAAGATACGCTTTAGCCCTCTATTCCAAAGGTTAGTTTTATTACTTTTATAGTTTTACTTAAACTAAGTGATATTTGAATGCCGGTGGAATTTTCTTAGTAAGGTTGTATTTGAAATTGTAACTTTTAAATCAGTATGCTAGATTATGATACATTTTTGATTACTAATATTGTTTGGTTCCTTAGCATAATAGTTAGAACTTAGAAGCTATATGGGCGTGGTTATAAGAATATGTCTGTTCTAATCTTTGCCCCGTACAACAATTCAATATATAACATTGGTTACACATTTTTGGATTGAATATTCACTTTAGGATGTTGATTATAATGAGAAGAATTTTGTGTAACAGGTTGCCATCTTTGTACTCTACCATTGAGCCCAAATATTGGAAAAAATGTTTCTTATAGGACCTTTAATCCTTCCTTAACAATTGTACTTGCTCTTGCCTATTATAAAATTTTCAACTTTTTAAATCATATTGTTTTCTTCTGAAGGCCCGTTCTATTACCCAATCCATTAAATATCGTTATCTATGTTTTCATACTAAAAGTTTGTGTTCTGGTAAATTTATATCTTTGTGGTAAGGAGTTTAATGAAAATTTTTAAAAATTTCATATTCGATAGCTTTCCTGTGCATCGCATGGGTTAGCGACTAGTTTTTGTAATGGTGAAGGTTTTTGTAAAGAATTGAATATGGAAACACTATTTATAAATAATCGGTATGATCATTCAATAGTTTCCTCTGAAGAGTCACCTTGGTTGATTCAAATAATTAAAAATCCTTTCATAGCTCTTACTATGCTTGAGGGGGCTTTAATGAGCCGCTTAAGTAGCCTTTAGGTGCCCCTCGAGTGGATGTCTATTCGGCTTGTCTCATCTTGAAGTAAGTGCCAAGCTGCACACTCTATTTGTCGGTTGGTATTTAAATAGTACTGTTAGAGCTAAACGCACACAAGGCTCGCTCGAGAGGAGAAATTAAATTTACCTTGTGTAAGGTTGAATTTAATCAACCATCTAATTGGCTTTATTCCGTGCCAAATTTGCTTATATTTCAGAATTTAGTAACCCTGTATTTAGGTGGGCTTGTTGTAAGGGTAGTGCGTGAGATAGAGTGAAGTTTGCTCAAGAGTGTGCAAGAAAACAGAGACTCGCGGCTGCAAGCCGCCAGACGCAGCACACGTGCCAAGCATGCCAGAAGATGAACAGTCATGCCAGCTGGAGCACTACAGGACAAAACAGGACAACTGGCCATACGGTTATCTCAGGACTGGATCTCGCGACTCAGTCAAGTCGCGAGTCCAAGCCGCGAGCCAGCCCTGTTTTGAAAAACCTGACGTTTCACATTCTCCTCTCATCTCAGTATAAATACCCTTTATACCCACAAATGAAAGAGAGCTTCCAGAGAGAATTTTGAGAGAGAAACCCTAGAGTAAAACAAGATTGATTCATCTACAATCTTTACATAAGTGTCTCTTCAAATTCCTCAACTCTCTTCCTCTCCATTGCCAAACCCTTGAGATGCCTTTTTACCAAAACCTTGTTCTCACCATATCCATTACTGTGAGAGGGCTGTTTGGTATTCTGGGAAGCAGTTAGGAAGGAACCAATCTTCATTGGTTGATGCTACGGTCTAGTAGCGGAATCCAGGAAGCTAGAAAAGAAAAAGGTTCGGCGTAACCTCGTTGGAGCAAGAAGCTTGGAGGGCTTAGGTGCACCGGGTAGATTAGGCTTGGAGGGTCTATTGCTGTCCTTGTATCCCAACTACATTTTCTAGTGGATTGTTTACCGCTTGGAGGGCCGCGGAGAGGTTTTACGCTGAGGGCTTCGGTTTCCTCTTCAATAACACATCGCATGTTGTCCTTGTGTTTGCATCTTCCTTCCCTTTATCTTTGCCTTTTATTTTCTGCTGTGGATGTGATTTTAATTGGCTTAGATTGTTTACCAATTCTGTATTATGCTTTAGTTCATGTTCCGCACATTAATTGTTTGATATAAAGCTTGAGTTGGTAATTTGTAAATTGGGGGTCTAAACGTTCAAGGGTGTTTTTACCCTATTTTGAACTTTCACCTTGCATTAGATGCATGTCATACCATCTCAATTGAGAGAGCTTAGGTCTTGCTCGAGTGGCCCACACATATTTGTGGGGTCTATTCTTATGCATGAGGAAAAATTACATAGACCCGATACATATAATATCTTGCTTGAAGTGGCTTCATTCTTGCTCGAATGGCCCACGAAAATTGAATTTTATTTAAAAATTTTCTCCGTTTCGTTACCTTCCAAAAAAATACTTACTCAAGTTTCAACCACGTTTATATCTATATATTTACAGCAACAGCAAAACGTGTTTTGGAAGAGCAATTCAAAGAATCAAAGTAGACATGGCATTCAGGACAGGGTGCAAATTTTTTCCCATCACATGGCAGACCATTCAAACAAGACAGCCATTCCAAAACTTCATGGTCAATTTAAAACTGTTGTGGTGTAGAATGACATCTTATTTCTTACTCTTAGAAATTTAGAAATTTAAAAGTGACAGCTTTATTTAATTTCAAAAGAAAAATATTTTTTCATACTTGTTCACATATATTATTTCACTTACATATTCACAATTAACATAAAGAATGTTAATATTTTTTTTTTGAGAGAAGAATGTTAATATTTTAATATATAAAAATGAATGTAAAATAGTGAATACGTAAGAACAAAAAGCATTACATCATTGTATCCTAGAAATATTTAATAATTTTCCCTTAAGAATAGAAATGATTGTAATGCCTCTTTTGCAAATCAACTAATAAAACACAAGGATTCAATGACAAGATTAAAGAAAATACACACCGAATTAAATGTACATAATATATTACACACCCACCCACATATTTGGAGAAGGGTATACAATTTTATTTATTTATTTTTACATACCATTTCTTATATAGATATTTACATATTTCCACTACACAAACACAAATATAAATGCAAGATAAATCACACTATCATACAAGCATAGAGAAAACACACGTGGACAAATGCATTAATCAGACATTCTGAGCTGAGTCACGATTGAGTATGCCTGCATGAGAGAGTAAAGCCCACAAGTGAGTCACAAACTCTCCTCCTTTAGTCAGGTGCTCTGCATGAACGGTTGTGTCATCGGAGGGAGCCACAAACAACATCATATCTGCCCAAAAATCTGCTAGAATTTTCCATCTCAGTTCATTGTCAGTTATGTCTACCAACAGATGCTTCCCAAGAACAGCACCTCTTTTAATAATTGTTTATCAAGGATGATCATCTTCGCCTAATCTCATCATCTTGTCATACATAGTTGCTGGTGAGTTGCATCCCTGGAGTTTATCCCTGGCTTCTTGAACTACCTGGTCAAACATAGATTCTGTAATATACGCATGATCAGGTAAAAATCTTGGAGCAAAAGCCACCAAGTAGGCACAGTATTTAGATAATGCAGTTGCCACAATGAAGTGTTCGCTTTCCCTTTGTAGGTTGGCTTGTTTCCATTTTATCTCACAAAGACAAGTAGCTATATGCCAGACCATGATAACATGCGTTTGTGTCTCAAGTCTACATGCCCAAGAGAGTTCATTCTTGACCCCATTTCGCTCCAAAGAAGTTTCCCCATTATTCAATTGCTGTCTGAAAGTTCAAATAGTGTATAAAACACCCTCGAACGTTTAGACCCCCAATAACAAAATTACCAATTCAAGCTTTACGACAAACAACTAGTGTGCGGAAAATGAACACAAGTTATAAACAAAATTGGTAAACAATCTGTAAGGTTGAACTTATTCAACCATCTAATTGGCTTTATTCCGTGCCAAATTTGCTTGTAATTCAGCATTTAGTAACCCTGTATTTAGGTGGGTTTGATGTAAGGGTAGTGAGTGAGATAGAGTGAAGTTTGCTCAAGAGTGTGCAAGAAAACAGAGTGTCGCGGCTGGGTCTCGCGGGTGACTCGCGGCTTCAAGCCGCCAGAAGCAACCTCACGTGCCAAGCATGCTGGAAGGTGAACAGTCTGCTAGCTGGAGCACTACAGGACAAAACAGGACAACTGGCCATACGGTTATCTCGCGACTGGATCTCGCGACTTAGTCAAGCCGCGAGGTCAAGCCGCGAGCCACCCCTGTTTTGTAGAATTCTGACGTTTCACATTCCTCTCCACTCCAGTATAAATACCCCTATTACCCACGATTGAAAGAGAGCTTCCAGAGAGAATTTTGAGAGAGAAACCCTAAAGAAAAACCAGATTGTTTCACCCACAATCTCTACCTTAGAATCTCTTCAAATTCCTCAACTCTCTTCCTCTCCATTGTTAAATCCTTGAGAGGCTTTATACCAAACCAGGTTCTCACCATTATCATCATTGTGAGTCTGCTGTTTGGATTTCTGGGAAGCAGTTAGGAAGGAACCAATCTTTATTGGTTGATGCTATGGTCTAGTAGCGGAATCCGGGAAGCTAGAAAAGAAAAAGGTTCGGCGCAACCTCGTTGGAGCAAGAAGCTTGGAGGGCTTAGGTGCACTGGGTAGATTAGGCTTGGAGGGTCTATTGCTGTCCTTGTATCCCAACTATATTTTCTAGTGGATTGATTACCGCTTGGAGGGCGGCGGAGAGGTTTTTCGCCGAGGACTTCGGTTTCCTCTTCGATAACACATCGCGTGTTGTCTTTGTGTTTGCATCTTCCTTCCTCTATCTTTGCCTTTAAATTATCTGCTGTGGATTTTATTTTGTTATGGCTTAGATAGTATTTAATCAATTTCGTATGATAGCATATGTTAAGTTTCCGCACACTAGTTGTTTGACATATTGCTTGAATTGATTAAGTTGTTATTTGGGGGTCTAAACGTTCAAAGGTGTTTTATACACGTTTTTGAACTTTCAATTGGTATCAGAGCAGGTACACTTGTTGTGGTTTTATTACCTAAGTGTGATCCTAGACCCCTGTGTTGTGTTTGATTGTTTTGGAATATACCATGCTGAATTGTAGCTTAAGTGTTTGTGAAAATGACTCTGTGCATATGTCTGAAATGTGTCTTACTGATGTGTTTGTAAAGTTGTTAAAAACTAAGAAACATGTTAGAGATTTTGTTCACATGCTGGAATGTCTTGAAAATCAGAATTATGTCTTACACAGTAGCATATCTGAATCTAAATCATTGATTAAGAAATATAAAAGAAAGAATAGAATGTTGTGTGAGATAATTGAGAATCTGAAAATGAAGAATCAGACTGAAAGAAGCATGAAAACAGATGATGAATTTGTGTTTGAAGGTCAAGAATGTCTATCACATGTGAACCTATTTGTGCATACCTCATTGAAGGTGTTTAATGCGTGTTTGTGGTATCTTGACAGTGGGTGTTCTCGCCATATGACAGGGGATAAGTCTCTGTTCAAGACACTCAAAGAAAAGGTCGGTGATTATGTAACCTTTGGTGATGGAAGTCATGCTCAAGTCCTAGGCAAAGGAACCGTTGAAATACCTGGTTTGCCGCTGTTGAAAGATGTACTGTACATAAAAGGACTGAAGGCGAATTTGCTGAGCATCACTCAAATTTGTGATGATGATTTTCTGGTTCAATTCTCTAAGAAGGGATGTTTGATCATCAATGAAGAGGGGATTCAGGTTTTGGAAGGAAATCGGACTACTGATAACTGTTATGGAATTGTTCCCACGGCACCAATATCGTGTAGAAGTGCTCGTGTGGATACGTTGGAGTTATGGCATCACAGATTTGGGCATGCCAACTTCAAACAAGTAGCGAAAGTTTCAAAACTTGAAGCAGTCGAGGGACTTCCTAAGTTTGGAAAAGTGAAGAAGACCGTTTGTGGTGCGTGTCAAATGGGGAAGCAAACTAAGGCAAGTCATCACAAAGTGAATGTGATAGCCACCTCTCGGTGTTTGGAGTTACTTCATGTTGATCTTATGGGGCCTACCAGAACAGAAAGTCTAGGGGGTAAGAGATACATTATGGTTGTAGTGGACGACTACTCAAGATACACTTGGGTTGATTTCCTTAGAGAAAAATCAGAGGCTTGTGAGAGGTTGGAGATTCTGTGCAAGAAACTACAAAACGAAAAAGGGTTTCCAATAGCCAAAGTTAGAAGTGATCATGGGAGGGAATTTGAGAATGCGAGATTCGAGTCCTTCTGTGAGAAGAATGGAATTAAAAGAGAATTTTCAGCTCCCAAAACTCCACAACAAAACGGAGTGGTAGAGAGAAAAAATCGTGTGATTCAAGAGATGGCAAGAGTCATGTTGCTTAACAAGCAAATACCTCAAAGTTTTTGGGGAGAAGCTGTCAACACCTCGTGTCACATTGGCAATAGGATTTTCTTTCGAGTTGGTACAAAGAAGACTGCCTATGAGATATGGAATGGGAAGAAGCCAAAAGTGAAGTATTTCCGGGTGTTTGGAAGTAAATGCTATATCCTAAATGATCGAGAGAATCTTGGGAAGTTTGATGCGAGAAGTGATGAGGGAATTTTTCTTGGCTACTCTACTACAAGTCGAGCGTATAGAGTGTTTAACAAGAGAACAAAAACTGTGATGGAGTCCATAAATGTCAAGATTGATGATGC
This sequence comes from Quercus berberidifolia, assembly GCA_028535905.1. Lineage (NCBI taxonomy): Eukaryota > Viridiplantae > Streptophyta > Magnoliopsida > Fagales > Fagaceae > Quercus > Quercus berberidifolia. The sequence continues at coordinate 12,091,025 of JAPQVW010000002.1, forward strand.
CTTACCTAAGGTGGAAATGATTGATGATGTAGAAGGGCCGAGCACCAAAGAGGCCGATGTTGAGGTAGAAGCTTTGGATATAGAAGGTGAAGAACCTATACCACAAGTAGAATCGACTCCCATCAACCCAAGAATGGAAACGAGATCGATGTCTAGAACATCAAGCCCTCTTACTCCTCCGGAAGTCCATCCTCCTATCTCTCGTAGTGATGAAGTTTCCACTTCAAAAAGGCCATCTTCAAGAGTTATCAAGAATCATCCGGAAAGTAATATCATAGGATCTCTTGATGACGGTCTTCGCCTCAGGAAAGGAAACGTTCTGCTAGCCAATCATGTAACATATCACTGTTATCTTGCACAATTTGAACCAAAAAGGGTTGAAGAGGCTCTTCAAGATGAGAATTGGGTCGAGTCAATGCATGAAGAGCTGAATCAGTTTGTGAGGAATGATGTGTGGGAACTTGCTCCACGGCCCGAGAACGTTCATGTTATAGGCACAAAATGGATTTTTAAAAACAAAACTGATGAAGATGGAGAAATAATTCGAAACAAATCTCGGTTAGTAGCCCAAGGATACACTCAAGTTGAAGGAGTGGATTTTGATGAATCTTTTGCTCCGGTGGCAAGACTCGAATCCATTCGCATCCTCATGTCCATTGCGTGCACCTTGAATTTCAAACTTTATCAAATGGATGTAAAGTGCGCGTTCCTGAATGGATATCTAAATGAAGAAGTATTTGTTGAGCAACCAAAAGGATTTGAAGATCCTCATTTTCCAGATCATGTACTAAGATTGAAGAAAGCCCTTTATGGCTTAAAACAAGCGCCTAGAGCCTGGTACGATCGTCTTACACATTATCTTCTAGACAGAGGTTTCAAGAGAGGGTATGCAGATCGAACTTTGTTTGTCAAAAATGATGAAGATTATCTCCTTGTGGCACAAGTCTATGTTGATGACATAGTGTTTGGGGCAACCATCGAAGATCGTGCTACTGAATTTTCTGAAGAGATGAAGAAGGAGTTTGAGATGAGTATGGTGGGGGAGCTCACGTTTTTCTTGGGTCTTCAAGTCAAACAACAGAAGGAGGGTATTTTTGTATCTCAAGAAAAGTATGCCAGAAACATTGTCAAGAAGTTTGGACTAGACTCCAAAAAACACGCCTCCACCCCCATGAGCTCTTCCACTAAACTGAATGTGGATTCGTCGGGAGTTGAAGTAAGTCCTACATTGTATAGGAGCATCATAGGAAGTTTGCTCTACCTTACAGCCAGTAGACCGGACATTGCTTTCAGTGTGGGCGTATGTGCCAGGTACCAAGCTAATCCGAAAGAATCTCATCTGACTGCTGCCAAGAGAATCATTCGATATGTGAATGGTACTGCAAACTATGGTCTGTGGTATTCAAAAGACTCAAATGATTGTCTTGCTGGGTATTCGGATGCTGATTGGGCTGGCAGTGTAGACGATCGGAAAAGCACTTCAGGCGGCTGTTTTTATCTTGGTAACAACCTTGTCTCGTGGATGAGCAAGAAGCAGAATTCAGTGTCTCTATCTACTGCAGAAGCAGAATACATCGCTGCTGGAAGTTGCTGCACTCAGCTTCTTTGGATGAAGAAATTACTTCATGACTATGGAATTCCTCAAGAAACGATGTGTGTCTTCTGTGACAACACCAGTGCCATCAATCTTTCCAAGAATCCTGTCCAGCATTCAAAATCTAAACACATAGAGATACGCTATCATTTCATTCGGGATTTGGTAGAGGACAGAGTTGTGTGTCTTGAGTTCATACACACCGACAATCAAAAGGCGGACATCTTCACCAAGCCCCTCGATGGTCCACGGTTTGAATCACTCCGTAAGACCATTGGTGTCGGTACAATTCCTTGATCCTCTTGTGTGTTGTGTGCTTCACATATTTATAATTTGATATGTTTGCTTGTGTTGTAGCACACACTTCTTTGTTAGACCTTTGTGCAACATGTTTATTGTTTGTTTGTCCTTCTGTTAATTTTGCTGGTTCTTTCTTTGATTGTTAAATTTTTTTTCTTCTTTTATGTCAAAAATCCAAAAATCACATAAAAAATAGAAAATCAAAAAGCTTGATTGACTTTGTTGAGCTTTTGTCTCTAAACTTGTTTTGCCTTGTACCTTTGTGCTAATGGCTTTGTGCATTTTCGAGCATTGCTTGTTTCTTTGCACTTATATCTATGTGGGAGATATCTTGAAATCTTTGTGATTGTTGTAAATAGATCTTCAAACTTGTCATGAATGATTAGTGAATGGTTTTGTTGATCTTGAGACTTGCATAGACTTGTGTCTATATATCTTCCCACTCTTTATTTTTGTTTTTGCTAAAAAGAGCTCACCAAATGTAAATCTCCAAATGAAAAGAGATATTGAGCTGCAAAAGCCTGTCGCACACTCTAGTATTTGACTAGGAAAAAGGGTAAGCGACCTTATATTGAAGTGATTGTTCATTCAAAAAGCCAAAGGCTTGTTCATTAAAGTGAAATATCCTATATCACTCTCACAATGAGAGGTGATTGACTCAAAAGATCAAAAAGATCAAATGTTATGATTGAAAGTGGAGTCAAATGTAAAGCTCCAAATCATGTTATCAAGTTTATGTGGGAGGTCATATATACATATTTCTATAATTGAGATGGGTCACATGATCTAGTGCTAATTGTGTATGCCTTGGTTGAATTGATCATTGAAGCTTCACATTAGACGAAGGACTATCTCATTGTTGATATCCACACACAACACACAAGTTTATGTTCAATAAATGCCATATTCATTTGTGTGATTGTACTTGATGAAATGTGTTTTCACATGCTCAATCTTTGTTGATTCAAGCACAAAAAGATTTTTGAGTGTTTTAGGTGTTTTTGGAAAGTATTTTGCTTGAAAAATCTGAAAATTTCAAAAATCCTGTTTTGCTCTGTTTTGGCGGCTCAGTCGCGGGTATGTCAAGTCGCGAGCCTCAGTCGCACCTTCGCTGGTAATTCCTGGCGACTTGTTCGCGAGTGGAAAGGTCCAGTCGCGAGGTTACTCAGAGATTTTCGCGGCTCAGCTCGCGACTCACTCGCGGGTAGACCTTCCAGTCGCGAAAAACACTTAGAAAAATTTTTCAAATTTTTGGTCTTGTGTGTTTTGGCGGCTTGAGCTGGCGACTGTGTCGCGACTTATTCCAGTCGCGAAAAACGCGTGTTTTGCAGAAACAGGAGCAGTTTTTAAACCTTTTTCAGTTTTCCCTCGTACTTTTGTGACTGTTCATTGTCTTTCCCATTTGCTCTTATCCTTTCTCACCGTGCCTGCATTTTCGATCTCCTTTGTTTGCCTCTTGTCTGCTCACAATCGTCGACTAACAGGTATGTTTGTTCTGTCTTGAACTCTATTTCACTTGGTGTGATGGTTTTCCCTCTGGATTTTTCACATTTTATTGTGATTTTGTGATGGGTTTTAGCTCAACTTTTACTTCTTGTCCTTGTTTAGCCTGTGGTAGCTTGTGTTTCTGTTTTTGAGTTAGTATATTTTGAGTGTTTTTGTTCTTCATCATGTGCTCAGCTAGGGTTAGCTAATATTTTGTCTGATCTGCTGTTGATGTCGTGTTTCACTATGATCCTGTGTGGTATCCTGTTGATGTGTTGTTGAATGTGGGTCCTTTTTCAGCTGATTGTGTGGCTCCATTTGGACTCCCTCTTCTGTGTAGTTCAATTTGAGACTTTTGTGACCCTCATTGCTATTTTCTGACCATTTTCATCCAACTATTAGGGTTTCTTCATTGTCCCTATATTTCCACTAACCCACTGCTAATAAAGTTTGTTGGATCGTGTCCTGTCATTTCCCTTGTTCATAATGCAGACTAGACATGTCTCCATTCAAAAAGGCTGCTGTAAAAGGAGGGAGTTCCAAAGGGAAGGAACCAGTAATAGATGTTGATGATTTCTCACCTCCACCCAAAGGGACTCGCTCTTCATCAAAGAGATTCGATCCCGACAAGTTCAGATCATATGCAGCCTATCAGTCTTATGAGAATTTCTTTCTTCATGCCAAACCATTATTGGAGAGAGCTTTGGATCAGCCATCACTTCATGACACTGACATTCCGAAATGGTTTGCTCACAAGGATTGGAATTACCTTCTCTCTGATCCAGATGACGCATATGAAGAATTGGTAAAAGAATTTTATGCCAACGCAATCGTGGAAGGAGATGAACTTAAGTGCTGGGTTCGGAAAAAGAGCTTTTCTGTCTCTCCTGCATATCTGGCAGAAATTCTTCACATCAACAGACCCATTTTCCGAAATTCACCGGTTTACGATGATCTCTGTCCTGATGAGGAGCTTCTTAAAGAAAGTCTTGGTCAAGATTTGGAGTTCTCGCCAAATGGAAAATCCATCAGTGTTTCATCTCTCTCTCCAAAGCTGAGAGTGCTTACAATTGTAATGTTTCACAATTTGTACCCTTTGTCAAGCACTGGGTATATGAACCTCGGACGGGCTCTGTTTCTTCATGATCTGATCTCTGATGTGGAAATAGACATCTGTGCTCATATCTTTCATGTTCTGCGCAAAACAGTTCTTCGACATGAGTCTCGGATATGCGTTCCTTTTTGCAGTCTCATTTCCCGGATCTTGAAGCTCAAGGGAATTTATCCAATGGCTGATGAATCCCCTATGTCCAAACCAAGTCCAATCAACATGCGTACATTCAATGCAAGCATCGGACATAGTCGGAAGAGAGCCAAACCAGAAACTTCTGCATCTCACAATGACTCTCAGTTTAGCACTCTCTCCCTGGATGAGAAACTTGATCGCATTGTCTCCTCTGTCCACGAGTTGAATACAAAGGTGTCTGGACTCACAGCTTCTCTACACCATCAAAACACTCGGTGGGATATGAAGTTTACTTCTCTTCAAACTCAACTGGATCAAATTCAGAGAAAGCTGGAAGAGGATGACTAGCCTATTCCATGACAAAAAGGGGGAGAGATAGGCATGATCAAAGGGGGAGTGTCTCAAAGGGGGAGTGTCTTTATCTAAGGGGGAGTGTCTTTACATTCTTCTTCTCTTTAAGTTGATATATTGTGTTGTGTAAACTGTTATTCAGGATGTTTTAAGTTTGTACCCATGTGCTTATGTAAGCTTTTAGGGTTTATGTCTTATGCATAGTTTGTAGGCTTTATGGTATGTACCTTGCCTAGTGCAGCCTTTATGCTTTGTTGAAATCAGTACTTTAATCTAAATGTTATGCATTTTGGTTTATGTACTGTCACTCTTGTGCCCTTGTAGGATTGTTCCTAGATGCATATGCCTTGTGTGATATGCATTGGTTGAGTGTTGTGCATACAAGTGTCTTGCCTTGTGCTTATTAACTTGTATGTCCTTGTGTTCATTCCAAGTGTGGATGAGCACTGTGATCACTACCTTGTGGTGTTCACTTGGTTGATCAAGCCATGGTTTGTTTCATAACTCCATCTTTGCTTGATCAAATATTGCCTGTTTCATATGCATTTTATAATTTTCTGCTTACAATGATCATGGTGTATTGTTGTGTTTCAGGAGTATTATGTTCATATGATTCAAGTGCTTCACAGCTTCTAGAGTTAGGTGTGAGTGAGTTTTGTTCAACTGTTCCCAACTCACATGTTAAGTCTAGAGTCTGTTTTAGGGTTTTGTCACGGAATAGCCAAAGGGGGAGATTGTAAGGTTGAACTTATTCAACCATCTAATTGGCTTTATTCCGTGCCAAATTTGCTTGTAATTCAGCATTTAGTAACCCTGTATTTAGGTGGGTTTGATGTAAGGGTAGTGAGTGAGATAGAGTGAAGTTTGCTCAAGAGTGTGCAAGAAAACAGAGTGTCGCGGCTGGGTCTCGCGGGTGACTCGCGGCTTCAAGCCGCCAGAAGCAACCTCACGTGCCAAGCATGCTGGAAGGTGAACAGTCTGCTAGCTGGAGCACTACAGGACAAAACAGGACAACTGGCCATACGGTTATCTCGCGACTGGATCTCGCGACTTAGTCAAGCCGCGAGGTCAAGCCGCGAGCCACCCCTGTTTTGTAGAATTCTGACGTTTCACATTCCTCTCCACTCCAGTATAAATACCCCTATTACCCACGATTGAAAGAGAGCTTCCAGAGAGAATTTTGAGAGAGAAACCCTAAAGAAAAACCAGATTGTTTCACCCACAATCTCTACCTTAGAATCTCTTCAAATTCCTCAACTCTCTTCCTCTCCATTGTTAAATCCTTGAGAGGCTTTATACCAAACCAGGTTCTCACCATTATCATCATTGTGAGTCTGCTGTTTGGATTTCTGGGAAGCAGTTAGGAAGGAACCAATCTTTATTGGTTGATGCTATGGTCTAGTAGCGGAATCCGGGAAGCTAGAAAAGAAAAAGGTTCGGCGCAACCTCGTTGGAGCAAGAAGCTTGGAGGGCTTAGGTGCACTGGGTAGATTAGGCTTGGAGGGTCTATTGCTGTCCTTGTATCCCAACTATATTTTCTAGTGGATTGATTACCGCTTGGAGGGCGGCGGAGAGGTTTTTCGCCGAGGACTTCGGTTTCCTCTTCGATAACACATCGCGTGTTGTCTTTGTGTTTGCATCTTCCTTCCTCTATCTTTGCCTTTAAATTATCTGCTGTGGATTTTATTTTGTTATGGCTTAGATAGTATTTAATCAATTTCGTATGATAGCATATGTTAAGTTTCCGCACACTAGTTGTTTGACATATTGCTTGAATTGATTAAGTTGTTATTTGGGGGTCTAAACGTTCAAAGGTGTTTTATACACGTTTTTGAACTTTCACAATCTAAGCCAATTAAAATCATATCCACAGCAGAAAATAAAAGGCAAAGATAAAGAGAAGAGAGATGTAAACACAAGAACAACACAACGATGTGTTATCGAAGAGGAAACTGAAGCCCTCGGCGTAAAACCTCTCCGCCGCCCTCCAGGCGGTCAATAATCCACTAGAAAATGTAGTTGGGATACATGAACAGCAATAGACACTTCAAGCCTAATCTACCCGATGTACCTAAGCCCTCTAAGTTTCTTGCTCCAACGAGGTTGCGCCAAACCTTTTTCTTTTCTAGCTTACTGGATTCCGCTATAATCCATAGCATCCGCCATCCTTGGCATCTTCCAATGCTTCCCAAAGCTCAAAAAACACTCAACACTCTAAATGGGTATGGGTAGTGTTTGGATAGAAATCTCCTCTCAATAGGTATGACAATGAGAGAGGGAATGAGAAGAGACTACAAAGATTTCTCTCTAAGAATGAGTAGCTCTCTCTAATTGGGTGGGTGTTTTAAAGAAACCTCTCTTAGGGTTTTTCTTTCTGAATAGCCACACATATTTTGTGGGAATGAAGGGTATTTATACTGGTGTGAGAATGGAATGCTAAGAGTCAGTTTTTCCAAAACAGGGCTAGCTGGCGACTTGACCTCGCGACTTGACTGAGTCGCTAGTTCAAGCCGCGAGCTAACTGAATGGCCTGTCTGGATTTTTGTCCTGTAGTGCTCCAGCTGGCATGACTGTTCAGCTCCCTTGCATGCTCTGCGCGTGTGCAACTTTTGGCGGCTTGCAAGCCGCGAGCCTCCCTCGAGATTCAGTCGCGAGTCCTTGCTTCATTGCACAGTCTTGAGCATTTCTTCACACTCTCTCACGCACTACCCTTACATGATTCCCACCTAAATACAGGGTTTCTAAGTGCTGTATTACAAGCAAATTTATCATGGAATAAAGCCAACATGTGGTTGATTAAATTCAACCTTACACTGTCCGTTGGTCTTTAGGGAGGCAATAATTGCTTTCTTCACTTCCAGAGATAATTTGATCCGACTTCTTTCTTTCTGACCTTTTTTAGTAATATCTTCTCAAGGAATTTATTGTTTTGCCATGAGGGTTTTTTAACATAAAAGCAAAGCCACTGTCCCTTAGCCCAATCGGAGAAGTTGACAACCAAAAATTGAACAACTTCCATGAAGAGGATAGCTACTATAACTATAGCTGTAACTCGCACATCAACATCATGCCCACTTACTGTAAGCAGGTTCAAGTCTTCATTGGGTGTATGGTAATGCTTTAGAATGGGAGCAGCAATTACACAACCAATTATGATAATAAGCAACTGCATAATTTTAAATGTTGGACTTGGAAATCCCGTGGTAAATGAAGCATAATAATTTGTGTAGAAGAAATCATATAGAAATGCGAGTTCGACCTCAATTACTTGGAATGCTCTCTCGTGATCACCTTCTTTGGAAAGTAGCCCATGCCGAACAAAATTCCATGTCTTCAACTGGGAGCTTTCAGACCTGGAGTATCCTGCAAATCTGTGACAGAGAAGCCTAAACAATGCACAGGAGAGGCAAATGTCCTTGAGTCGGCCGTCTGAATCTCCGGTAGAGCTTAAGAGACTCCCTTGGCATTGCCAGATCATCTCAATGGTAACAACTTCATTTGCAGTCTTCAAATGATATTGGTAGAGTGTTGGGATAACTTCCATGTTTTCCTTGTCTACGCCTTCCACCCAATACTTGTATCCTTTCATGCATGAGGGATCTACTTCATCTTCATTGCTCAACGTATGCTCATTGGCCATGAAGTCTGCAATCAGTTTGGTATTTCTGACCAAACCATCTGTTCTGCTAGCCGAGGTCAAAGCTTCACTTCTTAGTGATGTCCTTAGCACAGCAAAGATATAGAGCGGTATCATAAATTTTGTTTCATGACTATACGTACCCATCAACCAGCCCAGCGCATAATATTTAACAAGCATTTCATTTTTAAGTTAACATAAAAAACAAATAATTAAATTTTATTTATGCATTGCATTGGTCTGTGACCAGTTAAGTCTAATCATTAAAATTATACTTCATATTTGGGTCCGTTTGGATACAGTTTATTTTGCTAAAAACTGAAAACACTGTAATAAAATAATTTTTAAATGTGTGAATAATATTATGAGACCCATTTTTAATATTTTTTTCTGAATAAAGTGGTTATGGGTCCATAAACAGTGATAAATAGTACATTTTGTCTCTGAACAGAAATGGGGCCAAAAAAAAAAAAAAGGAGGAGGAGGAGGAAAATGCAGACGTTGAAAAAAAAAAAAAAAAAATGCGTGAAACGCAGTATCCAAACGCTGCTTCTAAGAGATTTGAAATGGTCAAACTAGTAGCTACCGGTGGGCTCATACTTAATATTGCACATTTAGGAAAACTAGCTACTGGGGGGCTCACCTTGATGTAATGGCAGGATAGACACGGTTGCCTATCTTGGAGATAGTGAGGAAAAATTTATAAAAAGACCAAGGGATACGCCATCTATTCTTCAAGAGGGAGAAATAGTGGGAGGAAAAGGGTCCTTCCAAATAACCACAACTCTGTTAGAGCATCCAGATACAGAACTCGAATTTTTTACTGTTTTCTCTTAACTTTTCCATAATTTTTTATGGTAACTTTCCTGAATAAATAACTATACTATGTATATGTTTTCTACACTACCGATGCAACTGAACCAGTTCAGCGCCTAGCTTATCTCCAAATTATTTATTTAATTAATTTGACAATTAATTCACTTACAAGTTCTGGGGCTACACCAATAAAAATTAGCGATGTTTATTACATACACTAAAAAAAAAAAAATAATCGTAACTTATTTACGATTTCAAAGTTTAAAATCATAACTTCAAGTTACGATTTTAGTTATTTTTTTGAGTGTGTAATAACTTTTTCTAGCAAAAACATTTGCTACATGAAGAAGCTGATTGCATTAAGGCTGTGCTTGAAGAAGTCTAATAATATATGATGATCCCGATTACACCTTCGTCTATAGGGTGACACAATGACGAAGACAATCCTAGAAAGCGTCCAACCAGTGATCGTCATCAGGCTAGGACAGACTTGTCCGTCCTTAATCATTAATGAAGCGTTACCAAGCAATGATAAATTTCTATACTGTTGGAAAAATAACCCACCATCAATGTTCTATGAAGGCGTTACTGATACAAGAATAAAATCACCATTAAGGCAGCCCCAACGGCTAGAAGGAAGAGGAAAACACTTGTATAAATACCTACCCATAAGGTCCAAAAGACAGGTACACACATACACTCAAAATACGCCACGTCTGACATTCTGTTATACTAGCCATTCTAACTTTGGCATCGGAGACCTTGTGGCAGGCGCCACACCGGTGACCATTTTCTTTCTTTTCATAACTTGACTTGTTGCAGGATTAGGACTAGCTGGGGACGACCCCCTTCTGGACGAACATTTCTACTGACGATCTAAGCATCATCAATATACATACATTCAAACTCACGTAAAAACAATATTTCCACAACATTACAAATTTTTGTATATGATTTTAAGTTTCTCGTGAGGAGCCTACTTTAAAGGTATGAGGTAATAAAAAAAAACAAACAGATCTCTATCTCTCTCGATTAGCTAAAAAAAAAGAAGGCTTGAGGAAGTCAAATATAAATCAAATTCAATCCAATTAAAATCAAGTTTTCTTTAAAATATATCAAGGTATGAGGTAATAAAAAAAATAAAAAAATAAAAATATGTCTCTCTCAATTAGCTTTAAAAACCTAGGCATGAGCAAGTCAAATATACATCAAATTCAATCCGAGATTATGTTTTCTTTAATGATTTCCTTAATATATGTGCACGTAGATATTTCTCTTACCTCTTCAAAATTAGTGGAGGAAGTGAGGCCTGTCAAAGTTCAACAAATAAAGAAGCTAGTGACAGTTGAACGACTAGTAGTTTTCTGTATTAGATTACATAAACTGTTGTAGTTTAGTCTTTTTCTTATTGTGCAAATGATAAGCACGTGCACAATTAATTAGTGTTTTGTTAGTTTTTTTTTTTTTTTTAGAAACAAACACACACAAGAGAGAGGAAAAATGGTTTTAACTTTTAACACAAAGGCATACCACAACTCCACTAAAAAATCATGATAATTTTTAAGGAAGGATGTGGCAAGTTATACTACACACAACACACTTTCTTAAGCAATGTGAGACAATTACCCATTTTTTTTTTATAGAAACAAACACATACACAAGGAAGAGGTGTAAGGAGGGTTAGTGTTTTATTAGTTAAACTCTATGTTAGTGACATATTTTTATGTAATTGGCATATCCTTTGACAAAATGCATTTTACTTGTATTTGGGTAAATCTAAGTAGATTCAAGATGATCATTACAAGTGGTTAAATTGAAGACATGAAGATTACTCAAGAGCTGCTCAAGAAAAGTGCAATATGTAGGTCTCGATACCTCCTCGATAGAAGCTCGATCTGTCAAGATTCATTAAAGCTCAATAGATGTCCCGATCTATCGAGCTTACGGGATTTAGATTATAGACAGCAACGTTTTTATTCTAAAAGGCTATTTGTTCATGGGTTTTGTATAATCCTTATTAGACTAGGAAAGCTCAAGGTTTGTGTAAACCTATTCGGAATAGGAGAGCCCATTAACCTCCTATTTAAAGGAGGTGGAAAAAGAAAAACCCTAACCATATAGAGCTTCATAAGGTTTTTTTTTTTAAAACCCTAGCCTCCTCCTATAGAAGAAAGAGTTCTTACTGCGTTTCTTGTACGCCTTTGGGTTCTGAAACCAAGCAAAGTCTCTTGCATCAACATTGAAGATCTTATTAGTGTTTCTATGTGAAGCTGCTGCAAATCAATTACAACAATCAAAGGGTTGTTGTGGAGTTAGTCACGTACTTGGATTCATGCAAAGGAGTAAGTCGCGTACTGGGATTCACACATCAGATTGGTTAGTCACGTACTAAGAGCCGTGCATTGAAAAGGAGAGATTGTTACTACAGAATAAGTCTAATTGGGTATTGGGATAAGGGTTCAACTGTAGGTTGGTATATGGTACTGTGATTCCTTTACTTGTAACCGCTTGTTGTGATAATAGTGAATTCTCGGGAGTGGTGACTTTAATCACCCGGTAGGGTTTTTCCTCGGTGATTTTCCCCATTCGTAAATAAATTACTTGTGTCAAATTTAATTTCCACTGCATTTAGTTATTTGGTAATTTGTTTGTGCTACCACGCTTATTGCATGTAATTGAATCTAATTAATTAACTTGGCTAATTAATTGATTAATTTATCACAAGGGGTCAATTCTTTTTTGGCCTATCACTCTGTTTTTTATCGTGTATATAACAAAGATTGTGTATGAATTCCATAATTAATGCAAACACAAATTCTCATATTATCAAGATTCTTATACATTAACAGACAGTTTTTTTTTTTTTTTTTCAACTAAGACATCCAAGTTAAAATTGTTCCTCTTCCAATTATAGAATTATATATGTACTCGGCCAAAAAGAAGAAGTATAAGTTTAGAGACACACTAAATCTATAACATATTTAAGTCTACCTTGTTATAGGTACGACTAAGTTTTTTCTTCCTAGCAAGTACCATGGTGGTTCCGGATGTAAGTGTTAAAATAGAATCACAAGTGGTTCCGGATCAGGATGAATGATAACATCACAAAATGGTGAGTAGTGTTACCTGGAACAAATTAATATGATAGTATACAATACAAGAACATGTATGTTGTAGATCACTTACCATGTAATAAGGTATAAATGGGATAGACTTATATGTGTGTGTATATATATATATATATATATATATATATATATATGAATGATAACATCACAAAATAAGCAGCAAAATGTCCATGTTTTGAAACTATTTAGCAAAATGACCTAATTTTTTAAACTCGATTTTAACAAAATTGAGTTATAAGTATAACTTGATATTACTAATGTCGAGTTTTATGCATATTTTGCTACTTAAATGTTTTTGAAAATTTAAGTGGAACTCGACATTGCCAATGTTGAGTTCCACTAAAAAATATACATATAACTTGATTTTGAGGATATCTAATTTTACACAAAACTCGATATTGTCAAAATCGAGTTTAAAAAATAGGAGTATTTTACTAAATAGTTTCAAAATAGGGCATTTTACTGCATAGTTTGTAAATTAGGGGCAAATGCCCATTTTCCCCCTTTCCCTTCCTCTTGCAATTTGTGACCATTATCTAATTTATCCCATCAGAAAAAAAAAGTTCCAATTTAGCAATAATAATAATAAAGTACTCGGGGCCTAGTAATTCAAGATTTGTACCACAAAATGAATTGGGGTAAATGCAACTATATGTCCTTTGTGTCTAAGAAGAACATATGCATTTCCTCCTGCTTCCTGGCGAAGAGAAAACTTGCATTTGACAAACATGACTACTGAAATTTTCTTTTAAAGCATGAAGAAGCTAAGGGGAAAAAATTATACTTGAGATTCGTTATCAACTTTCTTCATTTGATTCATACCAACCTTTTGATAGTGATGACCCTACAAAATAAAATGAATGACAATATATATTATAATAAATACACTCAAATTTGCAACATAAATTTCACTAAAAATTTAAAAGTAGCGAAATGAAAAAATGCATACTTGAGATACATTACCATGGTAAAGAAAAGGGTGCATGCCAAACTTTAGACTTATCGTACTTGTTTGAAATGGAAAAGTTCCTCCTTGTAACATATTTTGTTGGCCAAAATATGGATGTATCCCAAGGATATTAGGAATTCCACTTATGTTTAGCTACACAAGCGATTGGGGAAAAAATTGACAACTCTTATCACCAATATGCTGTGATTGTTGCATTTCAAAATCCTACATTTTATATACAATATAATTGCATTTCAGTATACTTAATTTAAACCTATTAGCAACATCCTGATAATAGAAAATAAAGAGTCTTACATTAAAGTTAAAACTCTCATGCATTTCAAGCATACCAAATCCCATAGTAGAATTTGTATTATGCACATTTCCAACCTTGGCAGAATCCTACAAAAGCACAAAGTACAAAAGTTAATAATAGTAATAACAATGGTTAATTATCCAAAAAAATAAGTAAATAATATAATTATAGCCTAACCTTCTCACAAATTTCCTCAAGAATTGAAGTCTCAACTTGGTTAACTACATTCCCTTCATTAATTTTAGTCTTCATTTTCTTTTTCTTTTCCTTTTTCCTTTTTTTTCTTAACAGCTTGTTCAACCTTTGACATCTTCCTTTTAAATGATGGTTGCCCCTTTTGACAAACAACCACTGGATCAAGAAGTTTCTAGCTTCTTTTAATATTACAAGACCATTACCGCATGAGGTGGAATCATTCTGAATATCTATAGAAATAGGTTTATTGCTACCACAAGCATTTCCCCCTTCCTTGAGCTCCCCTTTCATTTCACATATTTGTGTCATCACATTCTTATATGCATTTTCAAAATCTGCTGCCAAATTAGCAACCTCGTAAAAGGCATTACACATCTTTTCATAGCGACATGCTTCAGGTTTCAAAGACCAATTGTCATAACTTATTCGAACTTTAGTGTGCCTCCTTTTGACATTTTTATTCCATCTGTTTAAAATGTACTTGTCTGGTATTTGATAAATCTTCCTATAAATAAATACCAATATTTGATGCCGGCATACTATCCCTTTGAACTCAAACAGCCTGCATTTGCAGTTAACTTCACTATTATCCTCATTAAAATACACATGAAAAATTACACTCCACTGACCTTCTCCATGTGATACATCTTCACGTACTTCATACTCTGAAAAGTTGTCATGTTCCCTGCATGAAAACAAACTGCAACAAATACTTCCAACTATCTCATTTTGGAAATCTGTAAATTTTTTCAAAGTGTAAGCACTCTGAAATTGTTTATCCATATCATAAATAGTTATACAGGAAATGCGTGAATTGACTAAAATCTTCAACAGTTTTATTATGCACCTTTTCTGCCAAAGCATTCCCATATTGTTCAACAAATTGTTTTAAAGTAGTTTTCTTATTAATGTATTTATCAAAGAAAGCATTCATGCTTTCACTTCGCTGCGTTGTTGACATTCCTACCCAAAACATATCTTTCACAAAGGCAGGCACCCAATGATGCCGCTCATCATACAATCCAAGTAAACATTCATTGCTTTCAAGTTGATATTTCTTAATGAATCTGCCCCAACTTTCTTCAAATTCTTCTTTTGTCAATGAATCATGAACAACATTTTTCATAAAGAATTTTATTGATTCATAGTCTTTGAACCCTTTAAATTTGTTAGACAACTTATTCATGATATGCCACAAGCACCATCGATGTCATGCATTAAGGAAAACAATCTCTATCGCTTTTTTCATAGCTTTGTCTTGATCCGTAATAATTGCATTGGGAGGACATTCAAACATGCATGCAAGCCAAGATTTAAATAGCCATATAAATGAATTTGTATTTTCTCTTAAGATCAATCCACATCCTAGCAATGTTGATTGCCCATGATGGTTCACCCCAACAAATGGAGCAAATGGCATTTCGTATTTATTAACCATATATGTAGTGTCAAATGTAACTACATCACCAAACTCTTTGAATGCTGCCCTACTCCTTACATCAGCCCAAAATACATTCTTTAACCGACCATCATCATCAAAATCCATTGCGTAGAAGAATTCAGAATTGTCAGCTTGCATTTTCAAAAAGTAATGGTGCATTGCACTAGCATCTCCTTCCCTAAGATGTGAACATCTGACTTTTTCCATGTGATTTCTACAATCCTTTTCTAGAAAAGACAAATTCCCATGTCCCCTTGCTGCAACCACAAATGAATTAAAACTCTTGTTCATTCTAATACCAGCTTTGTTGTGTAATTCAAGCTTTTTTTTTCACATGTGGTTCTATTATTCTATTGCATTTGTAAAATTTGGTCTTACTAGGACTCAATCCATGATTATGGTCAAGTACCATGGATCTAAGTATCCACTTTCCATTTGGGCATAGAGACAACCTAAGTTGAGCTTTGCAATCTGTTTTTGTTTGAGGTTTCAATTGAACTAGATTGGTAGATCTAGTCCTTTTAATTCCAGGACAATTTAATCTAATCCTTGGCTTTCCATCGTAACTACAAGCAATGGTCACATACCTCACCACCCCATCATTCCCCTTTTTAGAAGTTCTTTTAGCCACCGCAAAACCTTTTTCTTTAGCATATCTTCTATAATATATCACAGCATCATCAATGGAGTCAAACATCATTCCCAACTTAGGGTCTTCTGCTTTGTTTTCCACACCTTTTGTTTCTACCATTTCATTCAACTCCACTATTTCATTCTCAATATTATCTTCATTCGACTCCACCTCCACCATATCATTCTCGATATCTTCATTTGAATCCCCTTTCTCCATATCATTCTTAATATTATCTTCGTTTAATTTCACATGTGAGAAAACATTTGATATTTCATCTGCCATGACTATACAATATAATTCATAACACATTATCAAAATATAAAGTCACTTAATCATAAGAAAATTAATAATTCTAAATATTATAATTTATCCTTTCAAAAATTTGTGCTTCATATAAATGTGTTATTCACATATATTTTTGCAAAGCAAGTGATGGATTACTTTTATTGTCTATATCCTCTGGCCTTTATTTCAAAAGAAAAAAAATTTCATTTCAAATGCAATAGAAAAATGGAAAACCCAGTTATTACAGGCAACAAATTCACAACTTCAAGATTGCATTTTTTGTTGATATTTCAATTTAGATTTCATTGAAACAGGATAGAGTACAAGGGGAGTATATAAAGCAGTGGAGGATCCTAAAACAAGGAACCTCCTAGCAACAATTTAGTTGAGAACAGAACAAACAATTGACAAAGTAAACTAATATCACAACAGTACATAGTGAACTAACAGAAATGCACAATAATTTTTACTGAATGAAAGCAATAACACAGGGGAAAACAAAGAATCAAATATTAAAAATGAAATCTAGAGAAAATACTAGGAAAAGTGGAATGAAAAATCACCTCCTTGGATGGAAGATAGTAATCAACTCTGAGATTTGGAAGAGAACTTTTTTTTCCCACAATAGATGAAGCTGATACGAACGATGGTTTTTGCGGGTTTGGGGAGCAGTGGGTTTTGGTTTTTCGGTGAAGAGGTAATGTTTTTCAAGGTTGAGTTTTTATTTTCTGGTGTAGGATGGTGTTTTCCGGAGTAAGTTTTTCATTTTTGCATCGTAGTTCAAGTACTCCAACAGCTGCAATTTGTTTTGGCGCTCAAACTTTTTCACATATGGGTTTTGGGAGGGAGGGAGAAGAAGACTACAGGAGTAATGTTTACTGTGAGATTTGTTTTGGCACTCAAGCTTTAAGTTTTGTGGTATGTTGGTGGGCCCAAGGTGATGAGATGGCTTGCCACATGTGAAAGTTGTGCAAAAAGTTGTGGGAGAGGGTGTGGCACCAGAATTACCTTTCACTTTTTGTGAGATCCATATCATTTCAACTTGTTTGGCTTGATCACTCATTTTCAATTTCCCTCTTAATTAAAAAAATGTGAGTTTGAGTAAGTGAAAATGAGAATTTGCGTGTGTTTGCTTAGCAATTAAGTTACGTTTTGCCTTTTTTTTGGTCTTATGGCACTATTCATGGACCACCAAACTCGTGAAAAACATAGCAATCACTCACTGCTATAGTATTTTATGTTTTAAAAATTATTTTGCTATAGTATTTTCAACAATAAATTTTTAATTTTTAGCAAAATAAGTTGTATCCAAACAGACCCTTTATTTTGTGGTTCCAAAACACGAACCGAGTTACAATGTCGTTTTTGTAATTTTGCTGAACTTAGTGGGTCCCACCCTCACCTCAAGTGCCATCCGTGGCAGAGTAAAGTCCCATTTTGGGGATACTTTTTTATTATTTTCGCAGTAAATTTTTCTGCTTCACGTGCGTTCGGCAATGGTTAAAAAACAGTTTTGTTTTTCTTTTAGTCTTTTTTTTTTTCCAAATAATTTTTCTTTTAGATTTTTTTAAAATAAATTAATTTTTAGTTATTAATAATATATCTAGGGTTCGCTTGGGAACAATTCATTTAGCTAAAACTGAAAACTTTTTACTGAAAAAACTATAGATAAAGCTAAAAGTTAGTTGAAATAGTACCAAAAAGTGCAATAAGACCCATTAATAGTACCAAAAATAAATTGAATAGTAAAATAAGTTGCCAAATATAAGCTATCTAAGTGCAAACTTAATATGAATGTTACTTAAAACTGAATTTTATTTTTATAAATACTACTCAAATAAATTATCGAAAATAAACTATTTAAACACTTTTCTCTACTCATGCAAAAGACCCCAAAAAAATATATATTTCTTTGTTTCTTTTTAAAACATAAGTTCTTAACCGAGCAAGAGCACTCACATTTGGATGTAAAATAGAAAAATGTGTAAAATTATATACAATTTTGTCTAAAAATGACTTACATTAATCAATATAAAATTATGTACATTTACAAGATTGCTATAGTAACTATATTTTCATTGATAGTAAGGGTCTGTTTGAATACCACTAATTTTGCTGAAAATTGAAAATTTATTGCTGAAAACACTATAGCAAAATAATTTTTAAAATGTATGTAACAGTGCTGCCGTGGGTCTGTTTTCTGCGTTTTTCATTTGTTGGCTGGGTCATGAACAGTGCTGTGAGACCCAGCATTTAAAACGCAAAACACAAGATAAGCGTTAGGCAAACGCACGCTAACTGTGTATATTTACATTGACACCATTCATTTTACATGTTGTTTTTTTTTTTTTTTTTTATATATTCTTTCTTTATATAATCTCAAGGAAGAAGGAAAAGAACGGATGACGGTTGTGTGTGAAGAAAGAGAAATTATTAAAAAAAATTAAGAAAAATTGATATTTTAGTGAAATGTAGTGTAAAATAAATAATTTGATGAGGTGTTTTGAAAAGTATGTAAAAAAAAAAAAAAAAAAAAAAAAAAAAAAAGAGAGAGAGAGAGAGAGAGAGAGAGATTCTTCTACTAAAATATACAAGAATTTTTATATGAGTTGATGCAAATGCTCTAAGTCGATAATTTTCATTTTTATGAGAATAATGCTAGTACCATGTATAAACACACAAATTTTGTCACAATTGTGACAGACTGTGAAATAAGATTGTGAATGATAAAAAAGAAATATTAAATTTATGTGATTGTAACGTGGTTTCAACATTTTGTTTGGAAAATGATATCTGGGTCACTCATTATTCTCTCTTATTCCCCTCTCTCTCATTTCGGACTTCAGACAAGACTTCATCTCCTTCTTTTTCCTCTCCTTGCTCCTCCGTCTTTTAATTTTTTTCTCACTATTCTTCCTTTTATTTTTTTGAAAGTCCTTTTTCTTCTCACTCCCACTCTTCACTGTTTTCAGATTGCTAACTAAGAATGTAGGGCTTCTAGAAGTATCCATTCATATATTTTTGGTATTAGGAGTGCTGTACTGGGTGGCCATAACAAAATGGCAAAATCTGCTGTAATTGATGATGTCAGAAATTGTGTGAGCACAAAATCTTGTAGAACGCTATTGGTTATTGAAGTATATGTACTTTTGACACGCTGCTAATAGTCTTTCTAACAATCTTCGGATCATGGAGGCGACGTAGCCACAGTTCGATGCTCAAATATTTGATATGGGCATCTTATATTTTGCCTCCGCAGCTGATAAGTTACACCATGGGCCCGGCGGAAGAATTCGCACGCTCATTGTCTACTATTTATGCGACGTTTTTAGTTATTACCCTTGGAAGCGCTGATTGCATTTCCTCCTACAGACTTGAAGACAGTGAAAGTCGAAAGGCATATAACTTGTATCTTTTGGTTCTATATTGTAGGGTGGGCTGGCAGCTAGGTAGGTCTACTCTTGGAAACGCTTCACCTGTACTGCTCTCTTTCCTCTTAGCTTTGTCTTTGTTCAAGACAGTAGCAAGAAGTAAAGCTTGGACCATGGCTAGCAGATCATATGGTTTGGTGAGAAACGCCAAACTGATTGCAGACTTCATGGAAGATGAGGACAAAGAAGATGAAGCTGCAGATCCTACTAGCATGAAATGCTACAAGTATTTGGTGAAAGGCAAGGCAAAGATGGAAGTTAAAGCACCACACTACCGCACGCAATTGAAGATTGCAGATGATCATGAATTCATTACCATTGATATGATCTGGCAATGCAAAGGAAGACTCTTAAGCTCCACTGGAGATCCACACGGTCGACTCAAGGATATTTGCCTTTTGTATGCATTGTATAGGCTTCTCTGCCGTAGATTTGCAGGATATCCCTTCTCTGAAAGCTCCCAACAGAAGACATGGAATTTCGTTCGATATGGACTACTTTCCAAAGAAGGTGACGATCATGAGAGAGCATTTAGAGTTATTGAGGTAGAGCTCGCATTTCTGTATGATCTCTTCTACACAACATATCCCGTCTTCTTTGCCAATGGACTTCTATGGTTAAGAAATCTTGAGCTCGTTATTGTTATAATTGTTTGTTTGTTTATGGTACCCACTCTAGTTTTGTTCTGCCCATACATGACTTCACATGATATTCCTGCTCTTCTTACTCTTACAGCTATAGTCATTATGCTTTTAATGGAAGTTGGGCAAATTTTTGTTATCAACTTCTCGGATTGGGCTAAGGTACAGTGGCTTTGCTATTATGTTAAAAAACCCTCATTGCAGAATAATAAATGCATAGAGATGATCATACAAATTCTGTGCCATAGGAAAGCGTTAAAACCTTGGGATAGAAAGCTTGGCCAATATTCTCTTCTTGAATCTTTTAATCATAACCCTTGCATATTTCTCCACAATTCTTTGACCTCTCTTTTGATAGATATTAACAAAAAAGGTCAAAAGCTAAGTGCTCAAATCACATTGCCAGTGGAGGTGAAAAAAGCAATTATTCATTCACTAAAGACCAATGGGCAGCAACTAACAAATGGGGTAGCTTCTCTGCAGCGAAACGGGGTTTAGGATGAACTATCATGGGCATGTAGACTTGAGACACAGTCACATGTTATCATGGTCTGGCATATAGCTACTAGTTTTTGCGAGCTCAACTTATCATCACAAGCCCAACGAAGGGAAAGCAATGAGTCATTGTGGCAACTAAGTTGTCTAAATATTGTGCCTATTTGGTGGCTTTTGCTCCAAGACTTTCACCTGGTCATGCATATACCACTGAATTTATTTTTGATCAGGTAGTTGTTGAAGCCAGGGATAAACTCAAGGGATGCAAGAAAAGTATTTACCAAAAGATGTTGATTTGCAAAGATGATTGCATGAAAAGAATTTGCGAAGAGATGTTGGCTTTAGGCAAAGACGATCCTGCGGAAGCTGAAGAAATTATTGAAAGGGGTGCTACTCTTGCAAAGAAAATAGAAAAAATAGAAGACAGTGTGCGAAAATGGAAAATTCTGGCAGAATTCTGGGCAGAGATGATGTTGTTTGTGGCTCCCTCAGATGATGAAACTGCCCATGCAGAGCACCTAGCAATGGGAGGAGAGTTTGTGACTCACTTGTGGGCATTACTCTCCCATGCTGGTATACTTGAGCGAGACTCAACTCAGAATGTTTGACTAATGAATTTGTCCCTATGTTTTTTCTTTATGATTGTTTGATTTCTCATGCATTTCCAATCGAGTATGTATAATAGATGTGTGCCTTCATATAAAAAATATATATAAATAAAACGTGCGTAGGTCGCTGTGGTTGTATTGTAACGCGTGTTGTATATTTGGTTTGATTTGTGTTTGATCTTCTCTTATTTCCTTTGATTTGATTTCTTTAGCCTTGACATTGCTTAACGTGTTCATATTCATTAGTGTGTATGTTTTCCGATTTTTGTAGAGAGAAATATATTTACTATTTTCCCGAATCAGTGTACATTTGACTTTGCTTATTTGTATAATATTTATCAAAAGATATAATTTTTAGTAAATTTTATGTTAAATATATGATAAAAAGCTAAAAACTAATTAAGTTTATTTCCAAAAAATAAATCTAAAATTAAATTATTTGAATTAAAACTGACAATAGGTAAAAAGTAAAAAGATTTAGCCTAACTCATCCTTAGGTGGGTTATGGATAAGACACCATCCTCAACATAGCTAGTCGGATTTTTAGACTAAATTTGGCTACAACTACATTGAAACAGGTAATGTTATATGCACAATAATTTGAATAATTCTAAAGATACATCCAATTACATACTTAATTTTACTATTTACTGCCTTATGTGACTGTAAGTGATAGATATTTTATACTCATATAAATCCACCACTTATCGTTAAATACTCATAATCGCACAAATAAACGGGTTGTGAAATTAGATGTAAGAATGGTTGTGTACATAATAATGTTTTAATATTTTTCACAATAATTGAGGTGGTAAGTTTTTACTTTGTTTTAATTTGGGTCCATCATGAACTTACTGAGCATGATGTTAATACTTTTAAGTTTAGTGCGGTTGTGTCCTTGATGGGAGGGTCTGCTATACGATTGGTAGAATTTTTCCAATTTTGCACCTTTTACCGAGCTTGAATATCTTCCTATAAACAAATCATATTACCGAGCAAACATTCTGAATCATCTCTAAATATTAAGAGGATTCGAAAAGTTAGGTATGCCTTCAGAAAATGTCAAAAATACCCCTAAGCTAATTAGATAATCTTTATTCTTAAAAAAAAAAAAAAAAAAAAAAAAAAAAAAAAAAAAAAAAAAAAACTAGAGAAATTTTTTTTCTAAAAATTAGCACACTTTCTATTTAAATATATTTCACGCGCGATTAATAATTTTTTTCCTAAAAACTAGCACACATTAAACTCAAAAGTTTACTCTATTTTAAATCTTATATAAAATTTTAGTTTCTTAAAAATCCCTTCTAGTATATCCCCACTAACAATACATAAATTCAAATTGAAAAATTACATTAAACTAAAAATAAATAAATAAAAAAGAGCCTCATCGCAACCCCCCCCCCCCAAAAAAAAAAAAAAAAAAAAGACATGAAAAGTCCAATCCAAGATCGATCTCTTTTGCCATGTGATAGTCCTACTACTTCTAATAACGAAGTCTTTTGGCAAGTGGTGGTACTTTAGAAATACAAATAAACCCATCTTCTTTTTTCAAGTAGTTGGTGGGCCTACGTGTTTGATATATTTCACGCATGTTTGATACTTTTTTTCCTAAAGACTAGAACACACTAAACTCAAAAATTCACTCTATTTCAAATCTCAAAATTTTAGTTTCTTAAAAATCTCTTCCAGTATAACCTCCCTAACAATAGATAAATTCAAATTAAAAAATTACATTAAACTCAAAAAAAAAAAAAAAAAAAAAAGCCCCATCGCAACAAAAAGATAAAAACATGAAAAGTCCAATCCAAGATCGATCTCTTTTGCCATGTGGTGGTGCTACTACTTCTAATAAGAGTATTCTTATCAAAGGTTTCAAATGCTAAGAGCATTCACATCCGTGAATGCTACTCTATCCCATTTTACCATCCCAAAAAGTCACTTTATCAATTATACAATATCATTTTACAATACATCCAGCATCCCAACTTTTATTTTTCTATTCTACTCATTAAAATAATATATTTACACATTAAAAAATATTAACCAAAAAAATGTACTCCACTCAGAAAAACCCAAAAACCCTATTCCAAAAAAGAAAAACCCATAACCCATTTTGCCACAACCATGCCATCGGCCAACAACCACCACCACAACCAAATTCACCACTAACAACAACCACAAGAAACAACCACCAAGAGGAAAAGAAACACAAAAAAATGCCAAAAACCACCACCACCGATCGAGGAAATTACCAAAAAATTGCCAAAAAACACAAAAAATTGCTAGAAACACACCAAGAGGAAAAACCACTTCAAACCCACGATCAAGGAAATCACTTCAAACCTACCACACCGACTCGCTGATCTCCACAAGCCACCAATCAGCAAACCTAAGCCACCGATCAGCAACCCAAGCCACTGATCAGAAACCCACGCTGCCGATTTGAAACTCAGGCATTCAAAGAAGTGCTATCACCAATTTGAAACCCACGCCATCACCGCCACGCCTTCATCGGACCTTGCTTCGACTAACAGCGAGTCAGAGAGTGAGAGAGGGTAGATGAGAAAACAGAAGAGAGGGTTGAGAAAGAAAGAAGACGTCTCAACCCCAAAGACAAAGAAAAAGAGAAGACAGAGGAGAGAGAGAGACAATAAAAGTGATTAAAAAATTTATACAATAGTGCTACAGTGCTATTCTACATGTAGAATGGCACTGTAGCACAATTCTAAATTTTTTTACAATTCTTCAGTTTTATAATCCCAGATGTTGACTTTTTAAAGCTTGAAATGCCAAAATTTCCTTAGATTTGGCATTTGCAATTTCCAGTGTGAATGCTCTAAATATGGTATTTTTTAATATCATATTCTAAAAAGCACACTAACATTTCTAACAGCTCACTATAGCAAGGTGTTAAAAAAGACTATTATTATATTTATTCTCTCTCCTCATTTCCTTAAAAAATCAAATTTCTTTTTCTCTCTTTCTTCTCTGTTCCAGTATCGTTTCTTTTTTTTTTTTTTTTTTTCCTCTCTTCTCACTCTTTCTCTCTCCTTCTTCTCCACGTGGATCATGGCTGAGATTTGCTCCGATTTGATGGATGTTGTTGGTTTGATTTGGTGGATTGTGGTTGAGATTCAGTTTGATTTCTACTATGGAATCTCCAGTGGTGGTTGAGATCGTGGCTGAGATTTGGTCCAATTTTGGGTTTTGTGGTGTTGTCTTTGAATCTCCTGTGGTGGATATTGTTGTTTTTCTGGGTTTTGTGGTGAATCTTTGTGGGTCTTCATTGATCACCGATTTGAATTTCTGTGGGTCACGATTTTGGGTTTTGTGGATGTTGTTGTTTTCTAGGTTTTATGGTGAATCTCTGTGGGTCTGCATGGGTTTTTCTAGGTTTTCTGCATCTGCTAGTTCTCTCTCTCTTTTTCAGTGGTGGTGGGGTGGATAGATATGGGTTTGTTGAGTTGAGAAGGAGAGTATGAGTTTGTTGGATAGACAGGTGGGTATGGGTGGCTGGTGTTTTTTTTTCCAGTGGTGGTGGATGGGGTGCTGCGTTGAGAAGGTCAGTGTGAGTTTGTTGGGTTGAGAGAGACAGAGAGGAAGAGAGAGAAAGAAATATATATTGAAGAATAAAGAAATAATAAAAAAAGAATATTTAAATGAAGTGATAAAAAATATAAAACTTTTGATATTAGGTGTATTGTAAAATGAGTTGTTAAAATAAATAAAGTGACTTTTTGAGATGTTAAATGCTAAATTTTTCAAGAGTTTTGATAGGAATGCTCTAATAGAGTCTTTCCGCTGGTGATGGCACTTTAGAAATATAAATAAACCCATCTTCTTTTTGCAAGTGATTGGTGGGTCTGCATGTTCTAGGGGCTGTTTGTTATTGTTGTTTAAACAACAGTTTTTAGTATTAACATTACACGTACTTTTATACATTTTTTTACCTATACGTCGTATTTTTACAAAATAACAAGAAATCTTTTATCAAAATGCCCCTAATAATTGAGAAATTGTCCTGTGTTGGTCCTACTTGTAATATATATATATGCTAATTAATAACGGTTGCTATCACAGTATCACGTCCCTTCCACCAAGTTCATAGAAGAACAAATGCCAGTTGAGTAAAGAATAAAAAATATATAAATTACTTCAATTCCCATTTTCAGTTTCATCGTTAGACTAAAGGATCTCTTAAAAAATTTCGCACAATTACTCTTCTTTATTTTTATACTATTTTTCTAGAACGAGAATAACAAAAACGTCGTTAATCCTCTAGAGGAATAAGACTAAAAATATTATAAGACTCCAAGGAAGATGCAAAATGGAATTTAACTCAGTGTGTGTATATATATAAATATATATATATATATATATATTTATATTTATATATATATAACCTTATGGACTTTTAAACTAAAGTTAAATATCATTGATTTGATGTTTATTAGAAAATGATGTGACAATATTATAGATCGGCCAATTTTAAGTAAAAACTTTTTACTTAAAAATTGTAAAAAGTTATTACAAGTTGTTATTTATGGGATGAAAAAGTAATTTGAATAATAAATTTAAATTAAAATTATAACAATTAAACATTTATAATTTATTGTGAAAATATTATAAGACTCTAAAGAAAAGGAAAATGGAAATTAACTCCTTTTGTTTCATAAGTTGATATATCTTTCAAGCCCGAAAATAGATGTTAATAATCAATGGAAATTGGGAAGGTTTTCCAAGTTACATGTCTTCTGTTATGTCGGTGGCTTGACTTAACTTATTGACGAACCAAGTCCTAGCTAGGCAGAAAAAGAAAAGGACAATAATTTGATTATACTTGCCTTTTTGTCATGTCGGTGGCTTGACTTAGTGAAGACTGAAGACTATTCCTAGTCTATGAATTATCACTTATAGGTTATCACTTCTTTACTACTTACAAACAAGGTTTTCAGGTCCGGACCGTTCATTGAACCATAAAAGGGAGATGTTCAAGGTTTTTGAGGTCGAACCGAGGTCGAATCGGGGTCGAACCGTGATGACATCATAATTAATTTAATAATTAATTAAATCCTAATATAGATATTAAATTTATAAAACTAGCAAAATTGACAATATATCTATATATGCGAGAGAAATTTAATGATTTTCAAGCATATATTTAATAATTAAATAAGAAAGTTAATAAAATAAAATAATAACTATGAAAACATTAAAATTTATAATTAATTTTTGAAGTAAAGTTGAATATCTTTGAAAGATTTTAATTATAATTTTTTTTATTCCTTGTAAGAGATGGATAATTTAATTAAGTAGAATAAAATTGTGTTAAGTTGTTTTTAAAAATTTAAAAAAATAAAATAAAATTGCTAAGGGGTTGGACCGCACGGTTCTCACCGGTTCAAGCGGTCCAACCCCGGTTTTAACGGTTCACGGAATTAACAAAAAATTCGGTTCTTTAGGCTTAAAAAACTGGTTTTCATCCCGGTTTCCGGTTTTTACGGTCCGACCTCCCGGTCTGGTCCGGTTCTGAAAACAGTGCTTACAAACCCTAAAAAAAGAAAAAAAAAAAAAAAAACCTACAGCTTTTAGTGGAAAACCAAAAATTTATATATATATATATATATATATATATATATATATGTATATCTTTCTTTAATGCAATAGGGCTTTCTGAGTTTTTGGCTGTATTTGGAATTTGGATGTGAGAGTAATTTTTCATAGTTTCTGTAATCTCCCTATTTTCTTAGAGAAATTTCTCATAAATGCCACTAGGAGGTTTAAGTTTGATTTATAGAATCTTTTTGTGATCTTGAGTGATTATTTTTTCTATTCTTTTTCTTTTGCATAAACCTAGCTACTATTATTAATTTGGTTACACAACCACGTATGACGTAACAAATAGGTAACAAAACTTTTACAATCTCAACAAACTGGTAATAGAGCCATGGGCTCTTTATTTGGATTAAGGCGCTATTTCAGTTTGCGGTTGGGTTATTTGTTCAAGCAACTGATTGTTCTAACTTCCAATAGCCATTGAATCGATTTGGTTGTGTAGTATTTTAAGATGAAGACAAACGTTTTTGTCAATACCATATATATATATATATATATATATATATATATATATATATATATATATATATATATATATATATCTATATATATAATCCACCTCTATATATAATTTCCCAAAATCGGAAAAAACAATTTTAGTCTAATCTGAAAAACATTTTTAAAGAGATCCATTAGTCTAATAGTGAAAAACAATTTTAGGTCAAATTTTAGGTTAAATTGTTAACAAAATTACCTGAAGGACTCTTTGGAATATTCATTAAAATGGTTTTTGAGAATAGTAACTGTCAGAAAATTTTAAAGAGATCCGTTAGTCTAATAGTGAAAATAAAAATTGAAGTAATTTAATGTACATCATTTAATTTGTACTCCTGTTGAGAATCAAATAAAAAAAGTTTGTAATATACAAGTTCTTAAATCCTTGACTAGCACTGCAAAGAGCATTAGCATGGGGAGTTCTAAAACTCCCAATATGCTATATTTTAGCATCAAACAACAACAAAAAATGCATTACCTGGGAGGTTAGTTGTAAAATAATTTACAACATAGCTACGGTAATGTCCTAATATAGAACCTACTGTAGCAAGTTTTATTATTTTTTTATTCACTTTTATTCCTCTCACCTCTCACTCACTTCAGACTCTCTCTTCCCTCTCCGTCTCTCTCTTCGTTTTCTTTCTCTCTTTGGTCTCTTTTCCCTCGAATCAGGCCTCTGTGGTGGAGATGTGGTGGATTGGCGTGGGTCTCATGTGTTAGTGGAGCTCATGGGTTTGATGTAGTAGATGTGGCAGATCAGGGTGGTGAAGCTCATGAGTTTGACTCAGATATGGCAGATCGGGGTGGTGCCGTGGTCATGGATCGGTGGGTTGTTTCGATGGTGGGTCATTTTTGGTTGGGTTAAATCGATGGTTGGTGGTTTTTAGTTTGGTGGCTAGGTTTCATTTTCGGTGGTTATGGCTTTTGTGGATTGGTGGTGGTGGTGTGGATGGTACAGCAGTGGTGGGGTGGTGGGTTTGGCCTGGGAGGTGGTGCGAATGTGATTGGAAAGTTTTGGGTTTGGGTGGTGGTTATGTTTGTGGACGACTAAATTTCTCGGTTGGAAATAAGTCAAACAAGTGAAATAGTTTCATAAATGCGAATTTGTATTGATGATTGTGTGGTACAATTCTCTGTAATTACAAAAAAAAGTTATCCTCTAATTCGATCTCCTTAAAAGACTTGTTGATTGGATTTGTAGTAATGTGATTTTGATTCGAACACCCAATGTACTTCAATTTGGCTTAAGAATGGATCGAAGATCTTTGGAATAGAATTACAATGAATCTTTGGCTATGAGCTTGTTGGAAATCCTTTGTTCTTCACGTTCTTCGTGTTCTTCGTGTGTTCTTTGTCTTCGAAGGTTTGTGGTGGAAGTTCTTCGAGGCTTTAGAGGCTTGAATCCGCTGAGCTTCACTGATTTGTGATTTCTTGAGGTTTCTAGAGGCTTTTGAGCTTGATTCCAGTGAACTTTGAGATCTAAGAAGATGATTTGGATGATTCCTCTTCGAATGTTCTTTGTATTTGAAGGTTTGTGGTGGAAGTTCTTTGGGGCTTTGGAGGCTTGAATTCATAGAGCTTCACTGATTTGTGATTTGTTGATGTTTTCGGACCTTTGAACTTGATTCCCGCAAACTTTAGGATCTAGGCAGACGGTTGGATGATTCTGCTTCGAATGTTCTCCGATTTTGGGGTTGAAGTTCTTGAAGGCTTTGAGGCTTGATCTTTGCAGAGCTTTTTCACTTCTGAATCTTGGTCCCCTTAAATGTTTTAGGAAGGCTTCTATTTATAGGAGTTTGGGAGCGGGTGAGCGACACGAGGTAGAGTCTGATTGGTGACACATGTCACAGCCTGATTGGTCCGCTTATGTCATCGGTTACACGTGCTGGATTGCTTGTGTCATCGCTTACACGCGCTGGACTGCTTGTGTCATCGCTTACACGTGCTAATGTGTGATTGGTTTTTGCATGACACTTGGCAAATTTCTATTGGTTTATGAGTAGTGATAGCAAAACCTAACAGCAATACGTGGCACTTTGTAATTGGCTGTAATTTGTGGACTTGGTAGTATGACGTGTCAGCTTGTGATAAGTCGGGAATTTTCCCTCTCTACAAATGCCCCCTCGAGACTCGTTCACGCACACAATTTTGGAGTGTGGTGTGGGGATGAGTTTCGACAATGGATTTTTACACTTGACTCTTTAAATGAAGTAGTTAAAGGTGGTGGAGCTTTTAGCAAGATGAGATAATTTCCGAAGAGTAGACCCACCCATATGAAAGACTTCGATGAGACCGAAAAGGGGTCTGCCAGTATTTGAATGTACTTGCGTGACCGAGCCTTCTTAGCATAGTTTAAGTTGAAGTAATTTCAAAAAAAGTGTTCTATGGTATTTGAAGTGGCTTGGTGAGGCTGAAAGTTGTTTGCAAGAAGTTGGATGTACTTGCAAGATTGACTCATTTCAACAGAAGTTAAGTTGAGGTAATTTCAGGAGAGTATTTTGGATCGTTGGCGGCGATCACAGGGTGTAAAAGATGGGGAAAATGAGAGAATGGTGGCTGGGTACAGCATGCAGAGTAATGGGGATAGCCTCATGTTTTTAAGAACTTCTGGTGAAGTTATCTCAGAAGAACATGCTTTGGATTATGGCGAGGACATGTGGGAGAGTGGTTGAATGCACATATGTAATTGTATCACTCAGGTTAAGTTGAGGTAATTTCAGAAGCTTATGGATTCTGGGTATGCTGGTGGTGGTGGTGATGAAGATGAAGTGAATGGGTGAAACATATGACACCATGGTGTTGGCCCTGTATGTTGGGGATCCTCTGGTATAGATGTCTCTGGGAAGTACAGCTTAGGATTAAGACTGGCTGCATACTGAATGAGGTCCGACGGCAAGTTATTGAATGTGCTTGCGTGATGGGACCATGCCGACGGACGTTAAGTTGAAGTAATTTCAGAAGAGTACTTTCTGAAATACTTCATGCTGAATTTAAGTTGGAGTAATTCCAAAAAATGTGTTTTGAGGTACCAGCAACGATGACCTTTTGGGTCCCACAGTGGTGGGGACATGGAATAAGGCTTTGGTGACCATTTACGGCACCAAAGGCTGAATTCTGATGAGCTAGTGCCTTGGAGGTTGTTTTAAGTGTTGGATGGAAGACAATTTGTAGGATACCCCAACACTTTTTACCATCTTCACCTACTGCCACTTGTTGGAAAAGTACAGAAAAATGAAAGATGGAGCTAACTTGTGATTCTAGTCTTAGAAACCAGCCAAGTTGCTGTTTGTTCCGAACCATTGCTTCTACTGGAAGACCAAGCAATTAGAGAGAGACTACGGGAACCCTAAGGTTAGGAACAGGTGTGTCTGCTGGACTTGGATTTCCTGGCCAACCAAGTCCGAGGAAGCATGGAACCTCAATGCAGACCTTGTTACGAGTAATTTTATGGACAAATGTGGTCGTTAAGGAGAAAAACAAAATTTGTTTGGATCTCAAAACTGCAATGATGTTGTAAATAGGGTTTCGACCGAACCGTGAAAGGGTTGATCTCAAACCGATTATGAAGCAATATCAGTTGCTAGGTGTTGAGAATGATGAGGCCATAGTGAGAAATAGCTGTGAAAATGAGGACTTCGAAAATCTGAAAGAAGCAAACCTTCATTTCATGATTCAGTGTGTGTGTGTGTGTGTGTTTTTTTTTTTTTTCGAATGAGTTCTTAATGAATCAGACCCTCCTATTTATAGCAGAGAGACGAAGAATGGTAGATAGGTAGTTAAGAATGGTAGTTGAGAATTTTTGGTGAGAACGGTAGATGGGAACGGTAGGTGGGAATGGTAGGCACCGAACGGGAATGGTAAGTTGGAGACTGGTAGGCACGGAATGGGAATGATAGGTTAAACTAATGACCCAGTGTAATTTCAAGTTCAAGACACACTTGTGAGAATTCATTTGTACTTTGAAAGGGAAGTCTCGATGAATTCTGGAGAATAACCCTGAGGGGATCCCAATTAAATGGATGAATCTCAAATTTTGATCTCAGGAGCTTAAGTTTTGTACACTGCTAGTACTTCAGAGAAGTGGGTCAAATTGGTGGTTTCCAAGTCACGAAAAATTGAGCAAGACAAGTCTGGCTTAAAAATCTTGACTTTAGGTCGATTCCAACACAAAAGTCAACTACCTTGGAATCGAGTCATTTGTGCAATTTTCGAGTCTCAAATGATGGAACGGACTCCAAAATCGGAATGTACGCGAAAAATTGAGCAAGATAGGTCCATCTTAAAAATTTTGACATTTGGTCAACATTTGCACAAAAGTCAGCTTTTTGGAAATTGGATGTTTGCACAATTTCTGAGCTTCGAATGAAGAAACGGGTCCCAAAATCAGAATGTACTCGAAAAATTGAGTGGGACAGGTCCGTTTTGAAAATTTTGACTTTTTGGTCAAGGTCAAAGGTCCACTTGGTCAAAGCATTTTCTCTCTCTCTCTTTTCTTTTCTTTTCTTTTTTTTTTTTTTTTTTTGGTAGTTAGTTCGGTCCGGGTCAGATTTGCGGGTTGGTCCGGGTCAAACCGGTTAATGGATGATGACGTCATTCATGACGTCATGCTCTGAGGGTGCGTGTACCTGTATAGCGCGTATGGCGCGTTTACGCGCATGAGGGATAATCCCAGCGCTTGAGTTCTGATGGAGGCGCATGTACGTTGAGGCGGACATTCTGGCGGCACGTGGAGGCACGTGGATGATCTTCTGGTCCTGAAAATTTCAGGTTTTGTAGTTCTAAGGCTGTAAAAGACCCCTGTAGTGTCAGTTTTGTGAAATCGTGAACAGATTTACACAGGTTTGAAGGACTAAGCCCCGAGTCGTCGCAAGTTTATGGCTGCGCGTGGTGGCGCGTGACCAATCGTTTGGGCCTGAAATTTTCAGGTTTTGTAGATCGGGGCCCGTTGGATTGAGTGGTAATGCCATTTCCTTAAAATGAAGTTTGAATTTGTATGCATACGAAGGAGTAAGGCGTGATCCTCTGAAGCTTTTGGCGGCGCGTGGCAGCGCGTTGCCAGACATCCGGACCTCGATTTTTCTGGGTAGGTACACCGAAGGTCATAGAAGATTTCTGTGGGTTGATTTTTGTGAAATCTTCTCAGAAGTTTTGGAAATCTGGAAGAGGAGACCGCAGGCATTGCTGGACTGATAGCTGGTCCCCTTTGGCGGTGGCCATTTCTGAAAATGTTTGACAACCCAGGCGGGGAGTGGTTCCACTAAGTGTCTCTGCTGTTCTCAAGGGTTGGTGACACAGTAGAACAAGATACTTCCCATTGCCGGTCTAGAACAAGTCTAGTATCATAGTTTTTCTTAGAGGACATATTACCTTCTACAGACTTATAGGTTCTTCTATGTGTGACAATTTCTTTCTGACAACGTGATCCTCTCATGAAAATTAATTCACCTCTCCCATTTTTTTCAAGGTTCGGTGCAGTATCCTTTGAAAATATGGTATTTTAACTATTTATGCACCTTTTTCCTTTTGTCCATTAGCTTCCAAGGATCCCTATATAAAGCCATCCGGAGCATGCACTAAGTTTGTACAAGCATTGTCTTCAGTGGAGTGGGTAGTGTATCTTCAGTGTAGAGAAACTTTGCCTTTTTACTTTCTTCTTCTTCTTATTTTTATTATTTTTTATTTTTTATTTTTTATTTTTTTTTGTCTGTACTAATTCTTTTTTTTTTTTTTTTTGACAGACTGGAGATTAAAATTGAAGCTTTCTCTTTATCGATTTTTTTTTTTTTTTTTTGACTTGCCATGAGATTTTCCTCTGATAATTTGTTGTTGCTTGTTTTTGTTATGCAGTATGCTTCCCTTGTTCTTTAGGCTTTAGCGTCAAGCTTTACATGAACATTCTTAGCGTGACTTCCATCTTTATTTAGGGATTTTACACAACGTTCTTGTAGTGATGTTTGTCTCCATATTATCAAATTATTGCAACAACAATCTCTTAGCGATATCCACCCATGACGTTGTCATAGCGGCAGTCATCTAGGCAACAAGGTTATCACCGGTATTATTGATACAGTGATGCTATTACCAGTACTTGACCTTGAAGTTGTACTGGCCTTTGTCTTGGCAATTAAGATGCACCAACATTTGCCTTTTCAACACAGCCATCTCAAGAGTCTTTGCAACGTAGTCACATCAAGAATCTTTACCATGAAGCCATGCCAGCATTTGTCCTTGTACTGAAACCATGCCAACATTCATCTTTGCCATGAAGCAATTTTGCACCGAAGCCGTGCCAACGTTCATCTTTGTCATGAAGTCACAACAACACTCCACATTGTCATGAAGGTTTGTGGTGGAAGTTCTTTGGGGCTTTGGAGGCTTGAATCCGTAGAGCTTCACTGATTTGTGATTTGTTGATGTTTTCGGACCTTTGAGCTTGATTCCCGCAAACTTTAGGATCTAGGCAGACGGTTGGATGATTCTGCTTCGAATGTTCTCCGATTTTGGGGTTGAAGTTCTTGAAAGCTTTGAGGCTTGATCTTTGCAGAGCTTTTTCACTTCTGAATCTTGGTCCCCTTAAATGTTTTAGGAAGGCTTCTATTTATAGGAGTTTGGGGGTGGGTGAGCGACACGTGGCGGAGTATGATTGGTGACACATGTCACAGCTTGATTGGTCCGCTTATGTCATCGCTTACACGTACTGGATTGCTTGTGTCATAGCTTACACGCGCTGGACTGCTTGTGTCATCGCTTACATGTGCTGATGTGTGATTGGTTTTTGCATAACACTTGGCAAATTTCTGTTGGTTTCTGAGTAGTGATAGCAAAACCTAACAGCAATACGTGGCGCTTTGTAATTGGCTGTAATTTGTGGACTTGGTAGTATGACGTGTCAGTTGTGATAAGTCGGGAATTTTCCCTCTCTACAATGTTATTGATGTATGGGTTGATTTGGGTTTGGGTGGGGGTTGTGTTGTAGATGGTGGGGATTGTGGCAGTGGCTGATGGGTTGCAGTGGTTGAGTTGTGGTGGTGGTTGGTTTCACAAAGAGAGAGAGAGAGAGAGAGAGAGAGAGAGAGTATGATGAAGAGGTAAGTAGTGGTGTTTTTTTTTTTTTTTTTTTTTTTGTGGTAGTAATCTTTTAGACACAGAGAAATGGAGACAAAGAAAGACCGAGAGAGAAAAGAAAGAGGAGAGGAAGGAGAGAAAAAGGTGGTGAAATAGATCAATTTTATACAATCTGCATGCTAATGCTATAAGGAAGAAGAAATAGTCAATGGGAATTGGGAAGGTGTTCCACACATCCTCTGTTACATCGGTGGCTTGACTTTAGGGAAGACTTTTTGCTCAATCAAGTCCTAGGACAATAATTATCGACTGTATAACTTGTGTGGAAAATCTTTAAATTTTTTTCAAATTTTCGGTAGTGCATAGTATTTAATCAAAAATGTAAATTTTACCTATCAAAAAAAAAAAAATGTAAATTTTAATAAGTTTTGTGTTAAAGTATATCAATTTTTTTTTTAATAAAAAAATAGCTTATTTATATATAGAAATTAAATCTAATCATTGAAATTATATAGAAAAATACTAATATTTAAAAAAATGCAAGATTATAGTAAAAATATGAAATTATTGATGCTTAGTATAAATATTAGAAAAACATGGAACTAGAAGTATCCATTAGGTTAGAGCTTTTTAGGCCAAAATCACATTGATAGCTTCAAATCACTATTTTTAAGCATTTGATAAAATTTTGAAATTGTGTTTTTCACTCTTAAGTGTATTTGCATTATATCTATTGAACAGGAATGACAAATTCTCACTTTTTCAAAAAACCCAAAATAAAAGAGTTGAACCAAACTCACCAAAATGTTTCATTGTCTTCATATTTTGCCATTTCGGGCCCAATGCGAAACCCACAAATATTAGTTTTCATTGGCATGGGGGTGTGTGACCAAGGCAAGAGACAGTTGGTTGGATACTTGGTATACTAGCCCAATTCAAGACACACATGTGTTAGGACATATGTGATTCACTTGTTAGGAACATATGTCACTATTTTATGTAATTGACTAATCCTTTGACAAAACGCATTTTACTTGTAATTGGGTAGATCTAGGTGTTTTTAATACTTCAAGAAATTGTGTTTCAAGATCAAGTGTTAAAGCCATGCAAGTCTGTCAAAGAATCAAGTGAGAAAGTGCTGAATTTTAAAGCTCGATAGCTACTTGACACCTTTCGACAGCTAGGCTATTTGTTGAGCTATTCAAGTGATTTTTATCGCAATCTCGATAGCTATGTGAATCGATCAAGAAATCTCCTGTCTCCTCGATAGCTCCTCGATAGCTTCTCGATAGCTGTATCTGTCGAAGTTTAAAGCTCGACACCTCCTCGACACCTCTCGATTGATCGAGGTTACGGGAATTCAGATTTTCAGATCTGATTTTCGGCCCATGCTGACATGTATGTGTAGGGTTTCTTTTCTCACAACCCTAGACCTATATAAGGCTTATTTTAGAGGCCGTCACATAAAAGAATACAAGGAGAACATATGCAAAAGGTGACCGATACCTTATTCTCTCTGAAAGAAGCTACTGCATCTTTGCGCCTTAGGGTTTTGCAACCAAGTGTTTTTTGATCTTCATTGTTGATGAAGTGAAGAACTTTGTAGCCAACAATCTTCTTCTAGTTGGTGATTAAGTCGCGTACTGGGATCCTCGCAATTGGTTAGTCACATACTGGGATTCGTGCATCAAAGGGTGGCGTTCATATATTGAAGAGTTCAGAGGTTCTGAAGCGGTAGAAGGTTTCTGCTGTGAGTTCATCTACGGGGATTGTAGAATCTAGTGACAAAGGTTTTGTACTAGATTTGAAACTTCTCTTTACTATAGTGGATTGCTTTTCGGGAAGGTTTCCCCCTAGGTTTTTTTACTGTGAAACTAGTTTGTTTCATTGGTTTTCCTGGGTTATCATATCTTGTCTTATTTACTTTTCCGCTGTATTCATTATTGACATGATATTGATGTTTGTTTGTTTTAACAAGTTTTATTCATAATAAATCTAATTAATAACTTGGATTTAAAACTTTTTAATTCTATCAACAGGGGTCTAAATTTCCCAACAAGTGGTATTAGAGTAGGTTCACTTTGATTGGATTAATTTCCTGAGTGTGATCCTTGACCCCCGTTGTCATGGATTGTGGACAATCTCTTTTGATTTCTCCTTTATTTGATGAAACTAATTATGCGTATTGGAAAGTTCGTATGAAAGTTTTTTTGCAAGCTCTAGGTAAACAGGTATGGCAAGCTGTTGAAGTTGACTGGATTAAGCCAAAGAAAGCGCCGGTGGATTGGAATGATGCAGCAATCATAGCGGCAAATTTCAACAGTAGGGCCTTAAATGCTTTGTTTTATGGGATGACCAATGAGGAATTCAAGAAAATATCATTCAAAGAAGTTGCTAAGGAAGCATGGACCATTCTTGAGACCACCTATGAAGGCACCAAGGCAGTAAAGACTGTGAAGTTTCAAAGACTCACTAGTAGTTTTGAAGAAATAATGATGGAGAATGATGAAACCTTTGATGAGTTCGATGCTAAACTTAAGGATATTGTGAATTCTACTTTCAATCTTTGAGAATCTATTGTGGAATCCAAAATTGTTAGGAAAATCCTTAGGTCCTTACTTGAAAGATTCCATGCCAAGATCACTGCCATTGAGGAAGTGAAGGACATTGATCAACTTCCTTTGACTGAGCTTGTAGGGAACCTTCAAACCTATGAAATGGGATTAGGCTCAATGGGAAAAGGTGGAAAGAGTAAAAACTTAGCTCTTAAGGGTATAGAGGAAGAGATTGAGGACTCTAAAGATGAAGATGAAGGTGAAGGTGAAGATGAAGATGAGGATGAGGATCTAACTTTCATAACTGATGAGATTATCAAGCTTCTTCAATTTAGGAAAAAGGATAAGGGCAAACCTCCTAAGAAATCTAAATCCTCAAGGAAGGGCAAAAATGAGAAACCCCTCATCCAATGCCATGAGTGCAAAGATTTTGGTCATATGAGGATAGAATGCCCAAACTACCTCATGAAGGAAAAGACCAAGGAGTCAAAAGATAAATGGTTGGTTGCTACCTAGAGTGATACTGAGGATGACTCTTCTGATGAGTATGTGGGTGAATGTAGTCACATTATGGCCTTTGCTGCCTCAACCGATAAGGTAATTATGGAGAGTGCTAGTGATAGTGATGATTCTTCTGATGATGAAGTACCTAAGAAGATGACACTTTAGGAAGCCTATAATAAGCTATGCACTGAATTTATAAAATCTGAGAAGACTTCTCATCATTGTAAAAAAGAGCTTAATGAGGTAAAAATTGAAAAAGTTGATCTGTTACTCAAACAAGATAAGACTACAAGGTTAGTTGAGACTCTTGTTATGGAGAACACCTCATTAGAAGAGAAGGTCAAGAATCTCGAGGTTGAGCTTAGTCAAGCTAGAACTCAAATAGAGAGGATGTCTAGTGCAAAGCTTGATGAGGTATTGAGTACTCAAAAGCCTAGTTCTGATAAAATTGGCTTAAGATATGTTGTTTCCTCTAGCCCCTTCTCTTCCGCGGCTTCTGGATCAAGGACTGTTTTTGTGCCACAA
The DNA here is from genome assembly GCA_028535905.1 of Quercus berberidifolia. Classification (NCBI taxonomy): domain Eukaryota; kingdom Viridiplantae; phylum Streptophyta; class Magnoliopsida; order Fagales; family Fagaceae; genus Quercus; species Quercus berberidifolia. The sequence continues at coordinate 12,129,337 of JAPQVW010000002.1, forward strand.
TCTAAGATAAGTAATAATGGTATGAAATCCAAAACTGTTTTGGCTAATTCTAAATCCTTTGTTAGACATCATGTTTGTCACCATTGTGGTGTCTTTGGACACATTCGTCCTAATTGCTTTAAGTTGTATCCTCATAAGCAATTGTCCAAATGGTCACAGACTTCCTCTTAAGGACCTACACCTTTGTTTGGAGAGTTATTAAAAGCTTTGGGCTTTTTAACTCACTTTCAGGAGAATTTTAATTCTTCTATGTCCTTTAGTAGATATACTAGGACACGTGCCTTTTCATCTTCATGGCCAAAGACTTGTGCTATGTAGGTGAGAAAGGAGCCTAAGACTTAATTGTCTTTTTGGTTTGTCCTATGCTTTAATTCTTTCTATCTAAAGTATGACTCTCTTTGCTTAATTTCTTATTTCCTTTTTGGAATCATGCTTTCATGCATTTGCACCTTTCTATCATGCCTTTATGCATATGCATATTTCTTTCATGCTTTTATGTTGTTTGTCTGTTTTTGTTTGGTTGTTTAGTTTTTTTTTTTTTTTTTTTTGAAAATAAAAAAGAGGAAAAATCAGAAAAATACAAAAATAGTGCGTGTTTATGTACATTGGTACTTGTGTACTTTGGATGGCCATTGAAACAAAGTTTTCTAAACTTTGTATCTTTTGTAACTTAGATGAGTATCTCTATGCACAACTAAGAAAGTGAGCTTTGTGGCTCTTATTTGTGATGAGTAAGATTAAGTTATCTCTTGTACTTAACACTCGTATCACTCTTTTTGACGGGAAGGACTAGAAAATCCTAAGAGAAATGCATAAATAACCATCTCACCACTATTGCCCGTCAATCATGAAATAACATCTGTATGCTTCGGCATAGCAAAAGTACAATGTCAATGACATTTGTGTGCTTTGGCATAGCAAAGTTGGAATGTCAAATGATTAACATCATTGGGTATTTCTTTTCTCTCTCTTATGTGCCCATGCATGATTTGCTTAAAAAGAAAAATATACAAAGAAAAATAAAAAGCAAAAAGATCAAAATTTTTTTAAATATGATTACAAGCATGTATTCTAGGAGATGTGGGAGTTATAGGATGTACCTCGAAAGTGATAGTCCCCATCAAACAATTATGATTGTATGTGAGTTAAAGTGTTTTTCTCATATCTCAAATCGTCATAACATGTATACACTTATGCAATCTTGCGATATATTTTTTTTTTTTTTCACACACAACACACAATATTCTTTGCTACTCTTGATACATGTATAGGTACAATGTGATTTGGCCATCACAAGGTTTACATGTGTTAATGTATGTTCACTAAACTGTCTTGACTTGTTTTTGAGATATAAAATTGGTTAGACTTGTTTAATGTGTGTGTGCGTTTTGGGATATATGTACATAACATTTTTCTTGTTGAGAGATTTGTTTTTCACATGTTTTGCATCCTTCTATTATCTTGTCATCCATAACATCTTGTTTCATTACATTCATACATTTTTATAGATTTCTTGTGCCCCCTTGATCATCTTTATGTTTCTTGGGTGAAACTTTTTAGCTTCTTGTACCCTTTGTCAATCATGACAAAAAGGGGGAGAAGTTGTGGAGAATATGTGGTCTCTTTTTGAACATTCTACATGTTAGAGGGAGAAATACATGCTTCTATAAGGGGGAGATGTGTTTCATCTTGTTAGGGGGAGTGCTTACCTCCTTCTTCTTGTACACTGGTCTTGTGACCATGTTTACATACATTATGCTTATCTTTAATATATATATATATATATATATATATATATATATATATATATATGATGATGTTCTTCTTTACCTACCTCTACATGTGTTGTTTCTTTTCTATCTTTATACACATGTTTCTTATTACTTGTATACAATATATTATTTATGTTTCACACAAAGATGCCTTGATATGTTTTGTTTAAAGTGTTTCAGAAATACAAGTTGTCAAAGTCTACTTGCCATAAACTCTCTTCTTACAAAGTTTTTCAAGAGTTTGTGTTATGATAAATTTTATTGTATTCAACAAGTGAATATAAGTTGAGTGATTTATGACTTCTCTCATATGTTCATTTGTTTGTTGTGGTTTTGTCACAGATTGCCAAAGAGGGAGATTGTTAGGACATATGTGATTCACTTGTTAGGAACATATGTCACTATTTTATGTAATTGGCTAATCTTTTGACAAAACATACTTTACTTGTAATTGGGTAGATCTAGGTGTTTTTAATACTTCAAGAAACTGTGTTTCAAGATCAAGTGTTAAAGCCATGCAAGTCTATCCAAGACTCAAGTGAGAAAGTGTTGAATTTTAAAGTTCGATAGCTGCTCAACACCTCTTGACAGCTAGGCTATCTATGGAGCTATTCAAATGATTCTTATCGCAATCTCAACACCTCTCGATAGCTATGTGGATTGATCGAGAAATCTCCTGTCTCCTCGATAGCTTCTCGATAGTTGTATCTGTCGAAGTTTAAAGCTCAACACCTCCTCGACACCTCTCGATCGATCGAGGTTATGGGAATTCAGATTTTCAGATCTGATTTTCGGCCCATGCTGACATGTATGTGTAGGGTTTCTTTTCTCACAACCCTATACCTATATAAGGCTTATTTTAGAGGTCGTCACATAAAAGAATACAAGGAGAACATATGCAAAAGGTGACCAATGCCTTATTCTCTCTCAAAGAAGCTACTACGCCTTTGTGCCTTAGGGTTTTGTAACCAAGTGTTTCTTGATCTTCATTGTTGATGAAGTGAAAAACTTTGCAGCCAACAATTTTCTTCTAGTTGGTGACTAAGTCGCGTTCATCAAAGGGTGGGGTTCATATATTGAAGAGTTTAGAGGTTCTGAAGCGGTAGAAAGTTTCTGCTGTGAGTTCATCTACGAGGATTGTAAAGTCTAGGGACAAATGTTTTGTACTAGATCTGAAACTTCTCTTTACTATAGTGGATTGCTTTTCTGGAAGGTTTCCCCCCAAGTTTTTTACTGTGAAACTAGTTTGTTTCATTGGTTTTTCTGGATTATCATATCTTGTCTTATTTACTTTTCCGCTGCATTCATTATTGACATGATATTGATGTTTATTTGTTTTAACAAGTTTTATTCAAAATAAATCTAATTAATAACTTGGATTTAAAACTTATTAATTCTATCAATCGGGGCCTAAATTTCCCAACAATATGTATTCATTTTTGTATAAGACCAATCCAAATCCAACCATTCAGTTATTATGTACAAGACGGTTAATCAATCGAGCCTAGAGTGGGAACCTTAAAAGTATTATTTGTGCTAGGATTATCTTGAACCGTCAATAGGGCCATGTCAACTTTGTCAAATCTGTACAAACACATAATTCTAAGACCAGAAAACAAAAGGGAAGTTGAAAGGAAAAAAAGAAGAAGAAATATTCTGACCATGTCAAGAAATAAATGTAGCTTAACTCATGCGAATTGCATGTTTTGTATTGCTTACTGATCGTAAAAATAGTAAGAAACTTAGAATAACAATATGACCCATGCAGAGTTGGGATTTCTCACAATTTAACAATAGTTCTGTATGTGAAGTCAATAGGAATTCCATTGAATAGGTCTTTCATTTTTCTTTATTTTTCCATACTTCTATTTCCATTGTGATTTATTTTGTGCAACCATATTTAGAATTGGGATTTGCATGAAAAGAATATATTCAACATGCTAATAACATTGTAACTATCGATCCCCACGTAAGGCATGATTGGTAGTAGGTTTAAAAGCTAACAACAAATCTTAATTCTCCACAATTATATTTTGATAATAAAGGGATAGCATTTTCCACCATATTGAGACTTGGCATATTAATTGTATCTTATATTTCTCTAGTTAAATTTGAGGTCAAACCAACTTCACATAACTAATACTCTCTGTGCATGAATTTTTCATGCTTTAAGGTGTGTTTTCTAAAATCTTATGCTATTATTAATTATATATACTAAAAAATGAATTGGTTGGTGTTTTGCAGACTATGGTAATCAATGTTTTATATGGAGAATTCTGCTATCTTGATGAAATTCCACGTAATGCAAAAATCGTTGACATAAAACTGAAGGTCGAGAAAAAAGTTTATGTCCCATGGGTTAGGCTAGGCCTAGCCTATAATGAACAGTTGGTATAAGTTGAATTGACTGTAAAGGATTATCAAATTCCTCCTGGAGTCAAGCTCCAACTTAGTTCAGTAATTCGAGTTTTGATCAGCTGTATAGCTTAAGGGTCAAGGAATCCATTAACGTTGGCTACTTGAAGGAGATGCTTCATACAAAGTATGGCATTGATGTTGAATATAAGAGACTCAAATTTTAAGATGGTCATAAACTTGATGATCGTGCTCTACTGTGTGCTTCTAAAATTTGTAATGGATCTACGCTATTTCTTGGGATTTTTTTGTTTTTGTTTTGAGAATGAAATTTTTTGGGATTTAGTGGGTTTGGTATATGATATACTAATAGTACAAATAAATGCATGAAGCATATGATTAAATATTAATATAGGAAACAATATTTTTATTATATAATATTAAAATCCAGTGGTTTCTTGAAGTATGTTTAAATAAGGAATCTACCTGCCAATGGATTATTATACGATGGTTAAGAATGTAATAAACATATTACCAAATTTACGGTTAGTTTTTTATATATATGTATATTATATGTTAAATAACCTACTATCAAAGGTCAAGATCTTTATAATTCAGTGTTAATACTTGATTCCCCTATTAGGGAGAACCTAGATTCAAATTCAAATTCCCCAGCCAAAAAAAAAATGAAAAAAAAAAAAGAAAGTTAGATAACACACTTTGAGACATAAGTCGGACTACATGCATCATAATTAATCTATGGTGTAACTGTAAATTTTACCAGTGCAAATCCAAATAATTAATGTATAACAAGAGTAATCAATCAGATTTAGTGTAGGAACTTAAGTGTTATTTTGGCTAGGACTAGGTTAAACCATTGAAAAAGAAAAAAAGGCCTTACTCTTCAACTATTTTAAATGCGAAAAAACAAATTATTCTGCCATCAACCAGTTCGAATCAAACCCAACAAAAAACCAAGCTTCATCCTAAACCTAGATAAAATACTAGGCAAGCAAACAAAACTCACAAGAATTCTTAACAAAGATTCAGTTTTTAATTAAACCCAACAAAAACCAAAACCCAGATAAAATTCTAAGCAAACAAACAAATTTTACAAGAATTATTAACAGAGATTCAATTTTTAATCAAACCAAGACTACTCTGAAGATAATCAATAATCAAACAAAGGTTTGACTTCAAACCCATCAGACAACCAAACAAACCAAGTCAACGTTCCCCAAAAACAAAAAAAAAAAAAACAAAAAAAGGCTTTAGTTTTAGGCAATTCTTCGGAGTCCCATTTGTACACAGATTAAAGATGATATCAAGCTTAAGCATTTGTCCGATAAATCCTCCTCTTCAAATAGCAAAGTATAAGCTCCTTGTTTGTCAGGCAAAACCAAAACCCAAATTCCCTATTTCATCTCCTTGACGCAAGCATTTGGAGGTTGTCATTGAATGGCTGGGGTCACCAGTATGGATTTCACGGTTGGGCTTGGGTTGTAGGTTTGGGGATTTTGATTAACAAAGACAGGGGATTTGGATTTCTATTGGGTTGTGTCAATTGAGGGAGTTAGGGATGTTTTTATCCTTTCAAAAAATTATTGTTTTGCGTGTGAATTATTATGAGCCATGTGTCCATAAGTATTTTTATATAAAATGGTTTAGTCTAAGTCAAATATCACGTTAACATTCCGTTAGTCACGTAGTATATAAATTAATGGATTTAGATGGAAGGATGAAAAAAAAAAAAGTAGAACGTTTGAGAGACAAAAGGCAAAGTTTTGAAAATTTAGGGGTTAGAAAACAAACTTTTGTAAAAGTTTAGGAATGAAAATAATATTTTACCCAAAAGAAAAAAAGTAAAAGATTTCTAACCAAGTGATCAAAAAATACATAATCCTAAAGATTTATTGTTGCTTTATTCATGCCATATTACCAATTATATTTTGAAATTACTCACCATACCTAAATATACTAATTATTAGATACTTTTGATATAGAGATGAGTTCAAGTTACACTTGGTGTAACTCTTTAAAGTTACACATTTTTTAAACCATTAGATTTAACTAGATCCAACGGTTAAAAAAAGACTCTCATTATTAAAAATATTTTTAATAGAATCTCATTAATTATCTTCATTAATTATATTCTAAACTTATCTCTGACCCAAAAAAAAAAAAAAGTCTGACTCTCTCTCTCTCTCTCTCTCTCTACACGTTTGGCCAAAAAGGAATTGGTCTCTCCGTTACTCTCTCTCTCTCTATTTTCTAGACTTGCGTTTCTCTCACTCTCTCTCTATCTCCTCCTTCATTCCTCCTCCACATTGTTCCACCTCTTCCGGCAAAAAAAAAAAAAAAAAAAAAAAAAAAAAAACCAAGTTTGGGTAGTCAATGGTATCAGAGCCATGGATGGTAGGTGTATGAGTTTTATTTCTCTGCAATTAAGAAGTTACTAGGAATTATATTACTGCATAGCCACTACTTGCTCCTTGTTAGCGTTGGTCAGCCTAAAGACTCGTTGGCAAACCATAGTTTCGCGTTGGTCAGCCCCTTTGTTGTAGCCGACGGACAGGCGTTGTTTGGGTGGTCCCGCAATGGAGTTTCCCAAGGAGGTGGTCCCGATAGCAAGGATACCAGTGGTTAGTAATAGTTCCGCCAGTAATTATTAATTGCTTAGAAAGAGAATAAATACATTTATCAGCTCATCATCTGTTTGCTTGTTCACACTTAGGCTAGGCACACACTAATTTGAAACATGGAATATGATGATATAGATTATGATGAAGGTTATAGCATGACAGATATAGATAATAATTGGTCAAACAGTAATATGGAATATGAAACAGATTCTGATTCTGACAGTGAAATTGATGATTATAATTATAATGGTAATACAAATAATTGGAGTACTTTAACGGAAGATAAAATCAACCAACAGACTAATAAACACAATAATAGTTTTTTAGATAAAATTAATAGAAAATTAGAATCTTTGGAAAATATTGATAGATCCACTATATATACTAAAGTTGAAAAGAAAAATGATAGTTTTTTGGACCTCTATGAAAAAATGAAAGCTTTAAATTCACCTTTGAAAAACGAAATAGAATTTGAACCCCATCAAAGACCATCTTTTACAAAAACTATCTTTTACAAAAACTATGACAGATAATTGGTGTATAAATAATAGTTTAAAAATTGTAGACAAGAACTTACAGACATTAAAAGCAACAGACAGATTAGATACCTGGCATAATAGACAAAAGGATAATTTGACAAGTACCGAAATATCAATAAATATGCTAGACAAAGATAGAAGTACTATAGAAAGTGTCAGAGATATAATAAATGAAGACAAAGAAAGAGGTAAGATAAGGAAAGGCATAGTAAAGGAAATGATAGAAAACATAGAAAGACAAAAGATAAAGACAAATAATGAAGAAAGAGTAAAAGAAAATAACACTCTTAAAGAATCTCTAAGTCAGAAGTTAAAAGAAGAAAGAACTAATACTATAGTACAAGACAAAACAAAAGAAATGTTTGAAAGACAGAATAGTAAAGATGTGGGGAAAGTAATAATAAAGGACATGCAAAAACCAAAACCAAATAGTAGTAAAGAATCTCTACGTAGGGAGATAGAAATAGAAGAAAAGATAAGACATGAAAGCTATAAAGTCAACAAAGGTAGGAAAAACATTAATGGTAATTTAAAAGAAAATAGTGATAGTGTAGTAAAAGTGGAAGTAAAAGACAAGAAGTGTAATAGTTTAAAAGAAATGATAGATGAAAGACTAAAATTAATTGAAAGATCTATAATAGATACCCAAAATGATAGTTTGACAGAATTAACTAAAAAAATGAAAATTTTAAATACACCTTTACAGACAGACAGAAAAAGAGACATAACAGTTTTAAATACTATTGAGTTATCAGATAATGAGAAAACTGATAGACATGTTAACAATACTATTTGTCATAAATGAAAACGATATGCACATACTAAAAAACAATGTGACAGACATAATAAAATTGTTAAACAAATTAGTAAATTAGGATTTGAGAAAAATATAACAAATGAATTAATGGAAATATTTCATGTTAAGCAAAAAGAGATAGATCAAGTACTAAAAAAGGAAGAAATAAAATCAACCAACCCACTTAAGATTAATAAAAGGAAAAGAAAACAAAAAGACATAATAATAAAACTAATAGAAAATCTACCGAATCACCATAAAGACAAGAAAGAATATTTATTAAACTTGAAAGATTCTATAGAAATACCTATTGCTTGTATTAGGTGTAGGAAATATGGACACCATGTTACGAATTGTAGAAAGAAAGAAAAAGACAAGAAATAAAAGATAAAACCAGTAGCTCTACAAGACTTAATGACAGAAGCAAAAATGGTAAAACAAGAAATTAAAGAAATAAAAGAAGAAAATTCCACAGACATAAATGAGCAAAATATTGTGGAAATTATAAATTTAAAAGAATTTTCTAATCCCATAGATAGAAACTTTAATGATAATGATGATGAAAATAGACATAATTTCTTAAGTTTAATTGACAAAGTAATTTTCCAAAAATGGCATACAGAAATTACTTTGATAATTAATAAAGAGTTCTCTTTGACAAAAATTGCTTTAATAGACTCAAGAGCTGACATGAACTGTATACAAGAAGGATTAATACCTTTAAAGTACTATGAAAAATCTTCTGAAAGATTAACTCAAGCTAATGGTGAAAAGCTAATAATTAATTATAAAATACCTAGTGTTCACATATGTAATGATGGAGTTTGTTTTGAGACAGTTTTTGTTTTAATTAAAGACCTTTCTTCTAAAATCATTCTAGGAAATCCTTTTATGACTTTACTTTACCCCTTTTTAACGACAGAAGAAGGTATAAAAACTAAGGTGCTAGGGAAAGACATACTTTTTAAATTTATTTTACCACCAATTCCAAAAGATATTTATTCACTTAATACCATAGTAAAGGAAATTGGTAAAGAAAGAATTGACAGAAAGAATAGACATTTGGAATCTTTGAAGTCAGAAATAATATACAAAAGAATTGCTGATCAATTAATAGACACCATACTAAACAATAAAATAAAATTATTCAGACAACAGATCGAGACAGAAATTTGTTCCAATCTCCCTACTACTTTTTGGCACAGGCATCGACATATTGTACAATTACCTTATGAAAAAGATTTTAATGAAGGATAGATACCTACTAAAGCTAGGCCAATACAAATGAATAATGAATTATTAGAACATTGTAAGAAAGAAATTGAAGATCTTTTAACTAAAGGATTAATCAGAAAGAGCAAGTCTCCTTGGAGTTGTGTGCTTTTTATGTTAATAAACAAGCTGAATTGGAACGAGGAGTTCCAAGATTAGTTATAAACTATAAACCTTTAAATAAAGCATTACAGTGGATAAGATATCCTATTCCCAATAAGAAAGATCTTCTTGACAGACTTCATGAAGCAACCATATTTTCTAAATTTGATATGAAAAGTGGATTTTGGCAGATACAGATAGATGAGACAGATAGATACAAAACTGCTTTTACAGTTCCTTTCGGTCATTATGAATGGAATGTTATGCCTTTTGGTTTGCACCTAGTGAATTTCAAAATATAATGAATGACATATTTACACCTTTCACAAAATTTTCCATTGTTTATATAGATGATGTCCTAATCTTTTCTAAATCAATAGATGACCATTGGAAACATTTAAATATATTTCTCAGAATAATCAAACAAAATGGTTTAGTTGTTTCAGCCTCTAAAATAAGCTTGTTTCAAGATAAAATTCAATTTTTAGGTCATAATATTTATAAGGGAACTTTAAGCCCTATTGACAGAGCTATTCAATTTGCAGATAAATTCCCGGACGAGATTAAAGATAAAAATCAATTACAGAGATTTCTTGGCAGTTTAAATTATGTTTCAGATTATTTTCAGGGATTAAGAAAAATATGCAGACCCTTGTATAAAAGATTAGAAAAGAATCCCCCACCTTGGACAGACAGACATACTATGATAGTTAGACAGATTAAAAAATATGTTAAGCAACTTCCTTGTATTGTTATCCCCTCTCTTGATACTTTCAAAATTGTTGAAACAGATGCTTCTGACATAGGTTATGGTGGAATTCTAAAACAAGTAGCAAAAAATGATGCTAAAGAACAAATTGTTAGATTTCATTCTGGCTCTTGGTCAGCTACCCAACAGAATTATAACACTATTAAGAAAGAGATTTTATCTATCATACTATGTATTTCAAAATTCCAAAATGATCTTTTTAATCAAAAGTTTTTAATCAGAGTTGAATGTAAAAGTGCTAAAGAAGTTTTACAAAAAAATGTTCAAAATCTTGTTTCCAAACAGAGTTTTGCCCGATGGCAGGCTATTTAAGTGTTTTTGACTTTGATATTGAATATATTAAAGGGGAAACTAATTCAATTCCTGATTTTCTAACCCGTGAATTTCTACAGGGAAGATGAGTTCCCCTGCAGATAAGAGCAAATGCCCAAAACCCAGAACCAGACAGTCTTATGCTGCTCCCCCAATTCCTCCTCCCCCTACCAGATTCCTCCCTTGTCCCTCTTTCACTTCACCCACTTTCTCTTCAAATAAATCTCTAGAAAGATCCCCATTAACCTGTAGTCCAAACCCTTTCCAACCACTCTCCCCCAGCTCCAATCCAACATCCAAACAGACTTATGCCCTACCCTCAACCTCCTCAACCCCTCTTTTAAAGAAACCATTTAATGTAGTTGCATCCTCTTTTCCTCCTTTGGCCTCTCCCTCCAACCAACCAAAATATAGATCCTCTACCTCTCAGGAAACCCAAACTCAAATCCCAAAAGAAGATCACAGCATTGAAATCCCAAAAAACTCCTGGAATTTTATTTTATGGATTGAACCAGAATACCAGCACATAACAGACACCCTCTCCCTAGTTAGACAGCTCATACCCCCAGGATGGGAACATCCTAAGACAGAAACTTTTAAGACCCAGACATTTTATGAGCATATTTTAGTAGATACAGACTCAATATTAGTAACACATATGCCTTGTTCCCAAGAACCAAACAGAGTTGGTTATTCTAAAGTTGTTATAAAACAGATTCTCACCCCTTCTCAGTGGAAAGCACAACCCTGGATCACCAGGAACTTCTCTGTACCTTTTGAGCCTCAGTTTTACAATTATTATGACTATATGGAAGCTTGGGACAGATTCCTTTTATTCCAAAATAATATTAACAGGCATATTTGGTTTTTCCGGTTTGATATGTACAAAAAGAAAGACATGATGATTCCAAGATGGTTCATTGACTGGTGGAATTCCTATGGTCCTGGAGCCATGATTCTCCCCCCTGATCTTTTAAAAGCTTATGAGACTTTCAAGAAAGAACCTAACATGGCGCATCTTAGGGATTTCCCACATCTTTTACAGTTCTTTTACAGGTTTCTAGATCTCCCATGGATCATTAGATGGGAATACAAGATAGAAAAGCATCCCCAGTATCCTTTTCCTATGCTCGCTAGAAAGTTTAAATTAAAATGGTGGAATAAGTTTAATTTTGATCATATTTGCCAAGAATTATAGAAAAAGACCTCTTCCTCCCAGATAGAAAGTTCTAATTTCTTTTTAGAAAAGAGTCAAGTTCAGTGCCAGCTTGCCTCTGTTTCAGACAGAAGACAGCTTAAAAAGCAACTGCTTGAGGCTGAATCACAAATATCAGACGATGAAGACGACACAGTAATGGAATCCTCTTCTCCAAACTACAGAACTCATCCAGAAGCATTTCAAGATTCCCAAGACCCCTATGACATGTGACAGATAAGACAAAAAGAAGACAAAAGACCAAAAGATAAAATGACAGAATGCAGACAGATCCAGAAAGATATTTTGATAGAATATTATTCGTACGCAGATTCTCACAGACAGAAAGTTATTGTTCACTAGCATGCGTACCTGGACAGACTACCAGATAGACTACTTTTACTGTTCAAGACTCTACCGACAGATTAACTTGAGTTCACTTTAATTAACTCAGGTTACTTTTGAAGACTTACCATGGTCCACGTTATCTATAAATAGAAAGACTCTGAAGACAGAAGACAGGTCCAGATTTTAGGTCCAGTTCTAAGATCTAAGTTTCCAGTTTAATTCCAAGGTCCAAGCTTTAGAAAGACTTTATAGCTTTCCCTTTCCCTCTCCGAAAGACTTTTGTACTTTACTTTCTTTTTGTAATCTTGTAACCTCCCTTCAGAAAGATAATCTTGTAACCCCTTACAGATTTTTACTTTGTAATCTTGTAACTCTTCAGACAGTGTCTATTTTCAAAGCTTGTAAGAAAGACAGTTTGTTTTCAAGTTAATCAAAGACAGAAGTATTTTCAAGTAAGATTTTATTTGTTTCAGTTTTCATATTCCATACTTTGTTTTAATTTATTTTGACTATATCTATTTTGCTATTATCTTCTTTATCAACTATTTTATCATTGTTTATGCTTCTATATTACTGTTGTGCTCTCTCCTGGGTAGTCAATGGTATCAGAGCCATGGATGGTTTATGTATGAGTTTTATTTCTTTGCAATTAAGAAGTTACTAGGAACTTATATTACTACATAGCCACTACTTGATCCTTGTTAGCGTTGGTCAACCTAGAGACTCGTTGGTAAACCATAGTTTCGCGTTGGTCAGCCCCTTTGTTGTAGCTGACGGACAGGCATTGTTTGGGTGGTCCGGCAATGGAGTTTCCCGAGGAGGTGGTCCCGATAGCAAGGTTACCAGTGGTTAGTAATAGTTCCACCAGTAATTATTAATTGCTTAGAGATAAAATGAATATGTTTAGTCACTCATTATCTGTTGCTAAGACACACTTAGGACAGTCACACACTAATCTGAACATGGAAAGTGATAAGATAGTTAATTCTGAAGAATTTAGCATGAAAGATATAGACAGAAATTTACTAGAATGGAATAAATGGAATATACCAACTGAAAGAACTGATAAAATCTACAGACAGACTACTTTTTTTAAATTATCTTTCTTGACAGATTACACCATAAAAACTGTTGAAAGAACTTACTCTTTATTTAATGAATATGAAACAATTCAGTTATTCTCAATAGATTCAATTGACAGACATAGACAAAAATATGCATTTTTACATGTTGGTTTGGTTCAAGTAGCTGTTAAACCATTAACAAGAGAAGCTTTAAATGCAAGTGTTTTACTTTGCTTAAGAGATGACAGACATTTAAGATTTGATGACTCACTCCTTGGAATGATGGAAACAAGTTTACATAAAGGACCAGTATATTTTAATTGTTATCCTAACTTTGCTTTAAGCCTATCTGACAGAAATATTATCGATGCTTTAACTTTAAATGTAAAAACAAATGGTTATTACATGAAAGAAGGCTCAGAACCTTTAGCTATTATTTATAGGATTTATTATAAACTGATGAAAACCACTTTAGACTCTCCTTATGCAAGCCTCAACCCGGAATACTAGATTACGGGTACCTCAACAAATACAGTGGAAAGATATCACCCTTCCTGAAAGATGGCAACTTGAAGCTATTGCCCCCACACCAAATATAGAAAACACTGAACCAGACTTCATAGCCCAAAATATAGATGGTACAGTTATTATTTCTTTTAATAATAATGACAGACATACTGATAGTCTCATAAAACCTAGAAGTTCTACAGGCAGAAAGACCCCTATGATGTTTATCCCTAGAAGCTCCTTTTCCTCTAGGACACCTTTCTCTTATTCCAGACCTTTACCTCCCCAAAATCTTCCTCCAGTTATACACCTTCCCCCTATAAACACTAAGAAAACCCCTATTCAGATAGAGCCAGCTTATTATCCGACAGATACCACACAACCTACCCCTAATGTTCACCAACCTCTTTATCAGCCCCAACCTCAACCTGATTCTCCTACCCACACAGATATATTAGGATTTACAGATGATAGACAAATTAATGTTTTATCTAAAGAATTTGTTTTAGATAAAGAACTACTAAAATATGATTACTTAAAACCTGAAAATAATGACAGAAAGAACCAATTTTTTGAAGAATATAATGAACATGAAAGAAACAATTTAAGAACTAAGTATTTTGAAATGATGACAGACTTACAGACACACTTTAGTTTCTTTGACTTTTTGGACTATCATAACAAAAAGATAAGTGTAATAGAGAAAATATTATCATGGACAAAGACAGAAAATCATGAGAAAATGTATCAGACTTATCCACCATTTGAATCAATTATATTGAGTCAAAATAGTGGAGTCCAAGTATTGGCTACACCTATCAAAAGACCCAGTCTAAGTGATGATAATAAGAATCTAGACAGTATAATTCAACAGAACAATTACACCAATACTTATCTAAAAACTATTGGTCAAAAGCTACAAGATATAGAAGACAGAATGATACCCCCTTCTACTTCCATAAAAAAAGAAAACACATCTAATACCCCTTTATTTATCCCTCATGAGATACCTCCTCACCTTAGAGCACCTTTAAAGAAACCCATGACAGAGAAAACTGATAATTTACTTAATGAAATAAATAAAAAATTAGACTTAATGAAATTAGAATCATCAAAGGATATGGAGCCATTAAAAAATAAGAATATTATAACATTAAATACAAAAGGAAGAACTGACTCTTCAGAGGATGAAGAATCAGAAGACAATCAATTAACAGATTTGACAGATATAAATAATTTGGAATCACAATTCACAGATAAATTACAAATTAATAAATTAACTTTAGCATCTTCATCGCAAGATCGTAAAAAAGGAAGAATTGAAGATTTATACCCCAGAAAGAACTGGTATCCTAAACCTACTCCCCCTGATTTACAATTTGAAGAAAGACATACTTATGTTAATTCATCTTATTTGCCAGATTTAATTTATGAATGGAATATTGATGGAATGTCAAAATATGAAATAATAAACCTTTTACATGAAATGACTTTGCTCACTAATGTTTATAAAAATCATGGAAAACAAGATCATCAGAGAGCTCATTTAATTGTCACTGGTTTTACTGGCCAGTTGAAAGGCTGGTGGGATCATTATTTAAATAATGATGATAGAAATGGAATATTAACAGCTGTTAAAAGAGAAACAGATGGAAGTGTTATAATGACAGATAGACAGCCTTCACAAGATGCAATTAATACTTTAATTTTTACTATAACTAAACATTTTGCTGGTGATCCCAATCAATATAAAGAAAGAGCTTCAGATGTTTTAATTAATTTAAGATGTCCACAACTTTCAGATTTTAGATGGTATAAAGATGTTTTTATTTCAAAAGTTTTAAGTAGGAATGATTGTCAACAGTCCTACTGGAAAGAAAAATTCATTGCTGGTTTACCCTATTTCTTTGCTCAGAAAGTTAGACTTGATATAGTTAATAATGACGGAACTATAGACTATCCTAGCCTAACATATGGAGACATAATATCTTCAATTAATAAAACAGGTTTATGGCTACGTAATGACTTAAGGCTAAAAAACCAGATAGAAAAAGAAAAAAGATTTGCTAAAAAAGAGCTAGGAACTTTTTGTGAGCAACATGGTTTTGATCCATTAATTGCTCCCTCTAGGAAAAGAAGAAAAGAAAAGAAAGATGACAGAAGTGATAGATATAAGAACAATAATAGAAGATATTATAAAAGTAAGTCTAAAGACAAGAAAGAAGAATCCAAAAGAAAGAAACATGATAGACGTAGGGAAAGTGACATTACTTGCTTCAAATGTGGGAAAAAGGGACACACTAGCAGATACTGTAACTTTCAAAGACAGATAAATAAACTTGAAAAATTAAAGGATAAATTAATGGGTATAATAGAACTGACAAACAGTGATGAAACAGATAATGGAATTCACCAGATAGATAATAGTAACAGCACTTCATCATCCTCTACAGATGTTTCTTCACATGATGAAAATGTTCAGTTATGTAACTGTAATAATCCTGATAATTGTTATTGTAAAAGAAAATTAAAAATATGTGTCTTAACAAAACAAGAAGACATAATAATGGATTTGATAGATAAACTTCCAGATCTACAATCTAAAAAAGACTATTTATCTAAATTAAAAGAATCTTTAACTGAAACTGATAGATTTGAAATAGATCTAAAAGATTATAAGTCAACTTATAATTTTACAAAAATTACTGATAGATTTAAACCCAATAAACCTATAACTGTGAAAGACCTACAAATAGAGATTAATAACCTAAAAAATGAACTGAAAAAATTAAAATCAGAAAATTTCATATTAAAAGGCATGGTTGAACAGATAACTGCGCAGGTAATTAGTATAAAAGATAGAATTAAATATTGTAATGAACCTGTGACTGACTCCTCTCTTCTTGACAGACATAATTATACTGGTGAAAGCTCTCATAAAGAAGATGATAAAGATGAATTTTTAAATATAATTGACGGAATGATATTTCAAAAGTGGTACACAAAGATAACTTTGGTAGTTCATAAAGAATTTTCATTAACTGTTATTGCCCTTGTTGATTCAGGTGCTGATATGAATTGCATACAAGAAGGATTAATACCCTCTAAGTATTATGAATCAACAACAGACAGATTAACTCAGGCTAATGGTGATAGACTTAAAATAAGTAATAAACTAACTAAGGCATACACATATAATAATGGAATCAAGTTCAAAACACCTTTCTTCTTAACAGATAAGTTCTCCTCTAAAGTTATATTAGGAAATCCTTTTTTGGCTTTAATCTACCCTTTCTTCACGACAGATAATGGAATATGTACTAATATTTTAAAGACAGAAGTTTTCTTTAAGTTCCTCCTACCCCCATTCCCCAAGGATATACACTTATTGAAAGAAATTTCCATCTCAAAGGATAAAAGTAATGATGAGATTCCTACAATGGTAGATAATACTATTCTACCCAGTAGCAGTAGTACTTAAGTATATATATACTTAAGTATGTATATATATGTATATATATATATATATATATTAAAAAAAAAAAGATTTCCTACTTTTGTTGACTATTCTAGTCTTTCTTTTGTTCCTATGTATCTTTCCATCATTTCTCCTATCCCTTTGCCAGGATCTTTGTCTTGTACTATAGGTTCATGACTTTTAGTTTATTCTTGTCCTTTCTCATCATATATTTTACCATTTCATAATAACCTTTAATTAGTTAATTTTAAAATTAACGGTCAATTGCCTGGCAAGCAAGATAGCCATTCTAAGGTTAAAATCTCAGACCAAATTCTGCCAAAAATAGAAATCTTTAAATACAGATTTCAGTTAAAGCATGAAGGCATCTCAATAGAGACAATATCCCTTCAGAATACAAGGTCAAAAATGACAGTGTATTCAAGTGGTTAGAAAAAATAACAGACAAGATAGACGCTGCGCCAAGTCACTATCCCCTTGTGCTAGATTAGTTTCCAACAGAATGCAGACAGATGGAATCCTCCTCTATTCTCCTCTCCAAACTACAGGACTCACCCAGAAGACCCCTATGACATGTGACAGAAGGAGACAAAAAGAAGACAAGAGACAGATAGATACAAAAAGAAGACAAAAGACCAAAAGATAAAATGACAGAATGCAGACAGATCCAGAAAGACATTTTGATAGAATATTATTCGTACGCAGATTCTCATAGATAGAAAAGTTACTGTTCACCAGCATGCGTACCTGGACAGACTGCCAAATAGACCACTTCTACTGTTCAAGATTCTACCGATAGATTAACTTGAGTTCATTTTATTTAACTCAGGTTACTTTTTGAAGACTTTTACTATTCAAGATTCTACCGACAGATTAACTTGAGTTCACTTTACTCAACCCAGGTTACTTTTTGAAGACTTTTACTATTCAAGATTCTACCGACAGATTAACTTGAGTTCACTTTACTCAACCCAGGTTACTTTTTGAAGACTTACCATGGTTCACTTTATCTATAAAAGGACAGACTCCGAAGACAGAAGATAGGTCCAATTTTGAGGTTCAGATTTTAAGGTTCAAATTTTAGAAAGACTTTGTAATAGCTTTCCCTTTCCCTCTCCGAAAGACTTTTGTACATTACTTTCCTTTTGTAATCTTGTAACCTTATCCCTTCAGACAGATAATCTTGTAACCCTTTACAGATTTTACTTTGTAATCTTGTAACTCTTTAGATAGTGTTTATTTTCAAAGCTTGTAAGAAAGACAGAAGTTTTCAGTTTTAATCAAAGACAGAAGTATTTTCAAGTAAGATTTTATTTGTTTCAGTTTTCATATTCCATACTCTGTTTTAATTTATTTTGACTATATCTATTTTGCTATTATCTTCTTTATCAACTATTTTATCATTGTTTATGCTTCTATATTACTGCTGTGCTCTCTCCTGATTAGTTTTAATTCCTTTATCTGTCACTAAAAATGGATAAATTAAAGCCATAAAAGGAATTCCTAAAATAATTCTAGAAGGAAGGTCTTTAATTAAAACAAAGGTTTTTTCAAAATATATTCCGTCATGGCATATATGAACATTAGGTATTTTATAATTAATCATTAGTTTTTCTCCATTTGCCTAAATTAATCTTTCAGATGATTTTTCATAATACTTTAAGGGTATTAATCCTTCTTGTGTACAATTCATATCAGTACCTGAATCTATTAAAGCAATTTCTGTCAAAGAAAACTCTAAAGTAATTTTTGTATGCCATTTTTTGAAAATTACTCTATCAATTAAACTTAAGAAATTTTGTCTATCACATTTATTATTATTGTTTGAAACATTAATATCTGCAACCTCTTTATCTGTAAGAGGATCAGGGGGGTCTATCCTAGGTTTAGAAAATTCTTTTAAATTTGTTATTTCTACAATATTATGTTCATTTACGTCCGTCGAATTTTCTTCTTTGGAACAGACAAATAGTGATGAAACAGATAATGGAATTCACCAGATAGATAATAGTAACAGCACTTCATCATCCTCTACAGATGTTTCATTTACACCCGTCGAATTTTTAGGGGGGTCTATCCTTACCCAACCTCATTTATGTTGGGTAAGGATATTTTTCCATCCTTGCTACACATCGAGGATGTCTCTCGTTGGAACAAATGGGCATTACAAAAGTGACATGTCTTTGGTTGTGGTATTTGGTACCTAATGGTCTCTCTACCTTCTTTAAAATCTTTGGCACAATTGTATCTGCCTTGCATACAATTTGTTACATGTGCAGTATCATCAAATGTGTTGTCAACACCTAATTTTAATTTTGACGAAAAAATTAGAGATAAAGGGTGTAATGATAGTTGTAAAAGAAAATATTAAAAATTGTATCAAATATTACATTGTGAAATAAGCAAAATATTAATAATGTTTTGAATATGCAGCATGTAAACAAATAATAAAATTGATAATAATAAACATGTAAATTGAAATAAAAATGGTGACATTGAGTAACAAACCTTGTTCTCTGTAACCATCCCCATGATTTTGATCATTTATATTTTCAACTTCTTCAGTTCTTTCTACATCTGCAATGCAATTATAGAAAACACTAATTTTTAAAAAAAAATTATAATGGTGCAAAGTTTATAAATATTTTACATAAAGCTTACCATCATTAACTTCAGAATTTATATGACTTGGTCCAGCCTCAAAATCATTTGGCATTATAGTTGGATATATTGTAGGTAAACCTAAAGTTATTATAAACATTAAGTTAGCATTGTTCTTGATATTGACATAAAACTAACATGCCTTAATTTATATTTTTCCCCAAAATAATCATAGTCCAACCAATGAATATTTTTTATAAGGTACAAAATTATGATCTCACCATTAGTTTCTTGCATAGCACTTCGCTCAACTGGCATATTTCATGCCAACTTAGGATTATGCGTAAGATGACAACTTGGTGTAGCCTCGAGATTAGGTGGTATTAGTGATACACATGATGATGTTGAATTAGAATGCACAACATCTTCATTTAAATTTGCTGGACTTCCCACTAAAGTAATATCACCACCCAAAGTTTGTTGTCTTCGTCTTGCATAATTGGCATGATGTCTTGCAAATTAAATTTTTCTGCTTTCATTGTCTTCTATTTGTCTACTACATCAATCATAATATCTCTATAGTTCTCGATGACATTCTACGTCATTGGTATGAGTCATAGGTGTATTTTCCAAACTCATTTCTGCATTAAAATAGACAAAAAAAATAATCATGTCAGTTGCACATATATACATATTTAGTGCAACAATTATTTAGCGCAATATTTAGTGGAAGCATGTGCTATGTTAAAATTTTGTAGTCAAATTTGTTATATAAAAGTTTTGCAAAACAATATTGCACCCTTATTTTTGAGTTGCAATGGTCTGACACTAAAAATATGTAAACACAATATTTTTAGCCATAATATATATATTTTTTAAATAATAGCTGAATTGGTTGAAATTTCCCTCCCCCAGCTATTGAAGGATATCATTATTATTATTATTATTATTTTGTATAGAAAAGGCTTCATGTTATTAATTGGTTGAAAATCTATAAAACACGGTTTTTATTTTTTCCTCTTTTCTTTAAATATATAAGTATAAAATCATGGAAAAAATTACTTCTAAGTAATATCTAAATAATAGGCAAAATTTTAGGAATAAAAATACTTAAAACATTTTTTTAAAAAGAAATTAAATGTAAAACAGTGTTGGCATATTATTAAAATACCTAAGGCATCGGTCACCTTTTGCATATGTTCTCCTTGTATTCTCTTATGTGACGGCCTCTAAAATAAGCCTTATATATGTCTAGGATTAGTAGAAAAGAAGTCCCAAAGACACATTCACGGATTCCAAGAAAACAGATCATAATTTCTGTTTCTTTCTTAAACCTCGACAAATAGGAGGTGTCGAGCAGGTGTCGAGGGGATAGAAATTTGCTCGATCGATCGACCTAGCGATCGAGAGGTGTCGAGATTGTAATAAGAAGCAACTGAAGAGCTCGACAGATAAGCCAGGTGTTGAGCAGTGTTGAGCAGCTATCGAGCTTTAAAATTCAGCACTTTCTCACTTGATTCTTGGACAGACTTGCATGGCTTTAACACTTGAATTTGAAACAAGGTTTCTTGAAGTATTGAACACATCCTAGATCTACCCAAATATAAGTAAAGTGCGTTTTGTCAAAGGATTAGCTAATTACATAAAATAGTGACATATGTTCCTAACAAATGAATCACATATGTCCTAACAATTACTATAACTTCCCATCCATATCCTTAAATTTAGCAAATTATTTATACTACTATTTAAGTTTCACGTACAATATTGCCTACAAAATAGGACCATTTTTTTGTTCGTTTTCAAAATTCAATCTGTACTACCAATTTATTTTGTCATTTAAAAAAAAAAATTATCACTATCTCTCATTTCACGGCAATGCCCACAATGCTGTTTGCCATCAGAAACCACCATTAACCTTCAACCACATGGGGCCGGTTTCTGTCAGCCACATTGGCGTTCAACGTCTCGACCTCTTCTCTGTTTAATCACCAGTGAACTAAGGTACACACATATTCAAGGACAACTATTAATATTTATGCTTTTCACTCTTAATTATACAAATTCCTCTGCTTTTTGATTGTTTATTTTTTAAACAGTGAATTGAGACGCAATAGAACTAAAAATCCTCTAAATTTGCCTTCAACAATGCTACTAATAACTTACTGTATTAACTTGCTGACAATTTTTATTTACTTTTATGCTCTACTTTCTCATTAGAAGTTTAGGAAAGAAAAAATTATGATTCTGTAACTTTAAGTATTAGCACACCAGAAGGTTCCTTGAGATGATTTGGTGGTTGGAATAAAAAAGGTTCTAAATTCTAATTCTAATGTGGGAATATACGTACTGCTTCATATCATAATTCTAATTCTAATGTGATTGGAAAATGTAGTAATCCTAAAGTATAATAAATGCTATAAATTAACCCTTATCCAAAAAATAGAAGAGCCTTTAAGCACGCACGTGAGGGCGTGCTTAGAGACTAGTAAGGTATAAATGGGATAGACTTATATGTATAAGTTACTTTATTTTAAATGAATATGACATCAGGTTTCAAGTGTAAAATTGGTTTCTTATACACGGGAAAAGTGGGCATTTGTCCTAATTTATAAACTATGCAAAACACCTATGTTTTAAAACTATTTAGCAAAATGACCTTTTATTTTAAACTTGATTTTAACAAAATTGAGTTACAAGTGGAACTCGACATTACCAATGTCAAGTTTTATGTATATTTTGCCACATAATTTTAAAAAAAAATTTAAGTGAAACTCGAATCGAAATTGCTAATGTCGAGTTCCACTTAAAAATGTACATATAACTCAATTTTGAGGATATCAAATTTTACACAAAACTTGATTTTGTCAAAATCGAGTTTCAAAAACAGGAGAATTTTGCTAAATAGTTTCAAAACATGGGCATTTTGCTGCATAGTTTGTAAATTAGGGGCAAATGCCATTTTTTCCCCTTATACACTCATTTACCCTTTCTCGTCCTCTGGCAATTTGTGACCATTATCTAATTTATCCCATCACAAAAAAAAAAAAAAATCCAATTTAGCAATAGTAATAATAATAATAATAAAAGTACTCGGGCCCTGTAATTCAAGATTTGTACCAAAAAATGAATTGGGGTAAATGCAAATATGCAACTCTATGTCCTTTGTGTCTAAGAAGAACATATGCATTTCCTCCTGCCTCCTGGCGAAGAGAAAACTTGCATTTGACAAACAGGACTACTGGAATTTTCTTTAGAGCATGAAGAAGCTAAGCATCGAAACTATGCCTGCCGCGCCGTATATAGGCCAAATTCATTGTATTCATTAAAAATAAAAATGAATTTCTTAATTATTGCAATGTTCTGCCACAATTAGAAAAAGAAACTAAGAGTTTTTTTTTTTTTTTTTTTTTTTTTTGATAGAGAAATAGAAACTAAGAGTGAGTGTTGTTATTGTGTTTATTTGGTTTTCACACCTTGGCACAAAAATTAAAAGGTTTGATGAGATACATGGGCTAAAATTAGTCCATAATTAAAATCTAATTTGAAATCTAATTAAATTTTCTCGCAATTTTGGTTTTAAATATATATATATATATATATATATATATATATATATATATGTATATATGTATATATTATTTTAATTTTAGTCACTCGACTGAGTTTTCATTAGTGTGAAAGTAAAGTTTATTCTTTAACAAAAAAAATAAAATTGAAGGTTTTGCTAATTCAGGTGAGCTCGAGCTCAACTCACGTCTGAAAAAAAAAAAAAAAAATTTTTAAATGAACAAGTTTGAACTTTTAATATTTGGCTCGATTCCCCTCATTTACCACCCTAAGAAGTGTCAATGAGCAACAAGGTTAATTCTTGGCAATATAATCTTATTAGATGTTATAAAAAATCAACTAATTAAAAATTTAATACAATTAGAATATACAAAAAATTAATGAAAGATATGATGTTTCCTATATTTTTACATTCACTTAGCCAAAAATAAAAGTATGTATTTAAATCATATATAGTATTCTAATTTTTTTTTTTTTTAATTTTAAGTAACGTATTATTCCAAGTTAAAATTAATATATATTTGTTTATTCAAAATATAATATACATGCGTGCATATTATATATGGGAATAAAAACTAATCATTGAAATTTTTTTAAAAAAAATAGTAATTGATAAAAAATAATGCAGGATTATAGTAAAACTATGAAATTACTGATGCCTCGTAAAAGAATGGCTAAAGTACATATTGCACTCTAAAAGTTTGAAAGTTTTTAAATTTTATACACTGAAATTTTAAAATTTAGATTTTACTTCCTAAATTTGTATTTTAATTGCATTATTAACCACTCCATTAGAAATACACTTATGTGTCTATGAATAGTACCAAAAAGTGCAAAAATCTATTGCAAAAAATTACTATAATCTATTGTACTAAAGATCTGATAGGCCAAAAACGTATTGACGCCTTGTGATGAATTAATTAGCTAAGTTTATTAATTAATCAAATTAAGATGCAAACGCATGGTAGCACAAACAAATCACCAATTAAACTAAGGGCAACGGAAAATAAATTGACACAGTGATTTGTTTACGAATAGGGAAAACCAACACGACAAAAACTAACCGGGTGATTTTAAGGTCACCACTCCCAAGAATCTACTATTATCACAACAAGCGGTTACAAGCAAAGGAATCACAGTACCTTATACCAACCTACAGTTGAACACTTATACCAATACCCAATTGGACTTGTTCTGTAGTGACAATCTCTCCTTTTGATGCACGGCTCCCAGTACGTGACTAACCAATTATGCAGATCCCAGTACGCTACTTTAATCACCAACTAGGGAAGGTTGTTGGCTGCAAAGTTCTTCAATTCATCCACGATGAAGATCCAGAAGATGCTTAGTCACAAAACCCTACGGTGCACAAACAGAGCAACTTCTACACAAGAATGATGAACTAGGGCAAATTCTGTCTCCGGTCACAATTTGCTTGACCAAACTTTGCTCAACACTTGTGCAACTTGTGTCACCTTTGACGGCCCTTAAAATAATCCTTTTATATGTTTAGGGTTGTGAGAAAAGAAAACCCAAACACATAATCACGGATTAGAGTCAAAACAAAACTGAAAATCTATTTTTAATAAACCTCGATAGATAGCCATCTGTTGAGCAATTGTCGAGCCACGGGGCTAGAACAGCTCGTCAAGCTCAATAGATACTAGCTGTCGAGTTTTAATGAACTTGCACTTTTCAGCTTGAATCTTAGACAGACTTGCATGGCTTCAACACTTGATCTTGAAACAAAGTTTCTTGAAGTATTAAACACGTCCTAAATCCACCCAAATACAAGTAAAGTGTGTTTTGTCAAAGGATTAGCCAATTACATAAAATAGTGACATATGCTCCTAACAAGTAAATCACATATATCCTAACAATCTCCCCCTTTGGCAATCCGTGACAAAACCACAACAAACAAATAAACATATGAAAGAAGTCATAAATCACTCAACTCATACTCACTTGTTGAATATAATAAAATCTATCTTAACACAAACTCTTGAAAAACTTTACAAGAAGGGAGTTTATGGCAAGAAGACTTTGACAACCTGTATTTCTGAAACACTTTAAACAAAAACTCATTAAGGCATCTTAGTGTGAAACAGAAATAATAGATTACATACACGTAATAAGAAGCATGTGCATAAAGAGAGAAAAGAAACAACACATGTAAGGGTAGGTGAAAGAAACATACATCTACATATAAAGAAGATAAGTACAATGTATGTCAAAAAGGTCACAAGACCCATGTACAAGAATAAATGTATCTGAAGTAGAGAAAAGGAAAAGATACGAGTAATCCTCACTACATCCCTCAGATATCAACACTCCCCCCAACAAAATGGCCCTATACTAACTCTCCCCTTAAGAAAGACTGATAGGCCACAAACTGAATGATCCCTTGTGATAGAAATTAATTAATTAATTAGTCAAGTTATTAATTAATCAATTTATCATGCAAACGAATGGTAGCACAAACAAATTACCAATAAACTAAATATGCAGTGGAAAATAAATAACACGGTGATTTGTTTACGAATGGAGAAAACCTAACGGCAAAAACCCCACTGAGTGATTTTCAGGTCACCACTCCCGAAACTCCACTATTATCACAACAAGTAGTTACAAGTAAAGGAATCCAAGTACCTTACCAACCTACAGTTGAACCCTTACCCCAATACTCAATTGGACTTGTTCTGTAGTGACAGTTCCACTTTCTGATGCACGACTCCCAAGTACGTGATTAACCAATTGCACGGATCCCAGTATGTGACTTCAATCACCAACTAAGAAGGTTGTTGGTTGCAAAATTCTTCAGTTCATCCACACGATGAAGATCAAGAAGATGCTTGGTCACAAAACCCTACGATGCATATACACAGCAACTTCTTCAAGAGAAAAAGATGAACTAGGGCAAGAACTTCGTTTCCGGTCACAATTTGCTTGAACAAAGTTTGCTCAAAGCTTGTGCAACTTGTGAATAGTTTGACAGCCCTTAAAACAATCCTTTTATATGTCTAGGGTTAGGAGAAAAGAAAACCCAAAGACATATTCACGGATCCCAAGAAAATCATATTTGAATTCTAAAAATCTTAAACCTCGATAGATAGAAGGTGTCGAGCACACCGAACTTAGAACAGCTTTCTTAAGCTCGATAGATACAATTGGTTCTTTAGTTTATCCACATGATGAAGATCAAGAAGATGCTTAGTCACAAAACCCTACGGTGCACATACACGACAAAATCTTCAAGAGAAAGAGATGAACTAGGGCAAGAACATCGTCTCCGGTCACAATTTGCTTGAACAAAGTTTGCTCAAAGCTTGTGTAACTTGTAAACTGTTTGACGGCCCTTAAACCAATCCTTTTATATGTCTAGGGTTAGGAGAAAAGTAAGCCCAAAGACATATTCACGGATCCCAAGAAAATCATATTTGAATTCTGAAAATCTTAAACCTCAATAGATAGAAGGTGTCGAGCAGCTGTCGAGCACACCGAACTTAGAACAGCTTTCTTAAACTCGATAGATACAACTATCGAGCCAGTTGTCGAGCTTTAATGATTTTGCACTCTCAACTTGTTTTCTTGGATAGACTTGAAGGCTTTAACACTTGATCTTGAAACATGGTTTCTTGAAGTATTTAAACACATCCTAAATCTACCCAAATACAAGTAAAGTGGGGTTTGTCAAAAGATAAGCCAATTACATAAAAGAATGATATATGTTCCTAACAAGTGAAACACATATGTCCTAACAATCTCCCCCTTTGGCAATCCGTGACAAAACCACAACAAGCAAATGAACATACGAGAGAAGTCATGAATCACTCAACTCATATTCACTTGTTGAATACAATAAAATCTATCCTAACACAAACTCTTGAAAAACTTTGCAAGAAGAGAGTTTATGGCAAGTAGACTTTGACAACCTGTATTTTTGAAACACTTTAAACAAAACTCATCAAGGCATCTTTGTGTGAAACAAAAATAATAGATTACATACAAGTATAAGAAACATGTGTATAAAGGGAGAAAAGAAACAACACATGAAAGGGTAGATGAAAGAAAAATATACATCAATATAAAGAAAGAGATAAGTACAATGTATGTCTATAAATGGTCACAAGACCTCATGTACGAGAATAATGTATCTAAAAAAAAGAAAAGAAAAGATACATACTATCCTCACTACATCCCTCAAAATATATCAACACTCCCCCTAAGATAGACTACTCTCATATCCAAAACTATTCCCCCTTTTTGTCACGAGTGACAAAGGGTAAGAGTGTCAAGTAGACATCTCATCAATAGAGCTAGCATCTCTATCAGCATCATCCAAAGCATCATCGTCATCACCATCATCATCATCCTCATCCTCAGAACCAGAAGCCACGGGAGAAGGTGGTGAAGGAGTAGCCTCAAAAGCAAAGCCACCCATGGACACCTGTCGTCGTGCAATACGACCGACATGAACGTTCATTTGATACAACTCCGTAGAGAATGTATCTAGGCGAGCATCCATGTGCTGCAGCTGCATCATGATGTCTCCTAAAGTCACATCGCCCGAAAAAGAGGAAGGAGCAGATGTGGATGGAGCAGAGCGAGATGGAGTTGAATGGGAGGGAAGGGCCGCTGAATCCGACTACCGCGACCAAAGCTGGGCCTTACTACGTTTAATAGTAGCGTAATCTGTGGCACACATGACGGTAAAATAGTCGAAAGAGGGAAAAGGAACAGAAAAATGGTGTAGGATCCTCGTGATAGCGGAAGGAAAGATGAGCTTATCATAGGACGTAGAATCTAGATGAACATCTATAATAGAAAGAATGAAATGAGAAGGGAAATCTATAGTGAGATGCTCAAGAAGAGATAACAAAAATCGAGCACGAGGCTTTGTGATAGAGTTATAGTGAGGGAGTGGGTGCAAAACAAAGGTCATCATCATGTTCATGAATCTAGGACCTTTAGCAAAAGGTCAACATAGTGTAAACAGACGCTCACACCAAGCAGAAGGGCGCTCACAAAAAGCAGACATGAGCTCATCCCTGGACACAGTCCTCAGACGCTCACAACCAGGATAATCAGGAAACTCTATCCTAGGGACCCGAGGCACATCTACAACAAGTTGCGGTGTGATAGGAATGCGCGTACCTCGAACGCGAGTGAAGAAAAGAGGTACTGAACGATCAATCCCGTGCATGTTGGAGTAAAACTCCTAGATAAGCACGAGAGGATAGGTGACCGGGACATCACACAATGACTCTCACCCCCTACTGTGAATGACAGAGGGAAGGTTAGTGTCAGCAAAGTCCGACAGAATGACTTGGCATTCCGAATGAATGCCTCGTCTAGAAAAGTTCTCCGAAAATGCCTTAAAGGCTTCATCATCACAGAACCGGATATGAGATAGTGTAGGATCAGATGACGAAGAAGCTCCAGAACGAAGAGGGTTCCAGACTGGAGTGAATTTACGCTTAGGTGCCATAGACACGACTAACGTAAACAGAAAGAGAGGGAGAAACAAAAAAAAGACAATCAGAAAAGTCCCAAGCAATGACAAATATATCAAGTATATTGAAAAAAGAGTACGTATGCATGGGAAATGCATGAACATGAGACATGCAAAAGAAATTGCATCATGGGCTCAGCCCAATCCAAACCTATCAGCACACAAACAGATAGCACACATCTAAATGCATGACAATACCATTATAATGCTAATGTGATGCAATGTATGAGGTTTTAAACTCATTAAAGTGAAAACCCATCCCAAAATTTCAATAAAAACTCATCAATTTTGAAAAACCCTAAAAAAAATTTCAAATACCCTAAAACCTAGGTTTCAAAACATGAAATGCATGAATGTGAGGGGATTAAAAGCTTAACAAGTGAAGAAATTCTTGAAAAAGCTTGAAGAAACCTTGAGGAACAGTTAAGGGAGTGAGATGAGAGAATTTTGGAGAGAAATCAGAGAAGTATCGAGAAAGAGATCGATTGAAATGAGTTCCGGATCGCACAGGGAGCTTAAATAGTGCTGGGAGTAAATCTCGACAGATGCAGGTATCGAGAGGTATTGAGGTATCTGTCGAGGAGGTGTCGAGGAAATGCTCATCGACAGCTGAGGTGTCGAGGAGGTGTCGAGGAACAACTCAACAAAACCAAGAATAGAAGCTCGATTGATCCACCAGGTATCGAGAAGCTATCGAGGATGCAGACCCATTCTCGATCGATCCACCAGGTATCGAGAAGCTGTCGGGATTGCGATAAGAAAAAGCTGAAGAAGCTCGATAGACAGCAAGGTATCGAGGAGCTATCGAGGAGGTGTCGAGCCAGCTTTTAAAAATAGTTTTTCGAGATTTGAAAAACACAGACATGAATGCAATCCAACATGCAACTCAACCAATGATCCAATCAACATATTAAGCTCTCAAAATCATCTCTCAATAAAAATTTTAAGCACATGGATCCTCAAAAAGAAACACGCACACACACTAAACAAGTCTAACCAATCTTATATTTCAAAAACAAGTCAAGACAGTTTAGTGAGCATACATTAACACATGTAAAACCTTGTGATGGCCAAATCACATTGTACCTACACATGTATCAAGAATAGCAAAGAATATTGCGTGTTGTGTGTGAAAAACATCGCAAGATTGCATAAGTGTATACATGTTATGACAATTTGAGATATGAGAAAATCACTTTAACTCACACACAATCATAACTGCTTGATGGGGACTATCACCTTCGAGGTACATCCTATAACTCCCACATCTCCTAGAATACACGCTTGCAATCATTTTTTAAAGCATTTTGATCTTTTTGCTTTTGATTTTTCTTTTGCATTTTTTTTCTTTTAAGCATATCATGCATGGGCATATTAGAGAGAAAAGAGATACCCAATGATATTTGACATTCCAATTTTGCTATGCCTAAGCATACAAATGTCATTGACACTGCACTTTTGCTATGTCGAAGCATACAGGTGTCATATTATGATTGGTAGGCAACAGTGGTGAGATGGTTATTAATGCCTTTCTCTTAGGATTTTTTAGTCCTTCCCATCAAAAAGAGTGATACGAGTGTTAAGTATAAGAGACAACTTAATCTTACTCATCACAAACAAGAGCCACAAAGCTCACTTGCTTAGTTGTGCATAGAGATGCTCATCTAAGCTACAAAAGATACAAAGTTTAGAAGATTTTGTTTCAATGGCCATCCAAGGTTCACAAATACCAATGTACACAAAACACACACTGTTTTTGTATTTTTTTGATTTTTTCAATTTTTTATTTTTATATGAAAAACAAAACAAAGTAAAACTGGAAAAAAAAAAAAAAAAAAAAAAAACAACAACAACAACAAAAACAACAAAAACATGTTAAACAACCAAAGTATAAAAACTAGACTGACTCAAAATTTGAAAGCAAAGCACATAAGTAATGCACATACAAAACAAGAAAAGAGAGAGAAAAAGTGACAGAATCACTTGGAGCCCTTTTCCTTCCACACTTTGGAAGAACCTTTACGGCTAGCAAACCCTTGAACCAGCGGTGAAGGGGAAGAATTAAAACCATTCAAGTTCGAAAGGAACATGAGGGCTTTGAGAAGATCTCCAAGGGGAGCAAGAGAGGATTGAAGCTGATTCTGGTTCCCAGATGCTATCATGCCGTTGCTCTGTTGAGTGGCAAGCCACTTGTAGCAATTTGGTCGAGTATGACCGGCAGCTCCACAATGATGACAGAGATGCTACTTCTTTTGTTTAGGCTTTTGATAGTTAGCCTTCTTAGCCCTAGGGTTTTTAACATCTTTCTTCTCAAGCATAGGGGGTGCTTCTAAGATAGATTTACCTTTATCTATGTTCTCACTAGCTAATTCAGTTTTAATCTCATTGTTCTCAATTTTAACATTATTAGCAGGAGGAACAAAAACAATAGTACTAGTAGAAGCAGTATTAGAAGAAGAGAGACCATACCCTAAGCCTGTTCGATCTGAAGCAGATTTTTGAATGCTTAGCATCTCATCCAGCTTTGCGCTTAAAGTCCTTTCTAGTTGAGCTCTGACTTGACACAGCTCTGCTTCAAGCTTCTTAGTCTTTTTAACTAAGAAATTGTTCTCGAACCTCAGTGCTCCAATAGTCTGATTAGCCTCATCAAACTTTGTAGAAAGCTCCTCGCGATCAAGTTCCACATCACTGAGTTTCTTGGTGGTTAGCCCATATAATTTCTCATGCTTCTCAAAAAGCTTGTACAGCTTCTCATAGGCTGTATGGATGTATTCTTGATCATCCATCTTCTCAAACTTAGATTCCACCAATTCCTCCTCTTCAACCACATCTTTAACAATCCCAACAGTAGGATTAACAGTGGGAGTGAAGGCATTTAAGATTTCGTCATCCTCATTGTCGAAATCATCCTCAGGCTCGGTGTCACTCAGGGTAACAGCAAGTGCCTTGCTCTTCCCAATGCTCTTGAGATATGTAGGACACTCATGCTTCATGTGACCGAAACCTTGACAGCCAAAACACTTAGGTCCTAAGGGAACAGTGTACTGACCACCTTCCTTAGCATCCTTCTTCCCTTTGTCTTGGCCTTTAAACTGAGAAGAACTGGATTGCCTGCGGTCCTTGTCGAAGCCTTTTCCATTTACGTTCTTTATAAACTTCTTGAACTTCCTGGTGATGTAGGACTTCATCTTGGAATCTTCATCATCAGAAGACTCATCCGTCTCACTGCTCTTGGCCTTCAAAGCCATGCTCTTTCTTTTACCAGACTTGCTTATTCTTGTCAACCCTAGCTCGTAGGTCTGCAAGTTTCTGACCAGCTCAGTCAAAGGAATCTTATCAATATCCTTTGATTCCTCTATTGCCGTGATCTTGGTATGAAATCTCTCAAGTAGAAATCTGAGCACCTCCCTTACAATCTTGGGTTCAGGAATGGTTTCCCCAAGATTGAAGGCTGAGTTCACTATGTCCTTTAGCTTGACATAGAACACATCGAATAACTCATCCTCCTCCATCTTTATCTCTTCAAAGCTTGTAGTGTGCCTCTGAAGCTTTGAGTCCTTGACAGCCTTAGTACCCTCATAGGTTGTCTGGAGGATGGTCCATGCTTCCTTACCAGTTTCAGTGGAGGATATCTTCTTGAACTCCTCATTGGTGACTTCACTGAACAACGCATTCAATGCTCTGCTGTTGAAGTTTGCCGCCTTGAATTTGGCTTCATCCCAATCGGCCGGCGCTTCCTTTGGCTTCGTCCAGCCAATCTTCATAGCTTACCACACTTTTTCATCTAAAGACTGTAAGAAAGCTCTCGTGCGTACTTTCCAGTATGCATAGTTAGTGCCATCAAATAAAGGAGGTATGATTAATGACTGTCCTCTACCCATGACAAACAGGGGTCAATAGATCAACACAGCAAAGATTAAACCCTAATCAGAATATGCCAGCTCTGATACCACTTGATAGGCCACAAACTGAATGACCCCTTGTGATAGAAATTAATTAATTAATTAGTCAAGTTATTAATTAATCGATTTATCATGCAAACGCGTGGTAGCACAAACAAATCACCAATAAACTAATTATGCAGCAGAAAATAAATAACAAGTTGATTTGTTTAAGAATGGGGAAAACCTAACGACAAAAACCCCACCGGGTGATTTTCAGGTCACCACTCTCGAAACTCCACTATTATCACAACAAGTGGTTACAAGTAAAGGAATCCAAGTACCTTACCAACCTACAGTTGAACCCTTACCCCAATACCCAATTGGACTTGTTCTGTAGTGACAGTTCCACTTTCTGATGCACGACTCCCAAGTACGTGACTAACCAATTGCGTGGATCCCAGTACACGACTTCAATCACCAACTAAGAAGGTTGTTGGTTGCAAAGTTCTTCAGTTCATCCACACAATGAAGATCAAGAAGATGCTTGGTCACAAAACCCTACGATGCACATACACAACAACTTCTTCAAGAGAAAGAGATGAACTAGGGCAAGAACTTTATCTCCAACCACAATTTGCTTGAACAGAGTTTGCTCAAAGCTTGTGCAACTTGTGAACTGTTTGACGACCCTTAAAACAATCCTTTTATATGTCTAGGGTTAGGAGAAAAGAAAGCCTAAAGACATATTCACGGATCCCAAGAAAATCATATTTGAATTCTGAAAATCTTAAACCTTGACAGATAGAAGGTGTCGAGCAGGTGTCGAGCACACCGAACTTAGAACAACTTTCTTAAGCTTGATAGATACAGCTATCGAGCCAGCTGTCGAGCTTTAATGATTTTGCACTTCAACTTGTTTTCTTGGATAGACTTGAAGGCTTCAACACTTGATCTTGAAACATGGTTTCTTGAAGTATTTAAATACATCCTAAATCTACCCAAATACAATTAAAGTGTGTTTTGTCAAAGGATAAGTCAATTACATAAAAGAATGACATATGTTCCTAACAAGTGAAACACATATGTCCTAACAAAGACTACTCTCATATCCAAAAGTACTTCCCCTTTTTGTCACGAGTGACAAAGGGTAAGAGTGTCAAGTAGACATCTCATCGGTAGAGCTAGCATCTCTATCATCATCATCATCGGAAGCATCATTGTCATCACCATCTCCATCATCCTCAGCCTCAGAATTAGAAGCCACTAAAAGAGGTGGAAAAGAAGCCCCAGGAGCAAAGCCACCCATGACCGCCTGCCGTCGTGCTATACGGCCGACATGAACGTTCACCTGATACAGCTCTGTAGAGAGTGTATGAAGGCGAGCATCCATGCACTAAAGCTACACCATGATGTCTCCTAGAGTCACATCGCCCATAGAAGAGATGGGAGCGGATGTGGATGGAGCAGATCGAGATGGAGCCAAACGGGAGGGAGGAGTTGTTGACCCAAACTGCCTCGACCTAAACTGCACCTCGCTACGTTTAAAGGTAGCGTAGTCTATGGCACACATATAAGAAAAGTGGTCGGACGTTGGAAAGGGAACAGAAAAATGGCATAAGATCCTCGTGATAGCCGAAGAAAAGATGAGCTTATCACGGGACGCCGAATCCCTATAGACATCTAGGACAGACAAAATAAAGTGAGAAGGAAAATCTATGGTAAGATGCTCAAGAAAGGACAACAAAAATCGAGCACAAGGCTCTGTGATAGAGTTATAGTGAAAAAGAGGGTGAAGAACAAAAGTCATAACCATGTTAAAAAATCGAGGACCTTTTGCAAAGTCCGAACAGTAAGTGAACTAACACTCACCCCAATCAGAATGGCGCTCACAGAAAGCAGATTTGAGCTTATCTTTGGACACAGTCCTTTG
This sequence comes from Quercus berberidifolia, assembly GCA_028535905.1. Classification (NCBI taxonomy): domain Eukaryota; kingdom Viridiplantae; phylum Streptophyta; class Magnoliopsida; order Fagales; family Fagaceae; genus Quercus; species Quercus berberidifolia. The sequence continues at coordinate 12,163,985 of JAPQVW010000002.1, forward strand.
ACGCTCACAACCAGGGTAGTCAGGAAACTCTACCCTCGGGACATGGAGCACATCGGAGACCAACTCCGATGTGACAAAAATGCGCGTACCTCGAACGCGAGTGTGAAAGGGTGGTACTAAAAAATCAAATCCATGCATGTTGGAGTAAAACTCCTGGATCAGCACGGATAGACATGTGACTGAGATGTCACACAGTGACTCCCAACCCCGACTATGAATGACATCGGGTAGGTTAGTGTCTGCGAAGTCCGCCAAAATGATTCAGCGTTCAAAATGAATGCCTCGTCGAGAAAAGTTCTCCGAGAAGGCATTACGGGCATCCTCATCACGGAACCGAATATGTGAAGGAGTAGGATCAAAAGATGAAGATGCCCCTGAACAAATAGGGTTCTGGGATGGAGTAGACTTATGTTTAGGTACCATAGACACGACTAACGTAAATGAAAAGAGAGAGAGAGAGAGAGAGAGAGACAACCAGAAAAGTCCCAACACATTTCAAATATAACAAGTATATTGAAAAGAAAGTACGTATACATGAGAAATGCATGAATATGTGACATGCAATATAAAAGGCATCATGGGCTCAGCCCAATCCAATCCTACCAGCACACAATCAATTTGCACACATCTAAATGCATGATAATACTGTTATAATGCTTATGTGATGCAATATATGAGATTTTAAACTCATTTAAGCAAAAGCCCATCCCAAAATTTCAACAAAAACTCATCAATTTTGAAAAGCCCCAAAATTTTTCAAAAACCCCAAAATCTAAGTTTTAAAACATAAAATGCATGTAAATGAGAGATTAGAAACTCACCAAGTGAAGAACAAAACTTGAGAAAGCTTGAAAATCGCTTGAGAGTGAAGTTTGGAATGAGTGAGAGAGTTTTGGGAGGTGAGAAGACAAGTCTGTCAAGAGAGAGATCGAGAAAAATGAGAGGGAAATCACGATTCGCGCTTAAATAGGAGCCCAGTAAATCTCAACAGATCAAGGTGTCGAGATAGGTGTCGAGCAAAAGGGCGTTGACAGATGAAGCTGTTGAGGATTTGTCGAGGGACAATTCAACAAAAGGCTAAAAAGAAGCTCGATCGATCCACCAGCTATCGAAAAGCTATCGAGGATCCAAAAGAAATCTTGATCGATACACCTAGCTGTCGAGAAGCTATCGAGATTGCGATAAGAGGAAGTTGAAAAGCTCGATAGATAGCCAGGTGTTGAGGAGGTGTCGAGAAGCTATCGAGATTGCTTAAAAACAAATTTTCAAGAAGGGAAAAACACATATATGAATGCAATCAAGCATGCAACTCAACCAAGGATCCAATCAACATTTTAAGTTCTCAAAATCATCTCTCAACAACAATTTGAAGCACATAGATCCCAAAAACACACACACACACACACACACACACACACACACACACACACACTAAACAAGTCTAACCAATTTTATATTTCAAAAATGAGTCAAGAAAGTTTAGTGAGCATACATTAACACATGTAAATCTTGTGATGGGCATATCACATTGTACCTACGCATGTATCAAGAGTAGCAAAGAATGTTGCATGTTGCGTGTGAAAAACATCGCAAGATTGCATAAGTATATACATGTTATGACGATCTAAGATATGAGAAAATCACTTTAACTCACACACAATCACAATTGTTTGATGGGGACTATCACCTTTGAGGTACATTCTATAACTCCCACATCTCTTAGAATACACGCTTGCAATCATATTTAAAGTATTTTTATCTTTTATCTTTTTATTTTTCTTTGCATATTTTTCTTTTTACGCAAATCATGCATGGGCATATAATAGATAGAAAAGAAATACTCAATTATGTTAAGCATTTGACATTCCAATTTTGCTACGCCTAAGCACACAAAAGTCATTAAAATTTCACTTTTGCTATGCCGAAGCATACAAATGTCATTTCATGATTGGTGGGCAATAGTGGTGAGATGATTATGTATGTCTTTCTCTTAAGATTTTCTAGTCCTTCCTATAAAAAAGAGTGATACAAGTGTTAAGTACAAGAGATCACTTAACCTTACTCATCACAAACACGAGCCACAAAGCTCACTTGCTTAGTTATGCATAGAGATGCTCATCTAAACTACAAAAGATAAAAATTTTAGAAAACTTTGTTTCAATGGCCATCCAAGGTACACAAGTACCAATGTACACAAAACACATACTGTTTTTTTATTTTTCAATTTTTTTTAAAATTTTTATTTCAAAAAAAAAAAAAAAAAAAAAAAACATGTTAAACAAAGCAAAGCATAAAAACTAGACTAATTCCAAATAAAAGTAAAACACACAAGTTATGCAAAAAGAAAAACACAAAGAGAGAGAAAAAAGTGATAGAATCACTTGGAACCCTTTTCCTTCCACACCTTGGAAGAACCTTTCCTTTGATTAAATCCTTGAATCGATGGTGAGGGGGAAGAATTGAAACCGTTCAAGTTCGAAAGGAACATGGGGGCTTTGAGAAGATCTCCAAGGGGAGCAAGAGAGGATTGAAGCTGATTTTGGCTTCCAGATGCTATCATACCGTTGCTCTATTGAGTGGCTAACCACTTATAGCAATTTGGTCGAGTATGACCGGCAACTCCACAATGATGACAGAGATACTGCTTCTTTTGTTTAGGCTTTTGAGAGTTAACCTTCTTAGTCCTAGGATTTTTAGCTTCCGTCTTATCTTGCTTAGGGGGTGCTCCTAAGATAGAGTTACCATTGTTTATGTTCTCACTAGCTAAATCAATTTTAACATCATTGTTCTTAATTTCAACATTATTACTAGGAGGAACAAAAACATTAGTACTAGTAGAAGCAATATTAGAAGAAGAGAAACCATACCCTAAACCTGTTCGATCAGAAGCAGATTTCTGAAGACTGAGCATCTCATCAAGCTTTGCACTTGAAGTCCTCTCCAATTGAGCTCTGACTTGGAACAGCTCTGCTTTCAAGCTTCTTGGTCTTCTCAGCCAAGAAATTATTTTCAAAAATCAGTGCTCCAATAGTCTGATTAGCTTCATCAAACTCTGTGGAAAGCTCTTCACGATCAAATTCCACATCACTGAGTTTTTTGGTGGCCAGCCTATAAAGTTTCTCATATTTCTCAGAAAGCTTGTATAGTTTCTCATAGGCTGTATGGATATCATCTTGATCATCCATCTTCTCAAACTTGGACTCCACCAATTCCTCTTCTTCATCCACATCTTTAACAATCCCCTCAGTAGGATTGATAGTGGCAGTGAAGGCATTCAGGATTCCGACATCCTCATTGTCGGAATCATCCTCAGGCATGGTGTCGCTCATGTTTCATGTGATTGAAGCCTTGACACCCAAAGCACTTAGGCCCTGCGGGAACAGTGTACTGATCGCCATCCCTAGCATCCTTCTTCCCTTTGTCTTAACTCTTAAACTGAGAAGAACTGGATTGCCTACGTTCCTTGTCGAAGTCCTTTCCATTTACATTCTTCATAAACTTCTTGAATTTTCTGGTGATGTAGGACTTCATCTTAGAATCTTCATCATCTGAAGACTCATCAGTATCACTGCTCTTGGCCTTCAATGCCTTGCTCTTGCCCTTACCCGACTTGCCAATTCTTGTTAACCCTAGCTCATAGGTCTACAAATTACCAACCAGCTCTGTCAAAGGAATCTTTTCAATATCCTTTGATTCCTCGATTGCCGTAATCTTGGCATGGAATCTCTCGGGTAGAGATCTGAGCACCTTTCTCATAATCTTGGGTTCAGGAATGGTTTCCCCAAGATTGAAAGCTGAGTTCACTATATCCTTAAGCTTGACATAGAACTCATCAAACGACTCATCCTCCTCCATCTTAATCTCTTCGAAGCTTGTAGTGAGCCTCTGAAGTTTCGAATCCTTGACAGCCTTAGTTCCTTCATAGGTTGTCTAGAGGATGGTCCATGCTTCCTTTGCAGTTTCAGTGGAGGATATCTTCTTTAATTCCTCATTAGTGACTATACTGAACAAAGCATTCAATGCCCTGCTATTGAAGTTTGCCGCCTTGATCTTGGCTTCATCCCAATCGGCCGGCGCTTTCTTTGGCTTGGTCCAGCCTATCTCAACAACTTGCCACACCTTCTCATCTAGAGACAGCAAGAAAGCTCTCATGCGTACTTTCCAGTATGCATAGTTAGTGCCATCAAATTAAGGAGGTATGATTAAAGACTGTCCTATATCCATGACAAACAAGGGTCAATGGATCAACACAGCAAAGATTAAAACCTAATCAGGGTGTGCCTGCTCTGATACCACTTGATAGGCCAAAAACGTATTGACCCCTTGTGATGAATTAATTGATTAATTAAACAAGTTTATTAATTAATCAAATTAACATGCAAACGTGTGGTAGCACAAACAAATCACCAATTAAACTAAGTGCAGTGGAAAATAAATTGACACGGTGATTTGTTTACAAATGAGGAAAACCAACACAACAAAAACCCCACCGGGTGATTTTAAGGTCACCACTCCCGAGAATCCACTATTATCACAACAAGTGGTTACAAGTAAAGGAATCCCAGTACCTTATACCAACCTACAGTTGAACCCTTACCCTAATACCCAATTGGACTTGTTCTGTAGTGACAATCTCTCCTTTTAATGCACGGCTCCCAGTACGTGACTAACCAATTGCGTGGATCCCAGTACGCGACTTCAATCACCAACTAGAAAAGGTTGTTAGCTGCAAAGTTCTTCAGTTCATCCACGATGAAGATCTAGAAGATGCTTGGTCACAAAACCTAACGATGCACAAACTCAGCAACTTCTACACAAGAATGATGAACTAGGGCAAATTCTGTCTCCGGTCACAATTTGCATGAACAAAATTTGCTCAACACTTGTGCAACTTGTGTCACCTTTGAAGGCCCTTAAAGTAATCCTTTTATATGTCTAGGGTTGTGAGAAAAGAAGGCCCAAACACATAATCACAGATTAGAGTCAAAACAGAACTGAAAATCTGTTTTTCATAAACCTCAACAGATAGGCATCTGTTGAGCAACTGTCGAGCCACGAGGCTAGAACAGCTCTTCAAGCTCGATAGATACTAGCTGTCGAGCTTTAATGAACTTGCACTTTTCAGCTTGAATCTTGGACAGACTTGCATGGTTTCAACACTTGATCTTGAAACAAAGTTTCTTGAAGTATTAAACACATCCTAGATCTACCAAAATACAAGTAAAGTGTGTTTTGTCAAAGGATTAGCCAATTATATAAAATAGTGACATATGTTCCTAACAAGTGAATCACATATGTCCTAACAAGATCAAATACTATGCATAGGATATCTATTTATAAGTTTATAACAGACACCTTTTTTCATTGTATTTAGATTTACACTCAAGGACATTAGACTTATTAGCCTGTGCATCTTGGATATTTTCCAAGACATCACAAAAGGCAATTTTGATTGGCACTATCCAATGGGCCTGCATTTTGTCCTATTGATGTTGTTTATAGATTGTTATGTTGGATTTTTCTGTGGTTAAATTGTATAAAAAGTATTTATTGCTTTGTGCTGAAGATCCCTATACCCTTTCCCTTTGAATCAAACAAATATGTGATTTAATTGGTTTTGGCTTCTTCTCATTCCCATCTTGTGAGCTTTTATCAGTACTCCATGGTCCAATGTTTTTAAAGTCGGTTTATTTGGCTTCTTCTCATTATTCAATGCCTAAGGTCATATAGGGTTTGAAACTTAGCCACAATTGGTGGACCACTTCCAATTATAGAGGAAATAAACAAATTTAATGCCCTCAATCAATGAATAGACATTTCTTGATCATATGCATAGTATTTGATATATTGAGTTATTAGAAATATAACTTTGTATATTGTATAAAATAGTAAAAAATAGCGGTAAATCTGAAACTGAACATCGGTATTGACCGGTATCCGAAATATATCATACTGCTGGCCAAACCGATACAACCTCTAGAACGGTATTGACTTCCTTGCTTCTCATTATTCAATGCCTAAGGTCATATAGGGTTTGAAACTTAGCGACAATTGGTGGACCACTTCCAATTATAGAGGAAATAAACAACTTTAATGCCGTCAATCAATGAATAGACATTTCTTGATCATTTCATGTAATGAGCTAGTGATTGATTTTGATTGAACTGACTTGCCCTTTTGAACCTATGACATTCTTGGCATCGTAATTATATAAGATGTTATAAAAATTAACATATTGAACATTTAATACAGTTAGAATATATACGCACACATAATTAACTTCTTGGCAACGTTTTATTTTTTTTATTTTTTTATTTTTACAAGATAGAATTTCTACTCTAACCTAATCTAAGTGTATATATGTGTGAAGTTCTCTCCTAGAGACTTGAACTCCGGCCCTTACCCCCCACACCTTACAAGCACTTATACTTGTGGAGTGACCGCACCAAGGGTGTGCGGTACATTTTAGTTGTGATTTCAAGTAAATACACAAGAAATTAATGAAAGAGATGATGTTTTCTATATTTATTCATTCACTTACTTAGCCAAAAATAAAAGTATGCATTATCTCTGTTATATTCGAAGTTAAAATGAATTTATTTATTTTATTCAAAATATACTATGCATGCGTACATATATATGAAAATCTATATAATATCTAAAAACTAAAGCGTATCATTTATTATTGCTACACTCCTATTGAATCACATTAACATAGGATTTCAATCTATTCGGTGCAATCTGGTCCACTTTAGCTATGCTTTGAGAGGAGATGTTGGTATAAAACGAGGAGCTGCTTCATTGACAACTATGTGTTCTTGATAAAATTATATATTTTTTAATGTTTATTAAGTTCTTGTATTTTTGTTTGTAATATAAATAATGAGTTTACTTAAATTTGCTTCCTCTTTAGGCCATTTAAGACGAATAAAGGATGAACCGTTTATAAGGAGCATTAGAAAAAAATTTCAACCTTGCATTATATTATTTACAAAATATCTCGCTTTATATAATAATTGAATGTAAAATGTATTATGTTTTCTTGAAAAAAAAAATTACAAAATTCAAAACACTTTCAAATAAAAAATATATATAGTTTAATTTAGAAAATCTAATATATTATATCAACGATATATACTTTATTAGAAAATAATTAAATCATTTTAAAAAGAGTTTAAGACTAATACTTATAAGTTACATCTAAGATTTTCAATTTTTTAGTTAACGGAAAAAATAAATAATTAAATTTCATGTAGGCATTGCATTAGTCTGCAACCAGTTAAGTCTAATCATTAAAATTATACTTCATACTTAAGAGATTTGAAATGGTCAAAGTAGTAGTTTAATATTGCACATTTAGGAAAACTAGCAACTGGTGGGCTCACCTCTATGTAATGGCAGGATGGACACGGTTGTCTGTCTCGGAGATAGCGTGGAAAAATTTATAAAAGGACAAAGACATAGGCCATCTATTCTTCAAGAGGGAGAAATAGTGGGAAGAAAACGGACCTTCCTAATAACCACAACTCTTTCAGAGCATCCAGATACAGAACTTGAATTTTTTACTGTTTTCTCTTAACTTTTTCATATTTTTATGGTAACTTTTCTGAATAAATAATTATACTATGTGTCTGTTTAGCTAGTTTATTTTTTGCCAACTTATTTTACTATTTAACTTATTTTTGCTACTATTCATAGGTCTCACTGCACTTTTTGATACTATTTATGGGTCTCATTGTACTATTTTAACTAACATTTATCTTTATCTATAATACTTTTAGCAAAAAGTTTTAAGTTTCAACAAAATAAGCGAATCCTATGTCTATGTTTTCTACACTACCTATGCAACTGAACCAATTCAGCCTAGCTTGTCTCCAAATTATTTAATTAATTAATTTGACAATTAATTCACTTAGAAGTTCTGGGGCTACACCAATAAAAATATGAGCAATGTTTATTACATACATTAAAAAAAAAAAACTATAATTGTAACTTATTTATGATTTCAAAGTTTAAAATCATAACTTCAAGTTATGATTTTAGTTATTTTTTTGTGTGTGTAACAACTTTTCCTAGCAAAAAAAATTTGTTACACGAAGAAGCTGATTGCATTAAGGCTGTGCTTGAAGAAGTTTAATAATATACATACATTCAAACTCATGTAAAAACAATATTTCCACGACATTACAAATTTTTGTATATGATTTTAAGTTTCTCGTGAGGAGCCTACTTTAAAGGTATGAGGTAATAAAAAAAACAAACAGATCTCTCTCTCTCTCTCTCTCTCTCTCTCTCTCTCTATTAGCTTAAAAAAAAAGGCTTGAGGAAGTCAAATATACATCAAATTCAATCTGAGATTATGTTTTCTTTAATGATTTCTCTTACCTCTTCAAAATTAGTGGAGGAAGTGAGGCCTGTCAAAGTTCAACAAATAAAGAAGCTAGTGACAGTTGAACGACTAGTAGTTTTCTGTATTAGATTACATAAACTTTTGTAGTTTAGTCTTTATCTTATTGTGCAAATGATAAGCATGTGCACAATTAGTTAGTGTGTTTGGATACCGCTTATTTTGCTAAAACTGAAAATTTATTACTGAAAGTACTGTAAATAAATATTAAAGTTAGTTGAAATAGTACAGTGGCGTCTGTGAATAGTACCAAAAAGTGCTGTGGGTCCAAGAATAGTAGTAAAAATAAGCTGAATATTAAAATAATTTTAAGTTTTCAGCCCTATCCAAACGCACGCTTAAGGGCTGTTTGGTACATCATTTTAAACACATGTTTTCCGTTAGTTGTTTTGTTTTTTGTTTTTTTGTTGAGAAACAAACATACACACAAGAGAGAGGGAAAATGGTTCGAACTTTTAACATAAAAGCATACCACAACTTCACTCAAAAGCCATAATAACTTTTAAGGAAAAATGTGGCAAGTTATACAACACACAACACACTTTCTTAAGCAATGTGAGACAATTACCTTTTTTTTTTTAAGAAACAAACACACACACAAGGGAGAGATATAGGGAGGGTTAGTGTTTTATTAGTTAAACTCTGTTTTATCATTTATATAACAGATATTGTGTATGAATTCCATAATTAACGCAAACACAAATTCTCATATTATCAAGATTAATTCTTATAAATTAACAGGCAGTTCGTTTTTTTTTTTTTTTTTTTTTTTTTTTCTTCAACTAAGACGTCCAGGTTAAAATTGTTCCTCTTCCAATTATAGAATTATATATGTACTCGGACTCGGACAGAAAAAAGAAGTATAAGTCTTGATACACGCTAAAATCTATAACATATTTAAGTCTTACCATGTTATTGGTACGACTAAAGTTTTTTCTTCCTATGGTGGTTCCGGATGTAAGTGTTAAAATATAATCACAAGTTGATCCGGATCAAGATGAATGATAACATCACAAAATGGTGAGTAGTGTTACCTGGAACAAATTAATATGATGGTATACAATACAAGAACATGTATGTTGTAGATCACTTACCATGTAATAAGGTATAAATGGGACAGACTTATATATATAAGTTACTTTATTTTAAATGAATATGACATCAGGTTTCAAGTGTAAAATTGGTTTCTTATGCACGAGAAAAGTGGGCATTTGTCCTAATTTACAAACTATGCAACAAAATGCTCATGTTTTAAAACTATTTAGCAAAACGACTCTGTATTTTAAACTTAATTTTAACAAAATTGAGTTACAAGTGGAACTTGATATTACCAATGTCAAGTTTTATGTATATTTTGCCAATTAAACTTTTAAAAAAATTTAAGTGGAACTCGAAATTGCTAATGTCGAGTTCCACTTAAAAATATACATATAACTCAACTTTGAGAATATCAAATTTTACACAAATTTGACTTTGTTAAAATCGAGTTTCAAAATCATGAACATTTTGCTAAATAGTTTCAAAATAGAGGCATTTTGCTGCATAGTTTGTAAATTAGGGACTAATGCCAATTTTTCCCCTTATACACTCATTTCCCCTTTCCCTTCCTCTTGCAATTTGTGACCATTATCTAATTTATCCCATCAGAAAAAAAAGGTTCCAATTTAGCAATAATAATAATAAAAATAAAAAGTACTCAGGCCCTGTAATTCAAGATTTGTACCACAAAATGAATTAGGGTAAATGCAAATATGCAACTGTATGTCCTTTGTGTCTAAGAAGAACATATGCATTTCCTCCTACCTCCTGGCGAAGAGAAAACTTGCATTTAACGAACATGACTACTGGAATTTTCTTTAAAGCATGAAGAAGCTAAGCATCAAAACTATGCCTGCCGCGCCGTATATAGGCCAAATTCACTGTATTCATTAAAAATAAAAATGAATTTCTCAATTATTGCAATGTTCTGCCACAATTAGAAATAGAAACTAAGAGTTTTTTTTTTTTTTTTTTTTTTTTTGATAGAGAAATAGAAACTAAGAGTGAGTGTTGTTATTGTGTTTATTTGGTTTTCACACCTTGGCACAAAAATTAAAGGTTTGTTGAGATACATGGGCTAAAATTAGTCCATAATTAAAATCTAACTTGAAATCTAATTTAATTTTCTCTCAACTTTGGCTTTAAATATATATATATATATATATATATATATATATATATATATATATATATATATATATATATATATATATATATATATATATACGTATATATTATTTTAATTTTAGTCACTCATTTGAGTTTTCATTAGTGTGAAAGTAAAGTTTATTCTTTAACCAAAAAAACAAAAAAAATTGAAGGTTTATATTAAAGTTTATTCTTTAATATTTGGCTTGATTCCCCTCATTTGAGCTAGATGGCATGCCCCTCCCGGCTGGCGTAAGCGTTCGGGCATAGGGGAAAGGTGAAGAGGGCCGTATTGTCCAAAGCTTAGTGCACGGTCTCCTTTTACCAGAGGACGTGAGTGCCTTTGCTAATGGGACCGATGAGTCAATGGGGAGAAGACTCCAATGGCACACAGTCGCGGTAATTTCTCTTCCTTTGTACACTTGCTTTTTACGCATATCCCTAATATTGCCGTACTCGTTGCTCCTTTAAGTTATCGTGTGTGAATTATGTTGTCTCTAACAGGCCGCTCAGCTAGCCCATATCCTGAATGAGAGGGTGAAGGACCTTACTAAGGATGTTGATCGAGAGAAAACTGGTAAGGAAGAGGCCGTAAAAGCAGCTAAGGAGAAAATGAAAACTGTTGAGACAGCCGAGAAGAGGGCTACTGCTGCAAAGAAATCCCAAGCGTCGGCAGAGAAAAGATCGGCGGAGCTGGTGACGTGGCAAAATGAAACGGAAGTGAAGCTGGCCGAAGCAGCAAGCCTGAACGCTACCTTGTCCGAGGAAGTCGCTGATTTGCGGGCGGCCCTGGAAGCTTGTGAGAGCAAGTGGTATGACGAGGGGTTTGTTGACGTGGAGAAGGGCGTGGAGCCGGTAGCGATGCAAGCTCGGCAGCTGTCTTTCCAGAAGGGCTGGATGGCCGCTCTGCATGCCTTAGGGGTGCTCGAGGACTCCCTTCTTAGGGACCCTGTCCGGATCCCCTTTCTAGACTCTACCCTAACCGCACAGAACCTTATAGGTCCAAATGATGAGGAGGAGACGGATAGCTTGAGGGAGCTGGTGGAGCAGATCGACGCTCATGTGGAAATGATCGGGACAGAAGCCTCCAGGAACCCCCCTACTGACGGCCCTCCTGGTGAAGATGTTCATCTCCAGCCCTCTGTATCTGAGCACCATTCTGCCGAGATGGTCACTAAGATGCAACCTGTGGATCTTACCCCCTGATTGCCGAACCTGTTTTACTTTACCTTTATTTGCTTTCTTTTAATAACTTTTATTTTAAGTTGGTTTGCCCATGTCGCCAGGCTGTGGCGACTAAACAGTTATTTTTCAGTTTCTTTACTAAACAGCTACTTAATTTCTGGGTTTAAACTTAATGTCACCGGGTTTTGGTGATGAAGTAATTGATTTTTCATGCTTAGTTTTGATTAAGGTTTACTTGCCGGTCAGTTACCTTAATCATTTTTGTGATTATATTTTAACCTCCTTGTGAATGCTGCGAAGTTTTCGTGCATGCATGTTTCACTAATGAACAAGGCATGTTTCCGGCTTGGAATATAATATATTTTTTGTAATACTTCTGCCCTTAGAAATTTTTGAATAAGATTCCCCTCTGCTCGGTGACCAGGATCGTACCGAGAAGAAGGCTTCTGACCATAGAAAATTTTGAATGAGGTTTCCACCTGCTCGGTGATAGGGATCGAACCGAGAAGCAGGCTCCTACACTTAGAAAATTTTGGATAAGGTTTCCACCTGCTCGGTGATAGGGATCGAACCAAGAAGCAGGCTTTTGTCCTTAGAAAATTTTGGATAAGGTTTCCACCTGCTCGGTGATAGGGATCGAACCGAGAAGCAGGCTTCTATCCTTGGAAAATTGTTTGAATCTCTTTATCTTCCACCGTGTTTATCAACTGAACGTACCAAAAAAATAGAATTGGTTAGGCCTGCATGAACTAGTTACATTGTTATCATATTAGTTAGTACAAAGTACATTTTTCCATGCATGGACGGTCACTGATAGAACTTCTTAAGATTATAAGCATTCCAAGGCCGGGGCAACGGTATCTCATTCATGTCTTCCAGATAATACGCTCCTACACCTACAATGGCCGTAATTCTGTATGGTCCTTCCCAAGTTTGAGCTAGTTTCCCGACGTTTATATCCCGCATGATTTCTACTGCTTTCCTTAGTACCAGATCTCCGGCATTGAATTCCCTCACCCTTACATCTTAGTTGTAATGCCGGGCAAGCTTTTGCTGATACTCAGCTAGTCGTATAGTCGCTATGTCCCGGTATTCTTCAAGCAAATCGAGATGCTCCGTCAACTGACCGTCATTCTGGGACATGTTGAATGCGCGCTACATAAATTGACCTCGGCTGGTATCACGGCCTCCGCCCCGTACGTGAGAGAGAATGGGGCCTCCCCTGTAGACCTCCGAGGAGTTGTCCGGTATGCCCACAAAACATTGGGCAGTTCCTCGGCCCAGTTACCCTTTGCACCTTCCAGTCTTCTCTTCAAGTCATTCACAATTACCTTATTCACGGCCTCGGCCTGGCCATTACCTTGGGGATACGCTGGAGAGGAGTATTTGTTCCTGATACCGAGGTTGTTACAAAATTCGCGGAAAGCTCGGCTGTCGAACTGCAGTCCATTATCCGATATAAGGGAGTCTGGAACCCCAAACCTGGTGATTATATTCTTCCACACAAATTTCTTCACATCCACATCCCATATATTAGCCATGCTTCCGCTTCAGCCCATTTGGTGAAGTAATCGATGGCTACCAAAATGAATCTTCGATTGCCCGTTGCTCGGGGGAATGGCCCGAGTATATCTAGCCCCCATTGTGCGAAGGGCCAAGGACTACTAATCGGGTTCAAATGACCAGCAGTCTGGTGTATCAGAGGGGCATACTTCTGACATTGCTCACATTTTCGAACGTATTCTGCGGCGTCCTTTTGCATTTAAGGCCACCAGAATCCCTGAGTCATTGCCCGATGCGCCAATGATCGTCCTCCTACATGGCTGCCGCATATCCCTTCATGCAGCTTGGCCAAGAGTTGGCCTACTTTCTCTGGGTGTAAGCACAAAAGATACGGTCCCCCGAACGACCTGCGATAGAGCTTCCGTTCTTTGGACAACCAATACCGGGCGGCCACCCTGCGGACCTTGTTGGCTTCCTTCTCATCGTCTGGAATTCGGTCGTCAGCTAAGAAGTCAATGATGGGATTCATCCAACTCAGTCCAAGTGTTGTGACTATCGTGACTTCAACCCTTGCAGCCCCCTCATCTCCCGCCACCTTAATGCTTGGCTCGGGGACAAGTTCCACTCTGATTAGTCGGGGAATCTCCTCGGTAATTGATGATGCTAGTGTGGCGAGGGAATCGGCATGTCTGTTTTGTGCTCGGGCCATTTGGATCACTTTCACCCTATAAAAGTTACTTATGGTCTGCTTTACCAATTCCAGGTACGCTTTCATTCGAGGATCTCGAACCTCAAAACTTCCCTGCACCTAGTTGACTACGAGCCGTGAATCCGAATAAATTTCCACATCCCAGGCTTCTAACCTTGAGGCTGCCCTTAATCTGACAAGCAAAGCTTCATACTCTGCCTCGTTGTTGGAGGCGTTGAACCCCAATCTAAATGAATGCTCCAAGAGAATACCCTCCGGGGTAATTATGACAATCTCGGCTCCGGCCCTTTTGGCGCTGGAAGCACCGTCCACATGCACCTTCCATGGGCGATGTTCCAACTGACAGACCATTTCCCCTTTAGGAGATAATTCCGCCACAAAATCAGTTAATACTTGCCCCTTTACTGAACTTCTTGGTTTGTACCTTACGTCGAATGCCCCGAGCCGTGTCCCCTATTTAGCTATTCGCCTCGTGAAATCAGATCTTTTCAATAGTGACTGTAGGGGGTATTCGGTCAACACATACATGGTATGAGCGTGAAAGTACTGAGGCAATTTCCTGGTAGCATGTACTAGGGCCAGCACCAATTTCTCTAAAGGCAAATACTTGGTCTCAGTGTCGACTAGGGTCTTGCTAATATAATACACGGGTTGTTGTATTCCCCGATCTCTTAAAAGCACGACACTTACGGCATGGCTAGATACCGAGAGGTACATAAACAGCTCCTCCCCGGGCTCTGGTGCAGTCAACATTGGCGCCTGTGTTAAGTACTCCTTGAGGTCCTGGAAAGCCTTTTCACATTCATCATCCCACCCTTCCACTTCTTTTAAAAGCTGATGAAATGGACGGCAACGATTTGAAAATTTTGAGATGAACCGATTAAGAGTGGCCAGTATCCCAGTCAACACCTGTACTTCTTTCGGATTGCTTGGCGACCTGAGACTCTTCACGGCCTCTATCTGGTCAGGATTAACCTCTATGCCATAGCTGGTGATTAAGTACCCCAGAAATTTGCCAGCCCCCACTCCAAAGGCACATTTTTCCACGTTAAGGCGCAATCTGTGTTTCCGCAATACCTCAAACACCCCCTAAAGATCCTCTACATGTCGTGCCTCTTTCTTACTCTTCAGCACCATGTCGTCAATATACACTTCAACCGAATGCCCAATTTTATCCTGAAACATCCTCGTCATCATCTGCTGGTATATTGCCCTGACATTCTTTAGCCCAAAGGGCATCACGGTGTAATGATAATTAGCGTCGGGGGATATGAATACTATTTTCTCCTGGTCTTCGACAGCTAGGGCAAACTGATGGTATCCTTGAAAGGCATCCAGGAAACTCATCATCGGGTGCCCGTAAGTGGTGTCCACCAATTGATCAATTTTTGGCATGGGAAATGGGTCCTTTGGGCATGCTCGGTTCAAGTCCGTCAAATCCACACAGACCCTCCATTTCCGTTCTTCTTCAGAACGACCACAGTGTTTGCCAGCCACTCTAGGAAAAAGGTCTCCTTTATTGCTCCGGCCTCCTTCAGCTTCTCTACCTCTTGCCTTACCGCCTCAACATGGTCTTTGGCTGATCTTCTCGGCTTCTGCTTCTTTGGGGGATACAAGGGGTCTACATTAAGCTTGTGGACGATAAACCGAGGATCAATCCCACGAACTTCATAGGGGTTCCAAGCGAAGACATCTATGTTTTAAGTCAGAAACAGTAATACTTAGACCCTTTCCTCATTATTCATGCTCGCTCCAACCTGAAAATATTTATTAGTGTCTGGTAATATCTTTACCTTTACTAGCTCCTCGGCACAGTCAACCCCCATTCCTTCTCGGGGCCCCTGTAATTGCTATAAAGGGACCTTCTGGGGTGCATATTCCCGCTTAACTTGCTCTTGTTCGGACCGCCCAGTACCCTCGTCTCTTACTGGTTGTCTGGCAGTTTCTCCTTGATTGGCTTGATTCCCCAGCTTCCAATTAACTACGGCAATAAGACACTGTCTGGCCGCTTGCTGGTCTCTTCTTATCACAGCGACACCCTGCTCGTTTGGGAACTTGATCTTTACATGTAGGGTAGACGGGAAAGCCCTCATTGAATGGATCCACAGTCTCCCCAGGATGGTCGTATATGGGGAAAATGAACTTACTATTGTAAATGTCACTGCCACCTCCTTCCCTCCCATAATCATAGGAAGTGAAATTTGCCCTTCAGGAATCACTACTTTACCGTTAAACCCAACCAAGGGTGAAGTGTGCTTCATCAGGTCTTCTTTCCACAGTCTGAGTCCCCTGAACAAATCCGGGTACATCACGTCAGCCCCACTTCCTTGGTCTACCATCACCCTTTTTACTAAGAATCCATTTATCCGGGCCGTGACCACTAATGCGTCATCATGTGGTTGGATCGTCCCCTCCAAATTGTCATCGTTGAATGAGATAGGTTCCCACGCAAACTTCATCTTCTTATCCGGCAGCTGTAGGTCCGAGTTACCCTCTACCGGTACTACTGTCAACACTCCTTTCCTTCTTTCTACACTAGGCTTTTCCGAGGCAACATGGATAACTTCAATCACCCTCACGGGAGGTGGGAGAGGGTTTCTCCTTTACCGAGTATCTTGCCCTGCGATCCTGTCCCCCGAGTCTAGCACGAAATCTTTTAAATGCCCGACCTTGACTAGTTGCCCGAGGTGATCCTTCAACACCCAGCACTGTTCGATAGTGTGACCTTTGTCCCGGTGATAAGTGCAGTACAGATTCTGATTCCTTTTGGATGGGTCCCTTCCCATCTTGTTCGGCCATCGAAAGTACGGCTCGTGCTTGATCCGATCAAGAATCCTGTGTACCTGTTCCTTAAACGTCACATTCATCTCTCCCATCTGTGCGGTCAGCTCTTGAATCATCAGACCCCCCCGAGATCTGAATGGAAAACCAGTTTTCCAAGGACGATTCATCATTGGTGCTTTACCTTTTCTCTGCAACCGATCATCCTCTAGTCGTTTATATTCCTCAATGCGTCTCATAAGCTGCCGCATGTCTTCGGGAGGCTTCTTGGTCAACGACTCTCGTAGAATCCTCAGGCAACCCCATTCTAAAAGTGCTTGCTGCGACCCTTTCGTTATCCCCCCTATCTCATTGTATAGCTCCTAATACCGGCTGGCGTAACTGCGGAGAGTCTCTCCCGCTCTCATTTTCATTGATAGAAGCGCATCTACCGGCTGAGGTACTCAGCTACAGGTCACGAACCGAACACCGAACTCCTAGATTAGCTCGGAAAAACTACGTATGGATCCTTTCCGTAACCCGTTAAACCACCTTAGAGCAGTTGGTCCCAGACTCAAAGGAAATACCTTGCACATCAGCGCATCGTTATGAGTATGCAAAGACATCATTTGAATATAATGACTGACGTGCTCTACCGGATCAGTTTTCCCATCGTAGCAATTGAACGGTAGGCGGGTAAACATGTTTGGCATTTCGGCCCGTTCGATTTCGTTAGTAAATAGGGACTAAGCTGCTTTTCGCAAAGCACGACTCATAGCATCTATGGCAGCATTTCGAGGCCGCCTTTCCTCCAGGGAGACTGAGTTTCTAACTTGATTTTCCCGAGAACGTGAGTGGTCTCGGTACTGATGGGATTCTCGGGAATGTGAACGAATTTGCCGTAGCCGAGATCCGAACTGATTAGATCCCTCCCCATATCTATTTCCCCCGATGCCGGCCTCCCATTGTTGGTCACCTCTGTCTCTTCTCCGACGCCTACCCTTTACCTCCAGCTCCAAACCCTTGACTAGCGTGCACAGTCGTTCAAGCTCTTCATCTCGTTCCTCCCTCTGCCTACTTCACTAGCACCAGAGACTGTTCGTTGGGTTTGATACGATCCTTCTCCTGTGCCGGACATTTCTTCTCGTTGGTCGGACTCCCTGTCCACTCATTCCTTCTGTCTATGCTCTCGCCAGCTAGACCCCCTAGAAGACCTAAGGATCCACTTTCCGCGTGATCCCCCAAATGCCTTTCAGACATTTTTCTCGAGCTTGAGTCCCTCTAGAACCACAGCGTTGTAAGAGTGCCCCACGGTGGGCGCCAATTGTGCGCACCAATGACGAGTTTGTTGGGCCAAACCGCTACTTGGGCTCACAAATTATTTGTGTGGTGGGTCTGGGTATCCTACTTTGGGTTGTTCTAGGCTTAGGTACCCAATGAGATCACTTTTCTCTCTTTTTCTAAGCTTTCTTCCTCTCAGACCCTCTCTTTCTCTCTCCTTTTTCCTCACAAAATTGCATCCCCTATCCCTTCATTCGTTTCTTCTATTTATAGCCCATTGTTAATGGGGTGATCATCATTATCTTTTTAACTAGTGCAAAGAGAGGTCCAATGTTGATGAATTTAAGTGGATGTTTAGGTACGAGTGGCTTTGGAAACAGTTCCCACTGCCGCGAATGTGCTCGGCAGCGGAGTTTCCTAGGTTTCTTCCAAGCACTCAAATGGCGATATGATCGAGCATGTGTATATCGCCCGGGTTATTTGCAGTCCGCTTTTCAAGTATCCAGACAACACCCAGTTTAGACTAGTAGTTATTGTGGCCTTGGGACGGGGCTTTTAACAGTGCGGAGGTTGGACCCCCGGCCCATATCATTGATTCATAGCCCAAGGCCTAAATAGACTTGGATGTTAGGTGCCGTATAGTAGCCCTTTACAATTTCTTTTGTTGGCAATATAGCATTGTGGTGGGAAAGTTATGGAGTACATTGCAAAGAGCTTCAAAACTTAGCTATATGTGTCTTAAGCCTAAGTTGTAGTGCAACAGGATGTGAAAGAAATTAGAGTACTTTTGATCATGTACATACCAAAAAAAGAAATCGTCTTGAGCAACAAAGAGTGAATGCTTTGGTGTTTGTAAACTATAATATTAATTTGGAGTTGAGACAAATAAAGAGGGAAGAGAATGGTGACTCATATGATCCAATTTGTCTATCGGATATGGAATCTGATGATGAATGGATTACCGAAAAGAAAGAACCTCACTTGCCAAAAGATACTTCATGGATGGACATTCATGAATGTTTTGAAGTTAATGAGGAAGGATGTAGTAGAAAAAGAAAGAGAGGTATAGATTTATATTAAATTGAAATTTTCTTTCCTATATTATGAATAAAATGCTAATTTTGACAATATATATTTTTAGTTATTATTTTTATAGGTCTAAGAAATTTGAATGCCAAAAAGAAAACTAAAGAAAAAGTTATTAGAGTTGAAGAACCAGAAGAGATAGTGGATGTTGGAGATGACGAAGAAGATGTCAATGATGAAATGATTTTGCAAGATGATGAAGATAATAACTTCATTGACCTGGACTATGGAGATGATTTTGATGATTTTGATTAGGCAGTGATGAATATGATTAGGAGAAAAAGTATTTTGACTAATATAATATGTAGTGATTTTGAACTCTAATGAATTTCAATATGGATATTTTTATCTTTTGGATATGGATGTTAAAAATATATTTCCATTTGGTTTATTTGGTTAGCTAAGTCAAATACTATAACATAAGTGATAATTAAAGTAATCATTATTTGCATATGTTTCAATTTGACAATAAATATATGTATATTATAATGTTTTATAAATTTTATATAGTGCTTGTGTATTTTACGATACACGATACAATATGATACACGATACATAAAAATGAAAAAACGATTCACGATATGATTCACTATTTGACAACTATGTCTTAGCACAATTTCTAGTAATTTCAGATGTGCATTTGCCACTATCAGTTTGACATTTTATCCTATCTTTTTTTTCTTTTTTTTAATATGATTCATTTGTCCTCTAATTCGACTATTTTTTGCGTTGCTCCAAAGATTGTATAGTGAATTTTTATTTTTTTAGAAGATGATTAGATAGTGATTCTAAGTGTTTGTTTGTAAACAACTTGCACATTTTTTTTTACTAAAATTACTGTAAATAATAATTAAATCTATGTTTATTATTATTATTATTTATTTATGAAAGTATTATAGAAAAAGAAGTACAGTAGGATCCCAATAAAAGAAAACATAAAGTACGACCCGTAAATAGTATCTAGCAACCGTGTGAAAAAATAAGCTACTTTTACGGGAATGGAAATTCTTTGTTGTAGGGCCCACATGGGACCTGCAATCAGTGAAAGATTTAAGCAAACACTGGCTTTTAGTCGTATATCAAAAAAATAAAATAAAAAAGAAATATTAGTGCCCGTATAATATTTTTGATGATGATTTCACGACATCTTACTCATCCTATACTCGATCACAGCTCATGAGCAAACATTTTAAAGGAGATTTCACCCTTATCACCATTGCGTTCAAGAAAATGTTCAATTTACAAGCTAAGAAAATATTTAATAAGCGATAAATCGACAAGTATAAAAAAGATATCTAAACCTGCATATTTAATTTTTCTTGAGTGAACTGGCAAATTTTTATTATACGCAGTTTAGTTTAGCTCTCCTGGCCTAGAAAGCAAATTGTAATGATGGGTTTCCTATTTTCTAACTACCATAATTTCACTGACTAGCACTTTAGAACAAGGAGATATAACTTGGAAGATCATTTCAGAATGAGTACAGGTAGCTATTACTATTTCATTCACTAGCACTATTTATGGATCCCATTTTATGTTTCTTTTTTGTAAAATTTAGCAAAAAGATAGATAGGAAGGAAACCAAGTACAAAATTGTTGTTTGAAGTTTGAACAAATCACTTATCAAAAAAGAAAAGTTTGAACAAATTGTGTGGATATAGTAGGTTTTCAAAATGTGTGGTGGGTGGGATATCAACATGTAAGTGATAGGCCACAAACTGAATGACCCCTTGTGATAGAAATTAATTAATTAATTAACCAAGTTATTAATTAATCAATTTGTCATGTAAACGCGTGGTAGCACAAACAAATCATCAATAAACTAATTATGCAGCGGAAAATAAATAACACGGTGATTTCTTTACGAATGTGGAAAACCTAACGGCAAAAACCCCACCGGGTGATTTTTAGGTCTCCACTCCCGAAACTCCACTTTATCATAACATGCAGTTACAAGTAAAGGAATCCCAAGTACCTTACCAACCTACAGTTGAACCCTTACCCCAATACCCAATTGGACTTATTCTGTAGTGATAGTTCCCCCTTCTGATGCACGACTCCCAAGTACGTGACTAACCAATTGCGCGGATCCCAGTACGCGACTTCAATCACCAACTAAGAAGGTTGTTGGTTGCAAAATTCTTTAGTTCATCCACACGATGAAGATCAAGAAGATGCTTGGTCACAAAACCCTACGGTGCACATACACAGCAACTTCTTCAAGAGAA
This sequence comes from Quercus berberidifolia, assembly GCA_028535905.1. Taxonomy (NCBI): domain Eukaryota; kingdom Viridiplantae; phylum Streptophyta; class Magnoliopsida; order Fagales; family Fagaceae; genus Quercus; species Quercus berberidifolia. Next base: position 12,185,331 of record JAPQVW010000002.1, read on the forward strand.
AGAGATGAACTAGGGAAAGAATTTTGTCTCTAGTCACAATTTGCTTGAACAAAGTTTGCTCAAAGCTTGTGCAACTTGTGAACTGTTTGACGGTCCTTAAAACAATCATTTTATATGTCTAGGGTTAGGAGAAAAGAAAGTCCAAAAACATATTCACGAATCCTAATAAAATCATATTTGAATTCTAAATTTCTTAAACCTCGACAAATAGGAGGTGTCAAGCACACCGAACTTTGAACAGCTTTCTTAAGCTCGATAGATGCAGCTGTCGAGTTTTAATGAGTTTACACTTTCAGCTTGATTTCTTGGACAGACTTGAAGGCTTTAACACTTGATCTTGAAACATGATTTCTTGAAGTATTTAAACACATCCTAAATCTACCAAAATACAAGTAAAGTGCGTTTTGTCAAAGGATAAGCCAATTACATAAAATCATGACATATGTTCTTAACATGTGAAACACATATGTCCTAACAATCTCCCTCTTTGGCAATCCATGACAAAATCACAACAAACAAATGAACATATAAGAGAAGTCATAAATCACTCAACTCATATTCACTTGTTGAATACAATAAAATCTATCCTAACACAAACTCTTGAAAAACTTTGCAAGAAGAGAGTTTATGGCAAGTAGACTTTGACAACCTGTATTTCTGAAACACTTTAAACAAAACTCATCAAGGCATCTTTGTGTGAAATAGAAATAATAGATTGCATACAAATATAAGAAATCTGTGTATTAAGGGAGAAAAGAAACAACACATGAAGGGGTAGGTGAAAGAAAAACATACATCAGCATAAATAAGGAGATAAGTACAATGTATGTCTATAAATGGTCACAAGACCTCATGTACAAGAATAATGTATCTAAAAAGAAAGAAAAGAAAAGATACATACCATCCTCACTACATCCCTCAAATGAACATATGAACACTCCCCCTAACAAAATGGTCCTATACTAACTCCCCCCCTAAGAATGACTACTCTCATAACCAAAACTACTCCCCCTTTTTGTCATGAGTGACAAAGGGTAAAAGTGTCAAGTAAACATCTCATCGGTAGAGCTAGCATCTCCATCAGCATCATCCGAAGTATCATCGTCATCACCATCATCATCATCCTCATCCTTAAAATCAGAAGCCACGAGAGAAGGTGGTGAAGGAGTAGCCTCAGGAGCAAAACCACCTATGGACGCTTGTCGCCGTGCAATACGACCGACAAGAACATTCACCTGATACAACTCCGTAGAGAGTGTACCTAGGCGGGCATCCATGCGCTGCAGCTACGCCATGATGTCTCCTAAAGTCACATCGTTCGAAGAAGAGGGAGGAGCGGACGTGGATGGAGCAAAATGGGGTAGAGCTAAACGGGAGGGAGGAGCTGCTGAATCCGACTACCGCGACCGAAACTAGGCCTCACTACGTTTAACGGTAGCATAATCTATGGCACACATGATAGTGAAATGGTCGAAAGAGGGAAAAGGAACTGAAAAATGGAGTAAGATCCTCGTGATAGCGAATGGAAAGATGAGCTTATCACGGGATGCCGAATCTAGATGAACATCTATAATAGAGAGAATGAAATGAGAAGAGAAATCTATAATAAGATGCTCAAGAAGAGATAAAAAAAATCGAGCACGAGGCTTTGTAATGGAGTTATAGTGAGAGAGTGGATGCAAAACAAAGGTCATTACCATGTTCATGAATCTAGGACCTTTAGCAAAAGGTCAACATGGTGTAAACAGACGCTCACCCCAAACAGAAGGGCGCTCACAGAAAGCAGACATGAGCTCATCCCTGGACACAGTCCTCAGACGCTCACAACCAGGATAGTCAAGAAACTCTATCCTAGGGACCCGAATCACATCCGCAACAAGTTGCGGTGTGATAGGAATGCTCATACCTCGAACGCGAGTGAAGAAAAGAGGTACTAAACGATCAATCCCGTGCATGTTGGAGTAAAACTCCTGGATAAGCACAAGAGGACAAGTGACTGAGACGTCACACAGTGACTCCCATCCCCTACTGTGAATGATAGAAGGAAGGTCGGTGTCGGCAAAGTCCGACAGAATGACTCGGCATTCCAAATGAATGCCTCGTCTAGAAAAGTTCTCTGAGAATGCCTTAAAGACATCATCATCACATAACCGAATATGAGATAGTGTAGGATTAGAGGACGAAGAAGCTCCGGAACGAAGAGGGTTCCGGGCTGGAGTGGATTTACGCTTAGGTGCCATAGACACAACTAACGTAAACAGAAAGAGAGGGAGAAAAAGAAAGACATTCAAAAAAGTCCCAAGCAATTTCAAATATAACAAGTATATTGAAAAGAGAGTGCGTATGCATGGGAAATGCATGAACATGTGACATGCAAAAGAAATTGCATCATGGGCTCCGCCCAATCCAAACCTATTAGCACACAAACATATAGCATACATCTAAATGCATGACAATACTATTATAATGCTAATATGATGCAATGTATGAGGTTTTAAACTCATTTAAGTGAAAACCCACCCAAAATTTCAATAATAACTCATCAATTTTGAAAAACCCCAAAACCTAGCTTCAAAACATGAAATGCATGAATGTGAAAGGATTAGAAGCTTACTAAGTGAAGAAATTCTTGAAAAAGCTTGAAGAATCCTTGAGGAACAAAGTTTGGAGTGAGATGAGAAAGTTTGGGAGAGAAAACAGAGAAGTATCGAGAGAGAGATCGAATGAAATGAGTTCCGGATCGCACAGGGAGATTAAATAGTGCCAGCAGTAAATCTCGACAGATGCAGGTGTCCAGAGGTATCGAGACATCTGTCGAGAAAATGGTCGTCGACAGTTGAGGTATCGAGGAGGTGTCGAGGAACAACCCAACAGAACCAAGAACAGAAGCTCGATCGATCCACCAGGTGTCGAGAGGGTATCGAGGATGCAGACCCAATCTCGATCGATCCATCAGGTATCGAGAAGCTGTCAAGATTGCGATAAGAAAAAGCTGAAGAAGCTCAATAGACAGCAAGGTATAGAGGAGGTGTCGAGCCAGCTTTTAAAACTAGGTTTTCGAGATGAGAAAAACACAAACATGAATGTAATCCAACATGCAACTCAACCAATGATCCAATCAACAAATTAAGCTCTCAAAATCATCTCTCAATAAAAATTTCAAGCACATGGATCTTCAAAAAGAAACACACACACACATTAAACAAGTCTAACTAATTTTATATTTCAAAAACAAGTCAAAACAGTTTAGTGAGCATACATTAACACATGTAAAACCTTGTGATGGCCAAATCACATTGTACCTGCACATGTATCAAGAATAGCAAAGAATATTGCATGTTGTGTGTGAAAAATATCGTAAGATTGCATAAGTGTATACATGTTACGACGATTTGAGATATGAGAAAATCACTTTAACTCACACACAATCATGATTGCTTGATGGGGATTATCACCTTCAAGGTATATCCTATAACTCCCACATCTCCTAGAATACACCTCGCAATCATTTTTAAAGCATTTTTGATCGTTTTGCTTTTGATTTTTCTTTGCATATTTTTCTTTTAAGAATATCATGCATGGGCATATTAGAGAGAGAAAAGAAATACCTAATGATATTTGACATTCCAATTTTGCTATGCCTAAGCATACAAATGTCATTGACACTGCACTTTTGCTATGCCGAAACATACAGGTGTCATTATAATTGGCGAGCAACAGTGCTGAGATGGTTATTAATGCCTTTCTCTCAGGATTTTTTTAGTCATTCTCGTCAAAAAGAGTGATACAAGTGTTAAGTATAAGAGATAACTTAATCTTACTCATCACTAACAAGAACCACAAAGCTCACTTGCTTAGTTGTACATAAAGATGCTCATCTAAGCTGCAAATGATACAAAGTTTAGAAGACTTTGTTTCAATGGCCATCCAAGGTACACAAGTACCAATGTACACAAAACACACACTGTTTTTTGTATTTTTCTGATTTTTCAAATTTTTTTTATATGAAAAATAAAACAAAGCAAAACTGAAAAAAATAACAAAAACATGTTCAACAACCAAAGCATAAAAACTAGACTGACTCAAAACTTGAAAGCAAAACACATAAGTAATGCACACACAAAACAAGAAGAGAGAGAAAAAAAAATGACAGAATCACTTGGAGCCCTTTTCCTTCCACACCTTGGAAAAACCTTTCCGTCTAGCAAACCCTTGAACCGGCGGTGAAGGGGAAGAATTAAAACCGTTCAAGTTCAAAAGGAATATGAGGGCTTTAAGAAGATCTCCAAGGGGAGCAAGAGAGGATTGAAGCTGATTCTAGTTCCCCGATGCTATCATGTCGTTGCTCTGTTGAGCGGCAAGCCATTTTTAGCAATTTGGTCGAGTATGACTGGCAGCTCCACAATGATGACAAAGATGCTGTTTCTTTTGTTTAGACTTTTGAGAGTTAACCTTCTTAGCCCTAAGGTTTTTAACATCTTTCTTCTTAAGCTTAGGGGGTGCTCCTAAGATAGATTTACCCTTGTTTATGTTCTCACTAGCTAATTTAGTTTTAATCTCATTGTTCTCAATTTTAACATTATTAGCAGGAGGAACAAAAACAATAGTACTAGAAGAAGCAGTATTAGAGGAAGAAAGACCATACGCTAAACCTGTTTGATCTGAAGCAGATTTCTGAATGCTGAGCATCTCATCAAGCTTTGCACTTGAAGTCCTCTCCAATTGAGCTCTGACTTGAAACAGCTCTGCTTCAAGCTTCTTGGTCTTCTTAGCCAAGAAATTGTTCTCAAACCTCAGTGCTCCAATATTCCAATTAGACTCATCAAACTTTGTGGAAAGCTCCTCACGGTCAAGTTCCACATCACTGAGCTTCTTGGTGGTTAGCCTATATAATTTCTCATGCTTCTCAGAAAGCTTGTACAGTTTCTCATAGGCTATATGAATGTCATCTTGATAATTCATCTTCTCAAACTTAGATTCCACCAATTCCTCTTCTTCAACCACATCTTCAACAATCCCATCAGTAGGATCAACAGTGGCAGTGAAGGCATTCAAGATTCCATCATCCTCATTGTCAGAATCATCCTCAGGCTCGGTGTTGCTCAAGGTAGCAGCAAGTGCCTTGCTTTTCCCAATGCTCTTGAGATATGTAGGACACTCATGTTTCATGTGACCGAAGCCTTGACACCCAAAGCACTTAGGTCCTGCGAGAACAATGTACTGACCACCTTCCTTAGCATCCTTCTTCCCTTTGTCTTGGCCTTTAAACAGAGAAGAACTAGATTGCCTGCGGTCCTTGTTGAAGCCTTTTCCATTTGCGTTCTTCATAAACTTCTTGAACTGCCTGGTGATGTAGGACTTCATCTTGGAATCTTCATCATCTGAAGACTTATCCGTCTCACTGCTCTTGGCCTTCAAAGCCATGCTCTTACTTTTACCCGACTTGCCTATTCTTGTCAACCCTAGCTCGTAGGTCTGCAAGTTTCCAACCAACTCAGTCAGAGGAATCTTGTCAATATCCTTTGATTCCTTTATTGTAGTAATCTTGGCATGGAATCTCTCGAGTAGAGATCTGAGCACTTTCCTCACAATCTTGGGTTCAGGAATGGTTTCCCCAAGATTGAAGGCTGAGTTCACTATGTCCTTTAGCTTGGCATAGAACTCATCAAATGACTCATCCTTCTCCATCTTTATCTCTTCAAAGCTTGTAGTGAGCCTCTGAAGTTTTGAGTCCTTGACAGCCTTAGTACCCTCATAGGTTGTATGGAGGATGGTCCATGCTTCCTTAGTAGTTTCAGTAGAGGATATCTTCTTGAACTCCTCATTGGTGACTGCACTGAATAAAGCATTCAATGTCCTGCTATTGAAATTTGCCGCCTTGATCTTGGCCTCATCCTAATCGGCTAGCGCTTCCTTTAGCTTAGTCTAGCCAATCTCGACAGCTTGCCACACTTTTTCATCTAAAGACTGCAAGAAAGCTCTCATTCGTACCTTCCAGTATACATAGTTAGTGTCATCAAATAAAGGAGGTATGATTAATGAGTGTCCTCTATCCATGACCAACAGGGGTCAATGGATCAACACAGCAAAAATTAAACCCTAATCAGAGTGTGCCTGCTCTGATACCACTTGATAGGTCACAAACTGAATGACCCCTTGTAATAGAAATTAATTAATTAATTAGCCAAGTTATTAATTAATCAATTTATCATGCAAATACGTGGTAGCACAAACAAATCACCAATAAACTAATTATACAGCGGAAAATATATAACATGGTGATTGGTTTACAAATAGGAAAAACCTAACGGCAAAAACCCTATCGGGTGATTTTTAGGTCACCACTCCCGAAACTTCACTATTATCATAACAAGTGGTTGTGTTCTTCGTCTCTTGTCCGTGTCTACCCGAACGCTTGATATTCCGTTGTTGTGTTCCCTTCTTACCGTCGTTGGCGCCACCCTAGTCGTAAAGTGAAGTCCTAGAACCTAGCTGTAAGGCCCGTTTGAGCCAAGAGAGGGCGTGTAGGGCATGAGAGGTATAAGGTTGGTTAGGGTATGTGTTACGAAATGCAACGGTTGTGAGAAAAACATGATAACTGAGTGTTGAACCTAGGATAGTATGGATAAGTTGTGGAGAACTAACTCCTCTATCAACTCCAGGACTAGTTGTCCTCCTGATATTGTAAATGAAGAAGATCACACTATTGATGATAATGAGTTGATCCTTGATTTTCGTAAATGGACTATTCCTAAAGTTGATACTAAAACTATTTATAAAACTAGTTTTGTTGAAAGTGCTTTTCATTCTGCTTATAAAGCTAGAACTGTTGAACAAATTTTCTCTATTTCAAGAATGCATGAAAAATGCTGTTTATTCAATAAAAAGAATATTAATGACTTCCTTGCTGCTAAAAAATTCTATTATTTGCATATTGGTATGGTTCAAGTTGCTATTAAACCGCTTACCCGAAAGGGTATTAATGCTTCTCTTCTCATGTGTCTAAGAGATGCTAGATTTAAGATTTTTAAAGATAGCATTCTTGGTATGATCACTGCTTCTATGTATGATGGTCCTGTTTATTTTAACTGTTATCCTGATCTTACTCTTGCTTTGGATGATCCTAATATTGTTAAAGCTTTGACATTGAATATTGCTTCATTTGGTTATCACATGGAAGAGAGTAGTAAGCCTTTTGCTTTGATCTACCGCATTTATTATAAACTTATGGGTACTCAAATGAATCCTTGTGCAATGATTCCTAGAGAACCTTCGGGTAAGACCATGTTAATTCAATGTTCAACTCCTGATGCTAAAATTCAAGTTCCAAAAATGATTCAATGGCAAGATGTTAAACTTCCTAATGATTGGTTGTTAGAACAAGAAACCCCTCCTGCTAAACCCATTTTTGATGAACTTGATCTTACTCATATTCAACAATATCTTGATGGTACTGTTAAAATAAGTTTTCAAAAAAATCCACCTTTGAGGATCAACGAAGGAAGACATTCCTTTGCTGGATCTGAAAGTATTTCAAAAAGAGATCGAGAGATCAATGAATTTTTGAAAAAGAATTTGGAAACATCCTCTGATTTAAAGCTAAAAGGTATTTCAAGTGATAAATCTCAAATTAGCTCTGTTTACTATTCTACCAAACCTGAAACTTCCACTCCATTTAGCAAAACTGCTAATGAAGATGAGGAAGATACTGTTTCTGTTATTCCATCTGACTTTGATTCTCCTATTGAAAATCCTCCTGTTTAGCAAAATCAATTAAGAGTTTTGACTGTTTTAAATGATGATTTTGAAATTGATTGGGATTCTTTGTACAATGAGTTTATGCTTGCAACAAACAAAAACAAGAGAAAATATTTCCAAAATAATTTTGCTCAGTCTGATAAAGACCGTGTTAAAAGAAAATGGTTGGAAATGATGAATCAATTGAAAAAACATATTTTGTTTTTTGATTTTCTTGAAAACCATTATGTTCCAAATAATGAGGTTTCAAAACAACATTTGAATGTGATAAAGAAATCAAATTTTGTTAAGATTGATAAAACTATTATTAGGTCCAGTCATCCTCATCTTGATTCAATTTTGATAACTACCAAGAAAGATGAAATGACAAAAGAGGAAGTGAAGGCCTCCCCTTTCAAAATTGCTGATGATCAAACTCCCATTATTAGCCTTATTGAACAAAACAATTTTACTAATCAATCTTTGCATATTATTGGTCAACAGCTTGACCGTATTGAAGAAAAAATTGTTGAAAAACCTGTTTCTGAAAAACCTGTTTTTGAAAAACCTGTTTCTGAAAAATCTATTTCTATTAAAACTGAGAAACCTTTGATTGATTTACCCAGCCAAAGAGAAAAAGTTGTGTTCAAAACTTCTCAGTCCAAGACTCTTGAAATTGTTGAAAAAATGCTTTCTGATTTAAAAGTTAAAACTGAGGGTACTTCTACGAGAACTCCAACTGCTCTCACTATTTCCAAAAAAGAAATTGTTTCTGACGAAAATACAGATTCTGATACTGTTTCTTCTGTTTCTGCCAAAAGAATCTTTGATGATGATTTCCCAGAAATTAAAAGATTTGTTGGGAACTCCAAACCTATGTCTTTTACAAAAAATTGGTATTCAAAACCTACTCTTCCTGATATGCAGTTTGAAGAGAGATCTTTTCAAACACAGTTTTATGTTTCTGCTGATAAGCTTTATGAATGGAATATTGATGGTTTGTCTGAACAAGAAATTATCAATAAAATGAGTCACATGTCTATGGTTGGTGATGGTGGGATTCTTACATCACTGAAGAATCCAGAGAGTCTATTAAACATGCTATTAAAAAGAATGATGAAGGTTTGCCTATTTTTGATGAAAGTATTGGTCGTGGTATTCCTGATGGTGTTAATACCTTGATCTATACTATTCTCAAACACTTTGTTGGTACTCCATCCAATATTTTATCCCGTGTTTCTGACTATTTAAACAATTTGAGTTATCCTACTATGTCTGATTACAGATGGTATCAAGATGTTTTTACTTCCAGAGTGATGCTCCGGAAAGATTATCATAAGCCTTATTGGAAAGAAAAGTTTATTGACGGTCTGCCTCCTATCTTTGCTCATAAGGTAAAACAAGAATTAATGGGTAAAAATGATTCTATTGATTATGATAATTTAACCTATGGTGATATTTTCAGTACTATTAAAAAACTTGGTATCAATATGTGTAATGATGAAAAATTGTTAAAACACCAATTAAAGAATAAAAGAAAAGCTAAATATAAAATGGGAAATTTCTGTGAGCAATATGGTTTGCCTCCTATTGCTCCTTCTAGGCAAAAAAGTAAAAAACATGATAAAAGCCATAAAAAATACAGAAATAACTTTGTTAAACCTAATGATTTCTATGCTAAGAAGAAAAATGTTTCTAAAAAACATGTTAAACAAAGGTCGGGTAAAGGTAAATGCTTTAACTGTGGTAAACCTGGACACTTTAGTAAAGACTGTAAAGAAAAACCTGGTAAGTTGAAAAACAAGTTCAACATGTTAAACATTGATGATAATGTGCAAGAAGAATTATTCAGAATCCTTGAATCAAATAACTCGTCTGATTCTTTGGAAGATGATTTTTCTTCTTCATCTGATTCTTGCTATCAATCTGCAGATGATTCTTCTGATTCCCCTAATATTAAAATTGGTTGTAGAGATTCTTGTTGCAATGTTGTTAATACTGTTAACGCTCTCACCAAGACTGAAGAAGATGAAAAATTAATAATTCAACTAATAAACCAAATTCAAAATCCTGAATTGCAAAAAGAATATTTGGATAAATTTAAGAAAAATTTGATAAGAGATGAAATTGGTAAAAAACCAAAATCAACCATAAGTTTTGAAGAAACCTTGGAAAGATTTAATAAAAAGAAATCTAAAGAATTAACTGTTAATGATCTCCAAAATGAAATTCATATTGTTAAACAAGAGATAAATGAATTAAAATATGAATTTAAAAGCATGAAAAGTGATAACAATAATCTCAAGCAAGAATTGACAATGTTAAAACTTGATAAAGATCTTAATAAATCCAGTAATGAACAAAATAAGCACAGTGATGAGGATGAATCCAGTCAACAGGCTCCTCTTTCTGATAAAGGTACTCCTGATACTTTCACTAATCCCCAACTTGCTTTTGTTAATAAATTACTTCCTCCAAAATGGTTTACAAAAGTTAAAATTGTTGTTTCTCCTGATTATCATTTCACTGTTAATGCTATGATTGATTCTGGTGCAGACATGAACTGTATCCAAGAAGGATTAATTCCTTCAAAATATTTTGAGAAATCTACTGAAAGATTGGTTTCTGCTAATGGTTCTCAAATGAAAATTAAGTATGAATTGAATAATGCTCATGTGTGCCATGATAATGTTTGTTTCAAGATTCCTTTTGTTCTTGTCAAAAATATGACTGATAAAGTGATTCTTGGTTTGCCATTTATTAATGCTTTGTATCCCTTTCTTGTTGAACATGATGGAATTACTACTGATCCATTTGGACAGAAAGTAAAATTCAAATTTGCTTCAAAGTTTGAAATTGATATTGATAATCTATCTTATAAGAAAGGTTCTCCCATGCATGAACTTGTTCAAGAACTAATGATGAATTCTGATGATTTTAAAGGTAATTTTCATAACACCAAAATGTTAGAAACTATCCATTATCCTAACAATATCAATGATTCTTTGCAGGAATCGGATAATGAGGCGTGGATAAATACCACTAATAAGTGGGACAATAATAATATTCATATTTATACCACTAGTAAGTGGATTATTATGGAAAGGAAAAACAAGGGAAAAGCTCCTGCACAGGACTATTCTCAAAACAAAGGGTTCCCAACGGGACAACCTTTTAAAATGCATGAAGGCGCATCTTCTGGGGTAAAATCCAGTGGATCAACATCCCTTCAAGGAGATGTCCCGGCTGAGGTGACATACTCCGATGGTGATATATTAATTGCTTTACAGGAAGTTTTGTCAAAAAAACTACAATTCCACAATGGAACCTATTCAGAATTACCAGATTCTATTAAATTCATTCTTGATAACCTTCAGTTAGCTTTTACCAAAAACCACGGTAATGTTTTTCAAAAAACCCTTAGAGCCCTTGAAATCCACCTTGTTAACCTTACTGCTCAAAATGAGATTTATATGAGTCATTATGGTAACCTTATTCCAGAAAATGACCTTGCTTCAAATATTGACTTTGTTCCAGAAAATAACCTTGTTTCAAAAAATGAGGCTCTTGTGAGCCATCTTAAAGCCTACACTAGTCAACTCTTTGGCAAAGAGGAAATCCATTCGATGGATAGAGAGACTATAATGGGCACTGATTATGCTAGATTGAGTCTTAAGACCCAATCCATGTTAAGAAGTGCTGTTGCCAACTTGCCTTCAGATTTACAATCTCGTATTCTGGATAGGAAGGCTATGTTTAGGTCTTTTGACCTATGGTCCAAGTATTTCAGAAAACTTGTTACTGCCACTATTCCTGACCCTAATGAAATAGACGAAGGTGATAATGTCTTTATTCAGCTTGAATGGGAAGATCACTTTGGGAGCAGTCTCAGAGTATATGAAAAGAAACATCCATTTCCTGGTCTCCTTATTGATTTTGATAACGGTTCAATTTTCACTGATGAAGATTCAGATGATAGTGATGATGATGATCCTAATCCTAGCTGGCTTTCCCAAATGTTTGAATATGGCTTTGTTAGATTCGTAAAGTTAACAAGCCATAAACAGGCCAGTCAACTTCCACAGATCATTCAGAATGCTATTAAAGGGTTTGAAAACTCTTCCACTAGACCTTTTGTTACTATTAGATGCTGGAGCACTCTGCCAAAATGGGAAAGAAATAACTGGATGAATGTTAACCCCTCAAAGCATCTCATTCTCATTAATGGTTATACCCACCAAGGGCCATGGTTCAAGGGAAATTCTCAATTATCCTTTAAAGATCCTTTTGGTCTTGCCAAATGCTGGAGAAATTATTTTAATAATCAAATTCGTGAAGTTGCTCATGATCTATGGAAAAATTATCATTTCATAGGAAGCACAGATAGAATTGCTGTTTTTGGTCCCAAACCCTATGCTGATGCCTTTGTTCGCCTGCAAACAAAAGACCATCCTAATCTAGAGAGTCTTCTCATCCTAGGGAAAACTCCAAGGTTTGAGCCAATTTTATATTGCGGATTCTGTAATAAGTATGCTATTTACCATGAGCATGTTTGTGATTCTCCACAAGGTCCTTTTGATCCTTTTGATGGTTATCCCTCCGATGCTCCCTCTACTGATTGATGAGGTCACTACTGTTAAAGAGACTGGTGTTACTTTATTTGTCTGGCTTGCACAATAGCCAAAATATTTTATTGTCCTTCACAAATATGTTGCGGAAAAATCCAGTACTGATTCTTAATACTCCGAATTTTGCGGAAGATTTTGATTTTCTTATTTGTCTGGCCAGCACAATGGCCAATGCTCCAATATTTACTACTGCTAGAAGCTGGTTTTCCACTATTATGATGCTTCCAAAGGATGTTCACGTGAAGACAACAAAATGCATGCCTATTAGTTCCTTTTGTTGGCTTCTTTCTTATTGGCTTCTTTTGTCTCTAAAGGACACCAATAATGAGGCCTTGTTCCTACACTTATAGGGCTATTGCTGATCTCTTTGGAAGATTCCCATAATCTTGTGGATTCCTCACAAGATTGGGTCAAAAAAGAAGAGAAATTCCAAATTTTACTATTCAGTCACTATTCACCTGTCACTATTCATCTGTCACTATTCACTGTTACTGTTCATCCGTTACTATTCATGACACTGTTCACTCCAAATTTTGCCTATTTAAGGGGGGTTGTCCCTTATGTTTTGGGGGGGTTTTTCACAAGCAAAATTTTAGTTTTGATTTCTCTTCCCTTAGAACTAGCCTTCTTAGAGAGAGAACCCACCTTGCTTCTACTACTACTACTACTACAACCTTGTTCACCTTTGTTCACTACAAGCCTTGTAATCCTACAAACCTTGTAACTAGGACTAGTTCAAGCTTTGTAACTGTTAACCTGTAACTGTTGAGATCTTGTATTCACTACTACTACTGTAAGTGTTTATCCTACTTTCAATAAGAAGTATTTTCAGTTCTATGTTCATTACTTTACTTGTTGCTACCACCACCTTGGACGGATTACCGCTATACCGGATGGTTTTAAATTGCTTTCATTTATTTTGAACTATTGTTCTTATTTACTTTGAATTATTTTGATATATACTGCTTGGCTGGTTCTACCGCCTTATTATTGTTCTTACATTCAAGTTCTTTACTTTCAAGTTATTTACTTTCAAGTTACTTACAATATTCATCATTACAATATTATTACTGTGCTTCCATCTCTTCCCATCATTATTACTGTGCTTCCGTCTCTTCCCATCAACTATGCGTCCCCTTCCCCCTTTATATAATTTTATAACTATTAATTAATTATTTATGACATCACCCGTTCGACCACTAGTTGGATCCTTGTTGGACCATAAAACCGGTAACCTTTGTTAGCAATTGTTTTGATATTTTGTGAAAATTTTCTAACCTTTTATTAAAAAAGAAAAACTTGAGTTCTTTTTTGTTTTTGCTAAACAAAAATGGATACAGAATAATTTGAGTCAATGTCTTCTATCTGGGTGTAATTATAGTGACACTTTATGCATTGAACTTGAGCCTGCAAAAATATAAGCAGAGAGCATTAAGTTATTTTTCAAACACTTCTTATTACGAAATTCTAACTTAGTAACTCGGTCCCTAATGGCAAAAACCCAGAGTTATTGTTTATCAAATACTTCTGTTTTAATTGGATTTGAAACAGAGTATGGTCCCTCAAAATATTGTTTTGATATTTTGTCGGCAGCTCCATCCTCTTCACCTCATCTGGCATTGGTCACATTTTTTTTTTTTTTTTTTTAAGGCATTGGTCCCTTTCACAGTACTAGTCTTGTCTCCCACCTTTCACACAAACAAAAATATACTCATGCATCACGTGCATGAGTATTTCACTTTCACACAGCACGCAGGCCCACAAAAACAAAAAAAAAAAAAAAAAAAAAAAAAAAAAAAAAAACTCTTCTCTTATTTACGAGAAATTATAGAGTCCTCTGGTGGACCACGTTACTTGTTTACCATTCTACTAAAAAACTTTCACTTGTTTAAAATTGCTGAGTTAGTAATTAATTTCTATTTAAAAAAAAATTTCTAACTAACAATTTTAAACGGGTGGAAGTTTTTTAGTGGAATGGTGGACCACGTCACTTGTCCACCATGTGGACCCAGGGCCGGCTCTATGGTTGAGCAAAAAATGCAACCGCCTAAGGCCCCAAGTAAAAAAAAGGCCCCTAAATTTTAACCAATAGGATTATTTATAATCAATAAATAAAATAATTTTTTTGATTAGATGAAAAACAAATAAAAAAAATAGAGAAAAATGCAACGTCGTCCACAATATTTTTCACAACACTTTTACAACTAATGCTAAGTAGCAACTTATTACAGCCTATTGTTGATGGCAAAAAAATAATTATAGTGATATTTTCAAATAAAAAACAAAAAGCAGTTTAAAATCTAGGATTTGTTGTAAAAAATATTGTGAATGTTGACTTCTAAAAAAAAAAGAATAATAATAAGAGTTTAATTAGCAAACTTTTACTAGTTTTCATCTAAATCTACCACTAACACCACTGTTTTACTTACCACTATCAATCTACCACATCAACAAGTATGAAAAATTTTGTCAAATTTTTTTTGTCTTAAAAATTCAAAAAAAAAAAAAAAATTCTATGTAGTTCATGTTAATTAGTAGTAATTTTGCATCTAAATAAGATGATCAATTTTCGCCTTAGGCCCCCAAATGCATCAAGCCGCCCCTGTGTGGACCTTATAATTTCTCCTTATTTACCCCCCTCTATACGGCGCTAATTTCTACTACACTACGATCTCCTCACTTTAGACTTTGGGTTTGTTTTACTTATTTTGCTAAAAATAAAATATTTTTGTTAAAAGTATTGTAAATAAAAGTAAAAATTAGCTAGAATAGTAAAGTGGGAGTTATGAATAGTATTTAAAAGTGCAATGGGGCTTATGAGTAGTAATAAAAATAAGCTTAATAGTAAAAGAAGCTGACTTTTTAATTTGGAGCTAAACGCACACTTCATAGTCTTAATCACCTTTAATTTAGATCTTCATCTTTATTTTCCTAATTACTGTTTATACTTTTTTTTTCTTTTTTAATCTCTACTAGAGTTACAAACGCTTTTATAACATGATTTAAAGAAATGCACCTTCTTGTATCGTTGTGATGTCATAATTCTGTCTTTCTGATGTCATAATTTTTTAACATAAGAAGTTTGAGTTTAGCGCTTACTTACTACAGAAGCAATGTGGAAAATCAAGTCCACTACACGGGAATTGCAAAAACAAGATAGATGGAAATGGGTGTTAAGAATGTTTTTGAGGGTCCGTTTGGTTGGAAGAGTGAAAAAGTAGAATGATAGAAAATAGAGAAGGGATAGCAAATGGGAGGATAGAACAAATTTAGTTTTCTCTCATATGTGTTTGGTTAGGAGGATGAAAAAGTGAAGAGATGAAAAACTTATCTGTATGGTTGAGAAGAAAAATAAGAAAATGGAAAATAAAGTTAGTATAAATTTACTTCTATGCCCCTACTACATGATATAATAAATGTATATTTTTTTTGTAATCATCAAATAAATAAATAAAAATTCATTTTACTCATATGCTACCAATTAATTCCACAAAAAAAAAAAAAAAAAGGAGTTTCTGTTTGATTCAACGAACAAACAAAAGAGTAAGAAAAAAGAAAAACACAATAGTAGAAAAAAAACAAATTGAAACAGATGACCAAGAACAAAGACAAAAAACCAAAGGGAAAAAAAACAAGAAGAAGAAGAAATTCAAAAGAAGAAACACAGGCTTTTATGCATATTGGAACAAGGACTTCTTGACAAGGGAGTCAATATCATACTGAAAGCTATTTTAGTTTGGTTAGGCAAATGAAATATTTCGGTACTGGTCAGTACTAGTATACCATTTTGGAGTTATACAATTTCACAATTATATATATACATATATATATTCTTTTTTTTAGTGAAAAAAACTTATTGTATAAATTAATATATTTAATTATATTTAAAAAATTTACTCTTTTTTTTATGCATGTTCATGAGTCTTTTAGCTGAATATTGCAAAAAATTAAGCTTATTTGTGATATAAGTACTATTCAAAGTTATTGGATAAAATGAGAAGAAAAGAAAATTTCAGAGAGAAAATTGAATTTTAGTAACTACATCACCAAAATTTCTACCCAAAATTAGAGGAGTGCTCGAAAGAAAGAGGAGTGGAAATTGGAAAAAAGAGGAGAGAGAAAAAATTGATTTGTGGCAATGAAGTTGTTGAAAATTGGAGAAAAAAATAAAAAAATAAAAAAAGAGAATTGTGGCAATGCAGTTGCCAAAAATTGGAGGAGTTATCTTTGTTCTCTCAAGAAAAGTTTTCTACCTAATATAATTAGACTTCAATTTTTGCTGGCATTGAAATCTCTTTTTCTAAACTAGAAGAACCACCCAGTTTTTTATTTGAACTAAAATTTTCAACTATATTTTGTAAAAAGATTTTCAGAAATAAGGCTGCAATTATCTATCAAAAAACGAAAGCTATAAATTGGTAGGAATTTGGTAAACTCTCTTTCCATCTTCTCGCCTCAACTTGAACATCCCATCATCTCGTGGAAATTCTCTTCATTTCCATTGCATGCTGTTCATGTCCATTCGTTGAGTGAAAAAATTACCTAGGTGTATACTTAGATAATTACACGCATTTCATGTATCTGCTTACCTGTGTGAAACCATCACCTAGATTATGGGAAAGTGGTAGCACTAGTTGCAGATATTTACACCGATCTCAAAAACATATATGCTGGTATTAAGTCATGCAAGAATTAATTACCAAGCAGATAAATAAACAAAATAAATAAATAAATTCCAGGGCTAGATGACTTCCTGGAGCATGTTGAAAATTTTTAGAAGTTGTGGGATGCCTTTCAATTCTCAGACTGACTTTCAGCAACTACATTGCCACAACTCTTTTTTTTTTTTTTTTCTCTCTCTAATTTTCAGCAACTTCATTGCCACAAATCAGTTGTTTCTCTCTCCTCTTTTCTCCAATTTTGGCAACTTGACTGTCACAATTCCCATTAAATATTTTCTTTCCTCCCCTACAATTTCAGCAACTTAGTTGCTGCAATTGCTTTTTTCTGTCGGCCACTCCTCTTTCTTTCGAGCACTCCTCTAATTTTGGGCAGAAATTTCAGTTATGTAGTTATTGAAATTCAATTTTTTCTCTCCCTCCATTGCATCATTTCTCTATTCTCTCTCATACATTTTCTTAGAATTTCAGTAACACTGTTGCTAAAATTTGCTTTTCTCCCCATTTTTTTAAATAACTTTGAACAATATCTATATCACAAATAAATTTTTTTTTTTTTTTTACAATATTCAGCCAAAAGACTCATCCATTTCACTACCCAATAAAAAATTAAAACTAAACACGAGTGGTGAAAAAGTCTAAAAGAAAAGAACACTAAACAATTTTCTATGAAATTAAAAAAATAGAAAGTAAAGAAGTGGAATACAAACCACTTCGGTTTCTCTGCCCATTAATAACTTTGGTTAAATATGAAAGCTCGAATTTGTGTGAAAACATAAGAGCTGTTTAGATCTCCAAATTAAAATTACGGCTCGGTTGATTTTACTTTAACTTAAACTAAGTGCGGAATAGAGTAAATGTAAGCGAACAAACAATATAACTACTCTAAGCCATATTCATCAAATATCAGCAATAAAATGAAAGCTAAAAAAGTAGGGAAGAAGAATGCAAACACAAGATAACACCCCGATGTGTTATCGAAGAGGAAACTAAAGAACTCGGCGAAAAACCTCTCTGCCGCCCTCCAAGCGATAAATCGATCCACTAGAGAATGAGTTAGAGTATACGAATAACAAAAGACCCTCCAAGCCTAGTCTGCCCCATGTACTTGAGCCCTCCAAGCTCCTGCTACCAACTGACTTGACGAAGCCTTCTCTTCTCTTGCTCTTCAGATCACGTGATTCAGCCTGATTGCATCCACCAAACAAATGGCTTCTTCCAATACTTTCCAACAACATCAAAACCTCAACACTCAGGATAGGTGTGGTAAGTATTTGGACTATCAACCTCTCAAGGATTTGGATATGGAAGATAGGAGTTAAGGAAAACTACAATGGATTGTGTAGAGGATTGCGGGTATGACAATTTCTAATTCTCAAGGGTTATGGCTAGGGTTTTCTCTTTGAAAGTACTCCTCTCAATATGTAGGTAATGTGGGTATATATAGTGTGGGTAAAGAGATAGTGTATCAGATATGATAAAATAGCAAAACAAAATGTTTCGCGGGTATCTCGCGGGAAGGCCTTACTTGTGAAATACTTGCAAAAACTAGCTGTCACCATCTGTCATGACTCTTCGTATTCCAGTCATGTGCTGAGCACATAGTTTCACTTCGCAGGAAGGCTTCTCATGAGCTACCCATGAAAACTCCTTTGATCTTCAATTTTTCTTGAGTCTTCACCCTCTCTCTCACACACATTCCATACAATGAAATCCCACATAAAATACAGGGTACATAAGATTGAACAAAAATTACAATCAAATTTGGCACGGAATTAAAGCCAACACAAAACAGTTGTAAATCACAACTTTACAAAATCAAAAGTAGGTAGGAGGGAAATAGTGAAGAAGTCATCTTGAGTTTCTATGTTAATGTTCCCTTTAGAAACCCAGACCAGAAGAAATGTTGAAAGAAAAAGAGAGACAGTGAGGGAGAAAAGAAAAACGAAGAAGCTATAACGCAATGACGACGAGCTCAGGCCTCAACGTCTAGCAATATCTCACTGGTGAATGAAGGTTTGTCTGCCTCGTAGTGTTTCGTCACAAATGAGATCCATAAATTCAGGACAAATTGGTATGTTGGGTAAGGATATTTTTCCATCCTTGCAACACATCGAGGATGTCTCTCGATGGAACAAATGGGCATTGCAAAAGTGACATGTCTTTGGTTGTGGTAGTTGGTACCTAATGGTCTCTCTACCTTCTTTAAAATCTTTGGCACAATTGTATCTGCCTTGCATACAATTGTTACATGTGTAGTATCATCAAATGTGTTGTCAACACCTAATTTTAATTTTGACAAAAAAATTAGAGATAAAGGGTGTAATGATAGTTGTAAAAGAAAATATTAAAAATTGTATCAAATATTACATTGTGAAATAAGCAAAATATTAGTAATGTTTCGAATATGCAGCATGTAAACAAATAATAAAATTGATAATAATAAACATGTAAATTGAAATAAAAATGGTGACATTGAGTAACAAACCTTGTTCTTTGTAGCCATCCCCATGATTTTGATCATTTATATTTTCAACTTCTTCAGTTCTTTCTACATCTACAATGCAATTATAGAAAACGCTAATTTAAAAAAAAAAAATTATAATGGTGCAAAGTTTATAAATATTTTACATAAAACTTACCATCATTAACTTCAGAATTTATATGACTTGGTCCAGCCTCAAAATCATTTAGCATTATAGTTGGATATATTGTAGGTAAACCTAAAGTTATTATAAACATTAAGTTAGCATTGTTCTTGATATTGACATAAAACTAACATGCCTTAATTTATATTTTTCCCCAAAATAATCATACTCCAACCAATGAATATTTTTTATAAGGTACAAAATTATGATCTCACCATTAGTTTCTTGCATAGCACTTCGCTCAACTGGCATATTTCACGCCAAGTTAGGAATATGCATAAGACGACAACTTGGTGTAGCCTCGGGATTAGGTGGTATTAGTGATACACATGATGATGTTGAATTAGAATGCACATCATCTTCATTTAAATTTGTTGGACTTCCCACTAAAGTAATATCACCACCCAAAGTTTGTTGTCTTCGTCTCGCATAATTTGCATGACGTCTTGCCAATTGAATTTGTCTGCTTTCATTGTCTTCAATTTGTCTACTATGTCAATCATAATATCTTCGTAGTTCTCGACGACGTTCTACGTCATTGGTATGAGTCATAGGTGCTGTGGGAACACTTCCCGCATTAAGCAGTTTTTGTCCGCTTTGGGGAGCCAGTCCCTCACGGTTTTGTCACGAAGGGGTGGGAGCGCAGGATTTTTGCCATGAAGTGATTGACAGCTAGGCTCACCCGAGTCCCACATCGCCTAAGTAACCCTCCCACTCATGGTTTATAAGCTTCTGGAGCGACCATGAGTGCACCACTACTCAACATGTGTTGAGTAGTGGTGCACTCATGGTCGCTCCAGAAGCTTATAAACCATGAGTGGGAGGGTTACTTAGGCGATGTGGGACTCGGGTGAGCCTAGCTCATGTTGAGTAGTGGTGCACTCATGGTCGCTCCAGAAGCTTATAAACCATGAGTGGGAGGGTTACTTAGGCGATGTGGGACTCGGGTGAGCCTAGCTGTCAATCACTTCATGGCAAAAATCCTGCGCTCCCACCCCTTCGTGACAAAACCGTGAGGGACTGGCTCCCCAAAGCGGACAAAAACTGCTTAATGCGGGAAGTGTTCCCATAGGTGTATTTTCCAAACTCATTTCTGCATTAAAATAGACAAAAAAATAATCGTGTTAGTTGCACATATATACATATTTAGTGCAATAATTATTTAGCGCAATATTTAGTGGAAGCATGTGCTATGTTAAAATTTTGTAGTCAAATCTGTTATATAAAAGTTTTGCAAAACAATATTGCACCCTTATTTTTGAGTTGCAATGGTCTGACACTAAAAATATGTAAACACAATATTTTTAGCCATAATATAAATTTTGTTTTTTAAATAATAGCTGAATTGGTTGAAATTTCCTCCCCCCAACTATTGAAGGATATCATTATTATTATTATTATTATTATTATTATTTTGTATAGAAAAGGCTTCATGTTATTAATTGGTTGAAAATCTATAAAATGTGGTTTTTATTTTTTTTCCTCTTTTCTTTAAATATATAAGTATAAAATCATGGAAAAAATTACTTCTAAGTAATATCTAAATAATAGGCAAAATTTTAGGAATAAAAATACTTAAAACATTTTTTTTAAAAGAAATTAAATGTAAAACAGTGTTGGCATATTATTAAAATACCTAAAACATAGGGATTTTTTTTTGCTTGAAGTTGCTAAAAAATAGGAAACCAACGTTAAAGGACTCACCACCCTAAAAAAGAAAAATAAAAAACGTTGATGCAAATTTATTAATTGAGGACATGTAACACTTGATGCAGATTCAAAAGGCATGGTTTTTTGGGAGTCTTTTTGTCTTTTGGTAAGTTATTTTGGATCAAATTAAATTTTACCAATTTTTAAAATTTAAAATGAAGTAACATTTTAAACTATCAAATATAAGATATATTTAAGGGTGTAAATTTTTACACCCCTAGAAGTTAGTCTATTATTTATTTAGAATAATTTTAAAATTTTATCTTTAAAGATAAGTTCTTCAGTATCATTCTTGCTATAGTATGTAAATAATAGGAAAAATTTTAGGGAATAAAAATACTTAAAACAATTTTTTTTTAAAGATTTAAACATAAAACAGTGCTGGCATATTATTAAAATAACTAAAACATTGGGATTTTTTTTTTTTTTTTTTTTTTTTTTTTTTTTTTGCTCTTGAAGTTGCAAAAAAATAGGAAACCAACGTTAAAGGACTCACCACTATCAAATATAAGAAATATTTAAGGGTGTAGGTTTTTACCCCTAAAAGTTAGTCTATTATTTAGAAGCAATTTTCACCGCAATTTTAAAATTTTATCTTTAAAGATAATTTCTCAAGTATCATTCTTGCTTTAGCAAATTTGCGTATATAACAATTGCTTACAAAATCATCAAATGTGCAATGAAAGGCACAAAAAAGGACAATATTAAAAATCATTAAATGTGCAATGAAAGGCACAAAAAAGGAGAATATTAAATTTCATAACGTAGGATATTTACAAAAAATGTTTTTTAACAACTACTCAATAGATTTACTACCACTTCGCTCACCCGAATTCATCCAATGTGTCTGCTATGCAATCTAACCAAATTGTTGATACGTCAACCTAAAAAAAATACAAAAAAAAAAAAAAAAAATGGAGAGTAAGGCTTAAATGTAAGAAAAACAACAAACAAAAATAATACGAGGAAGAGAGGGCACCACTTAGAACACAAACAATAAAATAATGGGTCAAACCCAATAACCACAAAAAAAAAAAAAAAAAAAAAAAAAAAAAAATCAATATATATCATTCCTATTCTTTAAAAAATAGTCATTAATTATATAAAATACTTAAACACCCATCAAACTTACCAAATATAAGAAAAGAAAAATAAAAAAAGATACAATAAAACCTGAGGGAAATAAAACCTGTTTGAGCTTTTTCCTAACTTGAGGGAAATAGAAGCTGTTCGATGTGGCCCAAAATCAATTTAAAATTGAAAGATTTTCCTCCAAAAAAAAAAAAAAAATCAAAGTTTGAGTTAAGAAAACGAACCTGCTGGACGTGGCCCTGAGGGAAATAGAACCTATTCGATGTGGCCCAAAATCAGTTTAAAATTGAAAGATTTTCCTCCAAAAAAAAAAATTTGAAAGACAAAAAAAAAAAAAAAAAATCAGACTTAGAGTTAAAAAAAGAACATGTTCGATGTGGCCCTGAGGGAAATAAAACTTGTTTGAGCTTTTTCCTAACCTGAGGGAAATAGAACCTGTTCGATGTGGCCCAAAATCAGTTTAAAATTGAAAGATTTTCCTCCCAAAAAAAAAAATTTTGAAAGACAAAAAAAAAAAAAAAAAAAAAAAATTCAAAGTTAAAGTTAAGAAAACGGACCTACTGGATGTGGCCCTGAGGGAAATAGAACCTGTTCAATGTGGCCCAAAATCAGTTTAAAATTGAAAGATTTTCCTCCAAAAAAAAGAAAAAAGTTAAAGAGCTTACCTCAAATCTATCTGCTGTTGTTGTTATTTGTAGTGAAATTTGAACCAAAGAGGTGGGTGAAAGAAGTTTGAAAACATAGAATTGAGAGAAATGGAGAACTGAAGAAGAAGTAATTTGAGTTTGAAAATCAACATAAGTGTATGGTCCTATTTTGTAGATAGTGTTTTATATGGAAGTTAAAGAAGCATTTTTACCAAGATTTGCCCCTACTTAAACATAGGCTGTAGGGGTATTTTGGAACCCAAATCCGTCCAAATAGGTGCAACCCCTTAAATAGTAGTATAAATTATTGTTGGGAAATTTAGACCCCGGTTAATAGAATTAACAAGTTTTAAACTCAAGTTGTTAATTAGATTTATTATGAATAAAACTTGTTAAAACAAACAAACATCAATATCATGTCAAAATCATGTAGCAGAAAAAATAAATAAGACAAGATATGACGACCCAGGAAAACCAATAAAACAAACTAGTTTCACAGTAAAAAACCTGGGGGGAAGCCTTCTCGAAAAGCAATTCACTATAGTAAAGAGAAGTTTCAGATCTAGTATAAAACCTTTGTCTCTAGACTCTACAATCCCCGTAGATGAACTCACAGCAGAAACCTTCTACCACTTCAGAACCTCTAAACTCTTCAATATATGAATGCCACCCTTTTTGCACGGATCCTAGTACGTGACTAACCAAAGATGCACAGCTCCTAGTACGTGACTAACACACCAACTTGAAGAAGATGTTGGCTGCAAATTTCTCCACTTCATCAACAATGAAGATCAAGAAGCACTTGGTTACAAAACCCTACGGCGCAAAGACGCAATAGCTTCTTTTAGAGAGAATAAGGCATCGGTCACCTTTTGCATATGTTCTCCTTGTATTCTCTTATGTGATGGCCTCTAAAATAAGCCTTATATATGTCTAGGGTTAGGAGAAAAGAAGTCCCAAAGACACATTCACGGATTCCAAGAAAACAGATCATAATTTCTGTTTCTTTCTTAAACCTCAACGAATAGGAGGTGTCAAGCAGGTGTCGAGGGGATAGAAATTTGCTCGATCGAACGACCTAGCTATCGAAAGGTGTCGAGATTACGATAAGAAGCAACTAAAGAGCTCGACAGATAAGCCAGGTGTTGAGCAGCTATCGAGCTTTAAAACTCAACACTTTCTCACTTGATTCTTGGACAGACTTGCATGGCTTTAACACTTGAACTTGAAACAAGGTTTCTTGAAGTATTAAACACATCCTAGATCTACCAAAATACAAGTAAAGTGCATTTTGTCAAAGGATTAGCTAATTACATAAAATAGTGACATATGTTCCTAACAAATGAATCACATATGTCCTAACAATTACTATAACTTCCCATCCATATCCTTAAATTTAGCAAATTATTTATACTACTATTTAAGTTTCACGTACAATATTGCCTACAAAATAGGACCATTTTTTTGTTCATTTTCAAAATTCAATCTGTACTACCAATTTATTTTGTCATTTAAAAAAAAATTTATCACTATCTCTCATTTCACAGCAATGCCCACAACGCTGTTTGCCATCGGAAACCACCATTAACCTTCGACCACATGAGGCCGTTTTCTGTCAGCCACAATGGCGTTCAACGTCTTGACCTCTTCTTTGTTCAATCACCAGTGAACTAAGGTACACACACATTCAAGGACAACTATTAATATTTATGCTTTTCACTCTTAATTATACAAATTCCTCTGCTTTCTAATTGTTTATTTTTTAAATAGTGAATTGAGACGCAATAGAACTAAAAATCCTCTAAATTTGCCTTCAACAGCGCTACTAATAACTTACTGTATTAACTTGCTGACAATTTTTATTTACTTTTATGCTCTACTTTCTCATTAGAAGTTTAGGAAAGAAATAATTATGATTCTGTAACTTTAAGTATTAGCACACCAGAAGGTTCCTTGAGATGATTTGGTGGTTGCAATAAAAAAGGTTCTAAATTCTAATTCTAATGTGGGAATATACATATTGCTTCATATCATAATTCTAATTCTAATATGATTGGAAAATGTAGTAATCCTAAAGTATAATAAATGCTATAAATTAACTCTTACCCAAAAATAGAAGAGCCTCTAAGCATGCACGTGAGCGCGTGTTCAGAGGCTAGTAAGGTATAAATGGGATAGACTTATATGTATAAGTTACTTTATTTTAAATGAATATGACATCAGGTTTCAAGTGTAAAATTGGTTTCTTATACATGGGAAAAGTGGGCATTTGTCCTAATTTATAAACTATGCAGCAAAACACCCATGTTTTAAAACTATTTAGCAAAATGACCTTGTATTTTAAATTTGATTTTAACAAAATCGAGTTACAAGTGGAACTCGACATTACCAATGTCAAGTTTTATGTATATTTTGCCACATAATTTAAAAAAAAAAATTTAAGTGGAACTCAAATCGAAATTGCTAATGTCGAGTTCCACTTAAAAATATACATATAACTCAATTTTGAGGATATCAAATTTTACACAAAACTCGATTTTGTCAAAATCGAGTTTCAAAAACAGGAGAATTTTGCTAAATAGTTTCAAAACATGGGCATTTTGCTGCATAGTTTGTAAATTAGGGGCAAATGCCATTTTTCCCCTTATACACTCATTTCCCCTTTCCCGTCCTCTTGCAATTTGTGACCATTATCTAATTTATCCCATCAGGAAAAAAAAAAAAAAATCCAATTTAGCAATAATAATAGTAATAATAATAATAAAAGTGCTTGGGCCCTATAATTCAAGATTTGTACCACAAAATGAATTGGGGTAAATGCAAATATGCAACTCTATGTCCTTTGTGTCTAAGAAGAACATATGCATTTCCTCCTGCCTCTTGGCGAAGAGAAAACTTGCATTTGACAAACATGACTACTAGAATTTTCTTTAGAGCATGAAGAAGCTAAGCATCGAAACTGTGCCTGCCGCGCCGTATATAGGCCAAAGTCATTGTATTCATTAAAAATAAAAATGAATTTCTTAATTATTGCAATGCTCTGCCACAATTAGAAAAAGAAACTAAGAGTTTTTTTTTTTTTTTTGATAGAGAAATAGAAACTAAGAGTGAGTGTTGTTATTGTGTTTATTTGGTTTTCACACCTTGGCACAAAAATTAAAAGGTTTGATGAGATTCATGGGCTAAAATTAGTCCATAATTAAAATCTAATTTGAAATCTAATTAAATTTTCTCTCAATTTTGGTTTTAAATATATATATATATGTATGTATATATGTATATATGTATATATTATTTTAATTTTAGTCACTCAACTGAGTTTTCATTAGTGTGAAAGTAAAGTTAATTTATTCTTTAACAAAAAAAATAAAATTGAAGGTTTTGCTAATTCAGTTGAGCTCGAGCTCGACTCACGTCTGAAAAAAAAAATTTAAATGAACAAGTTTGAACTTTTAATATTTGGCTCGATTCCCCTCATTTACTACCCTAAGAAGTGTCAATGAGCAACAAGGTTAATTCTTGGCAATATAATCTTATTAGATGTTATAAAAAATCAACTAATTAAAAATTAAATACAATTAGAATATACAAAAAATTAATGAAAGATATGATGTTTCCTATATTTTTACATTCACTTAGCCAAAAATAAAAGTATGTATTTAAATCATATATAGTATTCTAAGTTTTTTTTAAAAAAATTTTTTAAGTAACGTATTATTCCAAGTTAAAATTAATATATATTTGTTTATTCAAAATATAATATACATGCGTGCATATTATATATGGGAATAAAAACTAATCATTGAATTTTTTTTTTTTTAAATAGTAATAGATAAAAAAAAATAATGCAGGATTATAGTAAAAATATGAAATTATTGATGCCTAGTAAAAGAATGGCTAAAGTACAAATTACACTCTAAAAGTTTGAAAGTTTTTAAATTTTATACACTGAAGTTTTAAAATTTAGATTTTACTTCCTAAATTTATATTTTAATTGCATTATTAACCTCTCCGTTAGAAATACGCTTATGTGTCTATGAATAGTACCAAAAAGTGCAAAAATCTATTGCTAAAAATTACTATAATCTATTGTACTAAAGATCTGATAGGCCAAAAACGTATTGCCCCCTTGTGATGAATTAATTAGCCAAGTTTATTAATTAATCAAATTAACATGCAAATGCATGGTAGCACAAACAAATCACCAATTGAACTAAGTGCAGCGGAAAATAAATTGACACGGTGATTTGTTTACGAATGGGGAAAACCAACACGACAAAAACCTCACCGGGTGATTTTAAGGTCACCACTCCTGAGAATCTACTATTATCACAATAAGTGGTTACAAGTAAAGGAATCTCAGTACCTTATACCAACCTACAGTTGAACACTTACCCCAATACCTAATTGGACTTATTCTGTAGTGATAATCTCTCCTTTTGATGCACGGCTCTCAATACGTGACTAACCAATTGCACGGATCCCAGTACGTGACTTCAATCCCAAAAACCCATTTAAGCAAAAACCCATCCCAAAATTTCAACAAAAACTCATCAATTTTGAAAAGCCCCAAAATTTTTCAAAAACCCCAAAATCTAGGTTTCAACACATGAAATGCATGTAAATGAGAGATTAGAAACCCACCAAGTGAAGAACAAAACTTGAGAAAGCTTGAAAATCGCTTGAGAGTGGATTTTGGAGTGAATGAGAGAGTTTTGGGAGGTGAGAAGGCAAGTCTGTCGAGAGAGAGATCGAGAAAAATGAGAGGGAAATCGCGATTCACGCTTAAATAGGAGCCCAGTAAATCTCAACAGATCAAGGTGTCGAGATAGGTGTCGAGCAAAAGGGCGTCGACAGATGAAGCTATCGAGGATCTGTCGAGGGATAATTCAACAAAAGGCTAAAAAAAAGCTCGATCGATCCACCAGTTGTCAAAAAGCTATCGAGGATCCAAAAGAAATTTTGATCAATACACCTAGTTGTCGAGAAGCTATTGAGATTGCGATAAGAGGAAGTTGAAAAGCTCGATAGATAGCCAGGTGTCGAGGAGGTGTCGAGCTTGCTTAAAAACAGTTTTTCAAGAAGGGAAAAACACAGATATGAATGCAATCAAGCATGCAACTCAACCAAGGATCCAATCAAAATTTTAAGTTCTCAAAATCATCTCTCAACAACAATTTGAAGCACATAGATCCCAAAAACACACACACACACTAAACAAGTCTAACCAATTTTATATTTCAAAAATGAGTCAAGACAATCTAGTGAACATACATTAACACATGTAACTCTTGTGATGGGCATATTACATTGTACCTGCATATGTATCAAGAGTAGCAAAGAATGTTGCGTGTTGTGTGTGAAAAACATCGCAAGATTGCATAAGTGTATACATGTTATGACAATTTAAGATATAAGAAAATCACTTTAACTCACACACAATCATAATTTTTTGATGGGGACTATCACCTTCGAGGTACATTCTATAACTCCCACATCTCCTAGAATATACACTTGCAATCATATTTAAAGTATTTTGATCTTTTTTCTTTTTATTTTTCTTTGCATATTTTTCTTTTTAAGCAGATCATGCATGGGCATATAATAGATAGAAAAGAAATACTCAATTATGTTAAGCATTTGACATTCCAATTTTGCTACACCTAAGCACACAAATGCCATTATCATTTCACTTTTGCTATGTCGAAGCATACAAATGTCATTTCATGATTGGTGGATAACAGTGGTGAGATGATTATTTATGTCTTTCTCTTAAGATTTTCTAGTCCTTCCTATAAAAAAGAGTGATACGAGTGTTAAGTACAAGAGATCACTTAACCTTACTCATCACAAACACGAGCCACAAGCTCACTTGCTTAGTTGTGCATAGAGATGCTCATATAAACTACAAAAGATACAAAGTTTTAAAAATTTTGTTTCAATGGCCATCCAAGGTACACAAGTACCAATGTACACAAAACACATACTGTTTTTGTATTTTTCTGATTTTTCAATTTTTTTTAAAATTTTTATATCAAAAAAAAAACTGAAAAAAAAAAAAAAAAAAAAAAAAAAAAAAAAAACATGTTAAACAAAGCAAAGCATAAAAACTAAACTAACTCAAAATAAAAGCAAAACACACAAGTTATGCAAAAAGAAAAACACAAAGAGAGAGAAAAAAGTGATAGAATCACTTGGAACCCTTTTCCTTCCACACCTTGGAAGAACCTTTCCTTTGATTAAACCCTTGAATCAGCGATGAGGGGGAAGAATTGAAACCGTTCAAGTTCGAAAGGAACATGGGGGCTTTGAGAAGATCCCTAAGGGGAGCAAGAGAGGATTGAAGCTGATTTTGGCTTCCAGATGCTATCATGTCGTTACTCTATTGAGTGGCTAACCACTTATAGCAATTTGGTCGAGTATGACTGGTAACTCCACAATGATGACAGAGATGCTGCTTCTTTTGTTTAGGCTTTTAAGAGTTAGCCTTCTTAACCCTAGGGTTTTTAGCTTCTTTCTTATCTTGCTTAGGGGGTGCTCCTAAGATAGATTTACCATTGTTTATGTTCTCGCTAGCTAAATCAGTTTTAACATCATTGTTCTCAATTTCAACATTATCACTAGGAGAAAAAAAAACAGTAGTACTAATAAAAGCAATATTAGAAGAAAAGAAACCATACCCTAAACCTGTTCGATCAGAAGCAGATTTCTGAAAACTAAGCATCTCATCAAGCTTTGCACTTGAAGTCCTCTGCAATTGAGCTTTGACTTGGAACAGCTCCGCTTCAAGCTTCTTGGTCTTCTCAGCCAAGAAATTATTTTCAAACCTCAGTGCTCCAATAGTCTGATTAGCTTCATCAAATTTTGTGGAAAGCTCTTCACGATCAAGTTCCACATCACTGAGTTTTTTAGTGGTCAACCTATAAAGTTTCTCATGTTTCTCAGAAAGCTTGTATAGTTTCTCATAGGTTGTATGGATATCATCTTGATCATCCATCTTCTTAAACTTGGACTCCACCAATTCCTCTTCTTCATCCACATCTTCAACAATCCCCTCAGTAGGATTGACAGTGGCAGTGAAGGCATTCAGGATTCCGTCATCCTCATTGTCGGAATCATCCTCAGGCTCGGTGTCGTTCATGTTTCATGTGACCGAAACCTTGACAGCCAAAGCACTTAGGCCCTGCGGGAACAGTGTACTGATCGACATCCCTAGCATCCTTCTTCCCTTTGTCTTAACTCTTAAACTGAGAAGAACTGGATTGCCTATGGTCCTTGTCGAAGTCCTTTCCATTTGCATTCTTCATAAAATTCTTGAATTGCCTAGTGATGTAGGACTTTATTTTAGAATCTTCATCATCCGAAGACTCATCAGTATCATTGCTCTTGACCTTCAATGCCTTGCTCTTGCCCTTACCTAACTTGCCAATTCTTGTTAACCCTAGCTTATAGGTCTGCAAATTACCAAACAGCTCTGTCAAAGGAATCTTTTCAATATCCTTTAATTCCTCGATTGCCGTAATCTTGGCATGGAATCTCCTGGGTAGAGATCTGAGCACCTTTCTCACAATCTTGGGTTCAAGAATGGTTTCACCAAGATTGAAAGCTGAGTTCACTATGTCCTTAAGCTTGGTATAGAACTCATCAAATGACTCATCCTCCTCCATCTTAATCTCTTCGAAGCTTGTAGTGAGCCTCTGAAATTTCGAATCCTTGACAGCCTTAGTTCCTTCATAGGTTGTCTGGAGGATGGTCCATGTTTCCTTTACAGTTTCAGTGTAGGATATCTTCTTGAATTCTTCATTAGTGACTACACTAAACAAAGCATTCAATGCCTTGCTGTTGAAGTTTGCCGCCTTGATCTTGGCTTCATCCCAATCGGCTGGCGCTTCCTTTGGCTTGGTCTAGCCTATCTCAACAGCTTGCCACACATTCTCATCTAGAGACTACAAGAAAGCTCTCATGCGTACTTTCCAGTATGCATAGTTAGTGCCATCAAATTAAAGAGGTATGATTAAAGACTGTCCTCTATCCATGACAAACAAGGGTCAATGGATCAACACAGCAAAGATTAAAACGTAATCAGAGTGTGCCTGCTCTGATACCGCTTGATAGGCCAAAAACGTATTGACCCCTTGTGATGAATTAATTGATTAATTAACCAAGTTTATTAATTAATCAAATTAACATGCAAACACGTGGTAGCACAAACAAATCGCAAATTAAACTAAGTACAGTGGAAAATAAATTGACACGGTTATTTGTTTACAAATGAGGAAAACCAACACAGCAAAAATCCCACCGAGTGATTTTAAGGTCACCACTTCCCAAAATCCACTATTATCACAACAAGCAGTTACAAGTAAATGAATCTCAATACCTTATACCAACCTACAGTTGAACTCTTATCCTAATACCCAATTGGACTTGTTTTGTAGTGACAATCTCTTCTTTTATTGCACGGCTCCCAGTACGTGACTAACCAATTGCGCGGATCCCAGTACGCGACTTCAATCACCAACTAGAAAAGATTGTTAGTTGCAAAGTTCTTCAGTTCATCCACGATGAAGATCCAGAAGATGCTTGGTCACAAAACCCAACGGTGCACAAACATAGCAACTTCTACACAAGAATGATGAACTAGGGCAAATTCTGTCTCCGGTCACAATTTACATGAACAAACTTTGCTCAACACTTGTGCAACTTGTGTCACCTTTGAAGGCCCTTAAAGTAATCCTTTTATATGTCAAGGGTTGTGAGAAAAGAAGGCACAAACACATAATCACGGATTAGAGTCAAAACAAAATTGAAAATCTGTTTTTCATAAACCTCGACAGATAGCCATCTGTTGAGCAGCTGTCGAGCCACGGGGCTAGAATAGCTCTTCAAGCTCGATAGATACTAGCTGTTGAGCTTTAATGAACTTGCACTTTTCAGCTTGAATCTTGGACAGACTTGCATGGCTTCAACAATTGATTTTGAAACAAAGTTTCTTGAAGTATTAAACACATCCTAGATCTACCAAAATACAAGTAAAGTGCGTTTTGTCAAAGGATTAGCCAATTATATAAAATAGTGACATATGTTCCTAACAAGTGAATCACATATGTTCTAACAAGATCAAATACCATGCATAGGATATCTATTTATAAGTTTATAAAAGACACCTTTTTTCATTGTATTTAGATTTACACTCAAGGATATTAGACTTATTAGCCTGTGCATCTTGGATATTTTCCAAGACGTCACAAAAGGCAATTCTGATTGGCACTATCCAATGGGCCTGCATTTTGGTTAAATTGTATAAAAAGTATTTATTGCTTTGTGCTGAAGATCCCTATACCCTTTCCCTTTGAATCAAACAAGTATGTGATTTAATTGGTTTTGGCTTCTTCTCATTCCCATCTTGTGAGCTTTTATCAGTACTCCATGGTCCAATGTTTTTAAAGTCGGTTTATTTGGCTTCTTCTCATTATTCAATGCCTAAGGTCATATAGGGTTTGAAACTTAGCCACAATTGGTGGACCACTTCCAATTATAGAGGAAATAAACAAATTTAATGCCCTCAATCAATGAATAGACATTTCTTGATCATATGCATAGTATTTGATATATTGAGTTATTAGAAATATAACTTTGTATATTGTATAAAATAGTAAAAAATAGCGGTAAATTCGAAACGGTACATTGGTATTGACCGGTATCCGAAATATATCGTACCTCTGGCCAAATCGGTACAACTTCCGGTACGGTATTGACTTCATTGCTTCTCATTATTCAATGCCTAAGGTCATATAGGATTTGAAACTTAGCCACAATTGGTGGATCACTCCCAATTATAGAGGAAATAAACAACTTTAATGCTGTCAATCAATGAATAGACATTTCTTGATCATTTCATGGAATGAGCTAGTGATTGATTGTGATTGAACTGACTTGCCCTTTTGAACCTATGACATTCTTGGCATCGTAATTCTATAAGATGTTATAAAAATTAACATATTAAACATTTAATACAGTTAGAATATACACGCACACATAATTAACTTCTTGGCAACGTTTTAGTTTTTTTTTTTTTTTAACAAGATAGAGTTTCTACTCTATCATAATCTAAGTGTATATATGTGTGAAGTTCCCTCCTAGAGACTTAAACTCCAGCCCTTACCCCCCACACCTTACAAGCACTTATACTTGTGGAGTGACCGCACCAAGGGTGTGCGGTACGTTTTAATTGTGATTTCAAGTAAATACACAAGAAATTAATGAAAGAGATGATGTTTTCTATACTTATTCATTCACTTACTTAGCCAAAAATAAAAGTATGTATTATCTCATATGTTATATTCGAAGTTAAAATGAATTTATTTATTTTATTCAAAATATACTATGCATTCGTACATATATATGAAAATCTATATAATATCTAAAAACTAGAGCATATCATTTATTATTGCTACACTCCTATTGAATTACATTAACATAGGATTTCAATCTATTCGGTGCAATCTGGTCCACTTTAGCTATGCTTTGAGAGGAGATGTTGGTATAAAACGAGGAGCTGCTTCATTGACAACTATGTGTTCTTGATAAAATTATATATTTTTTAATGTTTATTAAGTTCTTGTATTTTTGTTTGTAATATAAATAATGAGTTTACTTAAATTTGCTTCCTCTTTAGGCCATTTAAGACGAGTAAAGGATGAACCGTTTATAAGGAGCATTAGAGAAAAATCTCAACCTTGCATTATATTATTTACAAAATATCTCGTTTTATATAATAATTGAATGTAAAATGTATTATGTCTTCTTGAAAAAAAAATTACAAAATTCAAAACACTTTCAAATAACAAATATATATAGTTTAATTTAGAAAATCTAATATATTATATCAACGATATATACTATATTAGAAAATAATTAAATCATTTTAAAAAGAGTTTAAGACTAATACTTATAAGTTACATCTAAGATTTTCATTTTTTTAGTTAACGGAAAAAATAAATAATTAAATTTCATGTAGGCATTGCATTAGTCTGCGAACAGTTAAGTCTAATCATTAAAATTATACTTCATACTTAAGAGATTTGAAATGGTCAAAGTAGTAGTTTAATATTGCACATTTAGGAAAACTAGCAACTGGTGGGCTCACCTCTATGTAATGGCAGGATGGACATGGTTGTCTGTCTCGGAGATAGCGTGGAAAAATTTATAAAAGGACCAAGAGATAGGCCATCTATTCTTCAAGAGGGAGAAATAGTGGGAAGAAAACGGACCTTCCAAATAACCACAACTCTTTCAGAGCATCCAGATACAGAACTTGAATTTTTTACTGTTTTCTCTTAACTTTTTCATATTTTTATGGTAACTTTTCTGAATAAATAATTATACTATGTGTCTGTTTAGCTAGTTTATTTTTTGCCAACTTATTTTTACTACTATTCATAGGTCTCACTGCACTTTTTGAAACTATTTATGGGTCTTATTGTATTATTTTAACTAACATTTATCTTTATCTATAATACTTTCAACAAAAAGTTTT
Organism: Quercus berberidifolia; assembly: GCA_028535905.1. NCBI lineage: Eukaryota > Viridiplantae > Streptophyta > Magnoliopsida > Fagales > Fagaceae > Quercus > Quercus berberidifolia. Next base: position 12,220,011 of record JAPQVW010000002.1, read on the forward strand.
AAGTTTCAACAAAATAAGCGAATCCTATGTCTATGTTTTCTACACTACCTATGCAACTGAACCAATTCAGCCTAGCTTGTCTCCAAATTTTTTTAATTAATTAATTTGACAATTAATTCACTTACAAGTTCTGGGGCTACACCAATAAAAATATGAGCGATGTTTATTACATACATTAGAAAAAAAAAAAAAAAAAAAAAAAAAAACTATAATTGTAACTTATTTATGATTTCAAAGTTTAAAATCATAACTTCAAGTTATGATTTTAGTTATTTTTTTGTGTGTGTAACAACTTTTCCTAGCAAAAAAATTTGTTACACGAAGAAGCTGATTGCATTAAGGCCGTGCTTGAAGAAGTCTAATAATATACATACATTCAAACTCATGTAAAAACAATATTTCCACAACATTACAAATTTTTGTATATGATTTTAAGTTTCTCGTGAGGAGCCTACTTTAAAGGTATGAGGTAATAAAAAAAACAAACAGATCTCTCTCTCTCTCTCTCTCTCTCTCTCTCTCTCTCTCTCTCTCTCTCTATTAGCTTAAAAAAAAGGCTTGAGGAAGTCAAATATACATCAAATTCAATCTGAGATTATGGTTTCTTTAATGATTTCTCTTACCTCTTCAAAATTAGTGGAGGAAGTGAGGCCCGTCAAAGTTCAACAAATAAAGAAGCTAGTGACAGTTGAACGACTAGTAGTTTTCTGTATTAGATTACATGAACTGTTGTAGTTTAGTCTTTATCTTATTGTGCAAATGATAAGCACGTGCACAATTAGTTAGTATGTTTGAATACCGCTTATTTTGCTAAAACTGAAAACTTATTACTGAAAGTACTGTAAATAAAGGTTAAAGTTAGTTGAAATAGTACAGTGGCGTCTGTAAATAATACCAAAAAATGCTGTGGGTCCAAGAATGGTAGCAAAAATAAGCTGAATATTAAAATAATTTTAAGTTTTCAGCCTATCCAAACGCATGCTTAGGGGCTGTTTGGTACATCATTTTAAACACTTGTTTTCTGTTAGTTGTTTTGTTTTTTTTTTTTTTTTTTTTTTTTTTTTTTTTTGTTTTTTGTTTTTTTTTTTTTTTTTTAGAAACAAACATACACACAAGAGAGAGGGAAAATAGTTCGAACTTTTAACACAAAAGCATACCACAACTTCACTCAAAAGCCATAATAACTTTTAAGGAAAAATGTGGCAAGTTATACAACACACAACAGACTTTCTTAAGCAATGTGGGACAATTACCTTTTTTTTTTTAAGAAACAAATACACACACAAGGGAGAGATATAAGGAGGGTTAGTGTTTTATTAGTTAAACTCTGTTTCATCATGTATATAACAGATATTGTGTATGAATTCCATAATTAACGCAAACACAAATTCTCATATTATCAAGATTAATTCTTATAAATTAACAGGCAGTTCGTTTTTTGTTTTTTTTTCAACTAAGACATCCAGGTTAAAATTGTTCCACTTCCAATTATAGAATTATATACGTACTCGGACTCGGACAGAAAAAGGAAGTATAAGTCTTGATACACGCTAAAATCTATAACATATTTAAGTCTTACCATGTTATTGGTACGACTAAAGTTTTTTCTTCCTATGGTGGTTTCGGATGTAAGTGTTAAAATTTAGAAGCCGTTTGGATTCGGCATTTAACGCGTTGTGTTTTCAGCTTTGCGTTTTCCTTTTTTTTTTTTTTTTTTTGCACGCGTTTAAGTTGAGAGTGTGGCTACTGTTCACGCACTGTTCATGAACAGTAGCCGCAAAGGTTGACTATTCCACGGTGAACAGTGCATCCGTGCACTGTTCACGGATCCACAAATTCCACTTTTCAGCAACTTTTTCATTAAAAATGAGTCCCACGACACTATTCACATATTTAAAAATTATTTTGCTACAGTGTTTTCAGTTTTAGTTTTCAGTTTCAGAAAAAATAAGCTTAATCCAAACGGACCCATAATCACAAGTGGTTCCGGATCAAGATGAATGATAACATCACAAAATGGTGAGTAGTGTTACCTGGAACAAATTAATATGATGGTATACAATACAAGAACATGTATGTTGTAGATCACTTACCATGTAATAAGGTATAAATGGGACAGACTTATATATATAAGTTACTTTATTTTAAATGAATATGACGTCAGGTTTCAAGTGTAAAATTGGTTTCTTATGCACGGGAAAAGTGGGCATTTGTCCTAATTTACAAACTATGTAGCAAAATACCCATGTTTTAAAACTATTTAGCAAAACGACCCTGTATTTTAAACTTAATTTTAACAAAATTGAGTTACAAGTGGAACTCGACATTACCAATGTCAAGTTTTATGTATATTTTGCCAATTAAATTTTTTTTTTTAAATTTAAGTGGAACTCGAAATTGCTAATGTGAAGTTCCACTTAAAAATATACATATAACTCAATTTTGAGAATATCAATTTTACACAAAACTCGATTTTGTCAAAATCGAGTTTCAAAAACATGAACATTTTGCTAAATAGTTTCAAAATAGAGGCATTTTGCTGCATTGTTTGTAAATTAGGGACTAATGCCAATTTTTCCCCTTATACACTCATTTCCCCTTTCCCTTCCTCTTGCAATTTGTGACCATTATCTAATTTATCCCATCAGAAAAAAAAAGGTTCCAATTTAGCAATAATAATAATAATAATAAAAATAAAAAGTACTCAGGCCCTGTAATTCAAGATTTGTACCACAAAATGAATTAGGGTAAATGCAAATATGCAACTGTATGTCCTTTGTGTCTAAGAAGAACATATGCATTTCCTCCTGCCTCCTGGCGAAGAGAAAACTTGCATTTAACAAACATGACTACTGGAATTTTCTTTAAAGCATGAAGAAGCTAAGCATCGAAACTATGCCTGCCGCGCCGTATATAGGCCAAATTCATTGTATTCATTAAAAATAAAAATGAATTTCTCAATTATTGCAATGTTCTGCCACAATTAGAAATAGAAACTAAGAGTTTTTTTTTTTTTTTTTTGATAGAGAAATAGAAACTAAGAGTGAGTGTTGTTATTGTGTTTATTTGGTTTTCACACCTTGGCACAAAAATTAAAGGTTTGTTGAGATACATGGGCTAAAATTAGTCCATAATTAAAATCTAATTTGAAATCTAATTTAATTTTCTCTCAACTTTGGCTTTAAATATATATATATATATATATATATATATATATATATACACGTATATATTATTTTAATTTTAGTCACTCATTTGAGTTTTCATTAGTGTGAAAGTAAAGTTTATTCTTTAACCCCAAAAAAAAAAAAAAAAAAAAATTGAAGGTTTTGCTAATTCAGTGGAGCTCGAGCTTGAGCTCGACTCACATCTAAAATAAAATTAAATGAACAAATTTGAACTTTTAATATTTGGCTCGATTCCCCTCATTTACCACCCTAAGAAGTGTCAATGAGCAACAAGGTTAATTCTTGGCAATATAATCTTATTAGATATTATAAAAAATCAACTAATTAAAAATTTAATACAATTAGAATATACAAAAAAAAATTAATGAAGGGTATGATGTTTCCTATATTTTTACATTCACCTAGCCAAAATAAAAGTATGTATTTATCTCATATATAGTATTCTAAGTTTTTTTTTTTTTTTTAATTTTTTTAATTTTAAAGAAACGTATTATTCCAAGTTAAAATGAATATACATGCGTGCATATTATATATGGGAACAAAAACTAATCATTGAAATTTTACAAAAAAATAGTAATAGATCAAAAATAATGCAAGATTATAGTAAAAATATGAAATTATTGATGCCTAGTATAAGTATGGCTAAAGTACAAATTACACTCTTAAAGTTTGAAAGTTTTTAAATTTTATACACTGAAATTTTAGAATTTAGATTTTATTTCCTAAATTTATGTTTTAATTGCATTATTAGCCACCCAGTTAGAAATATGTTTATTTTTGCCAACTTATTTTACTATTCAGCTTATTTTTGCTACTGTTCATAGGTCTCACTGCACTTTTTGATATTATTTATGGGTCCCATTATATTATTTTAACTAATATTTACTTTTATCTACAGTACTTTCAGCAACAAGTTTTCAGTTTCAGCAAAATAAGCAAATCCTATGTCTATGTCTAATTAAGTTTATTATTTGAATTGCTATATATTTTAATCTTAATCTTTATATTTTGTATGCATATCTATTTATAAGATATAAAATTGTGATAGGGTTTCATTATGATCCCAACTTTGTTGCAAGTAAAGAAGTGAGAGTTGGACTTTATGAAGTGATCGAAAGGATGTGTCCTACAGCTTTGGAGAGGCGTAAGATTGATCTATAATTGGAAAATTTTGATAAAGTTGAGGGTTTGTTTGGAAAAGAAATGACTGTACTTACAAGAACAAAGAAGCAGCCAGGTAAGTGCTATTGTTATTATCATTATTATTGATTATCATCATCATCTTAATGTAGCTTTTTATTTGTTCTTATTGTAATTATATTGTAGCCCTCTACAATTTCTTTTGTTGGCAATATAGCATTGTGGTGGGAAAGTTATGGAGCACATTGCAAAGAGCTTCAAAACTTAGCTATATGTGTCTTAAGCCTAACTTGTAGTGCAACAGGATGTGAAAGAAATTGGAGTACTTTTGATCATGTACATACCAAAAAAAGAAATCGTTTTGAGCAACAAAGAGTGAATGCTTTGGTGTTTGTAAACTATAATATTAATTTGGAGTTGAGACAAATAAAAAGGGAAGAGAATGGTGACTCATATGATCCAATTTGTCTATCGGATATGGAATCTGATGATGAATGGATTACAAAAAAGGAAGAACCTTGCTTGCCAGAAGATACTTCATGGATGGACATTCATGAATGTTTTGAAGTTAATGAGGAAGGATGTAGTAGAAAAGAAAGAGAGGTATAGATTTATATTAAATTGAATTTTCTTTCCTATATTATGAATAAAATTCTAATTTTGACAATATATATTTTTTGTTATTATTTTTATAGGTCCAAGAAATTTGAATGCCAAAAAGAAAACTAAAGAAAATGTTATTAGAGTTGAAGAACCAGAAGAGATAGTGGATGTTGGAGATGACGAAGAAGATGTCAATGATAAAATGATTTTGCAAGATGATGAAGATGATAACTTCATTGACTTGGACTATGGAGATGATTTTGATTAGGCAGTGATGAATATGATTAGGAGAAAAAGTATTTTGACTAATATAATATGTTGTGATTTTGAACTCTAATGAATTTCAATATGGATATTTTTATCTTTTGGATATGGATGTTAAAAATATATTTTCATTTGGTTTATTTGGTTAGCTAAGTCAAATACTATAACATAAGTGATAATTAAAGTAATCATTATTTGCATATGTTTCAATTTGACAATAAATATATGTATGTTATAATGTTTAATAAATTTTATATAGTGTTTGTGTATTTTACGATACACAATACAATACGATACATGATATATAAAAATGAAAAAACTATTCACGATATGATTCACGATTTGACAACTATATCTTAGCACAATTTCTAGTAATTTCAGATGTGCATTTGCCACTATCAGTTTGACGTTTTATCCGTTCTTTTTTTTTTTTTTTTTTAATAAATTTGATTCATTTGTCCTCTAATTCGACTATTTTTTGCATCACTCCAAAGATTGTATAGTGAATTTTTATTTTTTTAGAAGATGATTAGATAGTGATTCTAAGTGTTTGTTTGTAAACAACTTGCATATCACCCACGGTTTAAAGCTAACTACGACGGAGCTGTGTTCAACAACATCAATGCTGCTGGAATTGGAGTGGTGATTAGAGATGCTAATGCTGCAGTGATTGGTGCCCTCTCAAGACGCATACCAATGCCGCAAATGGTGGAGGAAGTGGAAGCTCTCGCATGTCGTCAAGCTGTGCAACTGGCCAGGGAGATTGGCATCAGCGAGGTAGTATTCGAAGGTGACTCCGCGATCATTGTTCAGGCCCTCAAACATGGTCAAGCAGATCAATCCGTGTATGGACATATCCTTGATGATGTTACGCAACAAACATCCCAGTTTCTTTTTTGTGAATTCAGTCATGTCTCCCGTCTTTGTAATAAGGTAGCAGACTTCCTTGCTAAGAAGGCTAGAGTAGGTTCAATGTCCCAAGTTTGGTTAGAGCACTCACAGCAGTGGTGCTATATAGGTATAATGCTAAAATTTAGCTCCCCAAACACAAAAAGGTTGCTGCAGCAGTGGAGCTAAATCTAAAAATTTTAGCTCCACTGCTACAGTGCACATCTATAAATAGATGTGCACTGTTCATTAGAGCAAAAAAAAAAAAAAAAAAAAAATTATTTTATTCTTCCCCATGCATTAAAAAATTACTTAATTTTCTCTCTCACTCCGTGCCCCTTTCTCTCTCTCTCTCTCAGTCACTCAACTCTCATCCTCTCCCAAAACTCTCTCAATCTCTCAAGCTCTCATCCTCTCTCAGTCACTCTCCTCTCACCGTCGATCGCCTCACCGTCCCAAGCCGCCGATCGTCTCACCGTCCCAAGCCATCGTGAGATGATTCGTCCCAAGCCACCGATCGCCAATCGTCTCATCGTCCCAAGCCGCCGATCGCCTCACCGTCACTCTCCTCTCTGCCGACCCACCCCTTTTGCCAACCCAGCTCACCGACATTGTGCTTGTTTGTGATCGGTGATTGTTGATTTTGTTTGTGATTGTTGATTTTGTTTGGTCTGGGTTGTGGAAAAAAATTGGAGATTTGGGTTTTTTTTTTTTTTTTTTTTTTTTTTTTTTTTTTTTTTTTTTCCTGCTGTGGACTGGTGGTGGTGGTAGTGGTGGTGGTGGTTATGGCTGTGGTTGTAGCTGTGGCTGACGGTAGAGGTGGTTGTGGTTGGTACTGTGAAGTTTTTTGTGTATTGGGATATATTATTTTATTGTAGTGGTCATATTATTTTATTGTGATGTTTATATTATTTTATTATGTTGAAAGCTAAAATAGATCTACTGCTGCAGTATATGTGTAGGTAAAATAGATAAAATAACTTTTGATAGAGCTAAATTGCTAAATTTTTAGTTCCACTATTGTAGATGTTCTTAGAAGACTTCCCAAGGAAATTACTTGGCTTCTGTTGACTCTGTTTAATGGTTTTTGTTGGAATAAAAGCCCTGCCTGGGCTTTCAGGCCGGTTACTCAAAAAAAAAAAAAAACTTGCATATTTTTTTTTACTAAAATTACTGTAAATAATAATTAAATCTATGTTTATTATTATTATTATTTATTTATGAAAGTATTATAGAAAAAGAAGTACAGTAGAATCCCAATAAAAGAAAACATAAAGTACGACCCGTAAATAGTATCTAGCAACCGTGTGAAAAAATAAGCTACTTTTACGGGAATGGAAATTCTTTGTTGTAGGGCCCACATGGGACCTGCAATCAGTGAAAGATTTAAGCAAACACTGGCTTTTAGTCATATATCAAAAAAATAAAATAAAAAAACAATATTAGTGCCCGTATAATATTTTTGATGATGATTTCACGACATCTTAACTCATCCTATGCTCGATCACAGCTCATAAGCAAACATTTTAAAGGAGATTTCACCCTTATCACCATTGCGTTCAAGAAAACGTTCAATTTACAAACTAAGAAAATATTTAATAAGCGATAAATCGACAAGTATAAAAAAGATATCTAAACCTGCATATTTAATTTTTCTTGAGTAAACTGGCAATTTTTTATTATACGCAGTTTAGTTTAGCTCTCCTGGCCTAGAAAGCAAATTGTAATGATGGGTTTCCTATTTTCTAACTACCATAATTTCACTGACTAGCACTTTAGAACAAGGAGATATAACTTGGAAGATCATTTCAGAATGAGTACAGGTAGCTATTATTATTTCATTCACTAGTACTATTTATGGATCCCATTTTATGTTTCTTTTTTGTAAAATTTAGCAAAAAGATAGATAGGAAGGAAACTAAGTACAAAATTGTTGTTTGAAGTTTGAACAAATCACTTATCAAAAAAAAAAAAAAAAGTTTGAACAAATCGTGTGGATATAGTAGGTTTTCAAAATGTGTGGTGGGTGGGATATCAACATGTAAGTAGTGTAGGATATGTGGAAAAAGGAAAATATTAAGTGGGCAATGATATTGTTACCTATTGGTGCACTTACTTTTTACTATTTGCAAAATTTAAAATAACTAAAATGCTTTGTAGTGGTTACCTGACCACCCCCCCCCCCCTCCTTTTTTTTTTTTTTCTTTTTTCTTTTTTTTGGTTGAATTTTGTGAAGTGGTATCCAAAAGTTGGTAAGTTAATGTTTTAATGTTTTACTATTATTTATTTATTTTATTTAAAATGACTAGTTATAAAATTATATATTTATTTTTATAATTTTATAACTATTAATTAATTATTGATGACATCATCCATTCGACCACTAGTTGGTTCCTAGTTGGACCATAAAACCGGTAACCTTTGTTAGCAATTGTTTTGATATTTTGTGAAAATTTTCTAACCTTTTATTAAAAAAGAAAAACTTGAGTTCTTTTTTGTTTTTGCTAAACAAAAATGGATACAGAATAATTTGAGTTGGTGCCTTCTATTTGGGTGTAATTATAGTGAAACTTTATGCATTGAACTTGAGCCTGCAAAAATATAAGCAGAGAGCATTAAGTTATTTTTCAAACACTTCTTATTACGAAATTCAAACTTAGTAACTCGGTCCCTAATGGCAAAAACCCAGAGTTATTGTTTATCAAATGCTTCTGTTTTAATTGGATTTGAAACAGAGTATGGTCCCTCAAAATATTGTTTTGATATTTTGTCGGCAGCTCCATCCTCTTCACCTCATCTGACATTGGTCACTTTTTTTTTCTTTTTTTCTTTTTTTTTGTATTTTTATAAGGCATTGGTCACTTTCTTTTTTGTTTTTTTTTTTTTTCTGTTTTATAAGGCATTGGTCCCTTTCACAGTACTAGTCTTGTCTCCCACCTTTCACACAAACAAAAATATACTCATGCATCACGTGCATGAGTATTTCACTTTCACACAGCACACAGGCCCCCCAAAAAAAAATAACACTCTTTTTTCTCTTATTTACGAGAAATTATAGAGTCTTCTGATGGATCACGTTACTTGTCCACCATTTTACTAAAAAATTTTAACTTGTTTAAAATTGCTGAGTCAATAATTAATTTCTGTTTAAAAATTTTTTCTAACTAACAATTTTAAACATGTGGAAGTTTTTTAGTGGAATGGTGGACCACGTCACTTGTCCACCATGTGGACCTTATAATTTCTCCTTATTTACCCCCTCTATCCGGCACTAATTTCTACTACACTACGATCTCCTCACTTTAGACTTTGGGTTTGTTTTACTTATTTTGCTAAAAATAAAATATTTTTGTTAAAAGTATTGTAAATAAAAGTAAAAATTAGCTAGAATGGTAAAGTGGGACTTATGAATAGTATTAAAAAGTGCAGTGGGGTCTGTGAGTAGTAGTAAAAATAAACTTAATAGTAAAAGAAGCTGACTTTTTAATTTGGAACTAAACACACACTTCATACTAGACTTAATCACCTTTAATTTAGCTCTTCATCTTTATTTTCCAAATTACTGTTTATACTTTTGTTTTTCTTTTTTAATCTCTACTAGAGTTACAAACGCTTTTATAACATGATTTAAAGAAATGCACCTTCTTGTGTCGTTGTGATGTCATAATTCTGTCTTTCTGATGTCATAATTCCTTAACATAAGAAGTTTGAGTTTAGCGCTTACTTATTACAGAAGCAATGTGGAAAATCAAGTCCACTACACGGGAATTGCAAAAACAAGATAGATGGAAATGGGTGTTAAGAATGTTTTTGGGGGTCCGTTTGGTTGGAAGAGTGGAAAAGTAGAAAGATAGAAAATAGAGAAGAGATAGCAAATGGGAGGATAGAACAAATTTAGTTTTCTCTCATATGTGTTTGGTTAGGAAGATGGAGAAGTGAAAAGTTGAAAAACTTATCTGTATGGTTGAAAAGAAAAATAAGAAAATGGAAAATAAAGTTAGTATAAATTTACTTTTATGCCCCTACTACATGATATAATAAATATATATATATATATATATATATATATATATATATATATATATATATATATATTTTGCAATCATCAAATAAATAAATAAATTCATTTTACTCATATGCTACCAATTAATTCCACAAAAAAAAAAAAAAAAAAAAAACTGTTTTATTTGAAAAACACGTTGACAAGACAAAAAAAAAAAAAGAAAAAAGAGAAAAAAAAAAAAAAAAGGGAGCTTCTGTTTGATTCAACGAACAAACAAAAGAATAAGAAAAAAGAAAAACACAATAGTAGAAAAAAACAAATTGAAACAGATGACCAAGAACAAAGACAAAAAACCAAAGGGAAAAAAAAAGAAGAAGAAGAAAAAATTCAAAAGAAGAAACACAGGCTTTTATGCGTATTGGTACAAGGACATCTTGACAAGGGAGTCAATATCATACTGAAAGCTATTTTAGTTTGGTTAGGCAAACGAAATATTTCGGTACTGGTCAGTACTAGTATACCATTTTGGAGTTATACAATTTCACAATTTCACAATTATATATATACATATATATATTCTTTTTTTTAGTGAAAAAAACTTATTGTATAAATTAATATATTTAATTATATTTAAAAAATTTACTCTTTTTTTTATGCATGTTCATGAGTCTTTTGGCTGAATAGTGCAAAAAATTATGCTTATTTGTGATATAAGTACTATTCAAAGTTATTTGATAAAATGAGAAGAAAAGAAAATTTCAGAGAGAAAATTGATTTTTAGTAACTACATCACCAAAATTTCTACCCAAAATTAGAGGAGTGCTCGAAAGAAAGAGGAGTGGAAATTGGAAAAAAGAGGAGAGAGAAAAAATTGATTTGTGGCAATGAAGTTGTTGAAAATTGGAGAAAAAAAAAAAAAAGGAAAGAGAATTGTGGCAATGTAGTTGCCAAAAATTGGAGGAGTTATCTTTGTGCTCTCAAGAAAAGTTTTCTACCTAATTTAATTAGACTTCAATTTTTGCTGGCATTGAAATCTCTTTTTCTAAACTAGAAGAACCACCCAGTTTTTTATTTGAACTAAAATTTTCAACTATATTTTGTAAAAATATTTTCAGAAATAAGGCTGCAAATTATCTATCAAAAAATGAAAGCTATAAATTGGTAGGAATTTGGTAAACTCTCTTTCCATCTTCTCGCCTCAACTTGAACATCCCATCATCTCGTGGAAATTCTCTTCATTTCCATTGCATGCTGTTCATGTCCATTCGTTGAGTGAAAAAATTACCTAGGTATACTTAGATAATTACACGCTTTTCATGTATCTGCTTACCTGTGTGAAACCATCACCTAGATTATGGGAAAGTGGTAGCACTAGTTGCAGATATTTACACCGATCTCAAAAACATATATGCTGGTATTAAGTCATGCAAGAATTAATTACCAAGCAGATAAATAAACAAAATAAATAAATAAATTCCAGGGCTAGATGACTTCCTGGAGCATGTTGAAAAATTTTAGTAGTTGTGGGATGCCTTTCAATTCTCAGACTGACTTTTCAGCAACTACATTGCCACAACTCTTTTTTTTCTCTCTCCTCTTTTCTCCAATTTTGGCAACTTGACTGTCACAATTCCCATTAAATATTTTCTTTCCTCCCCTACAATTTCGGCAACTTTGTTGCTGCAATTGCTTTTTTCTGTCGTCCACTCCTCTTTCTTTCAAGCACTCCTCTAATTTTGGGCAGAAATTTCAGTTATGTAGTTATTGAAATTCAATTTTTTCTCTCCCTCCATTGCATCATTTCTCTATTCTCTCTCATACATTTTCTTAGAATTTCAGTAACACTGTTGCTAAAATTTTCTTTTCTCTCCATTTTTTTAAATAACTTTGAACAATATCTATATCACAAATAAATTTAATTTTTTTTTTCAATATTCAGCCAAAAGACTCATCCATTTCACTACCCAATAAAAAATTAAAACTAAACACGAGTGGTAAAAAAGTCTAAAAGAAAAGAACACTAAACAGTTTTTTATGAAATTAAAAAAATAGAAAGTAAAGAAGTGGAATACAAACAACTTCGGTTTCTCTGCCCATAACTTTGGTTAAATATGAAAGCTCAAATTTGTGTGAAAACACAAGAGCTGTTTAGATCTCCAAATTAAAATTACAGCTCGGTTGATTTTACTCTAACTTAAACTAAGTGCGGAATAGAGTAAATGCGAGCGAACAAACAATATAACTACTCTAAGCCATATTCATCAAATATCAACAATAAAATGAAAGCTAAAAGAGTAGGGAAGAAGAATGCAAACACAAGATAACACCCTGATGTGTTATTGAAGAGAAAACTAAAGAACTCAGCGAAAAACCTCTCTACCGCCCTCCAAGCGGTAAATCAATCCACTAGAGAATGAGTTGGAGTAGACGAATAACAAAAGACCCTCCAAGCCTAGTCTACCCCATGTACTTGAGTCCTCCAATCTCCTACTACCAACTGACTTGACGAAGCCTTGTCTTCTCTTGCTTTTCAGATCACGCGATTCGGCCTGATTACATCCACCAAACAAATGGCTTCTTCCAATACTTCCCAGCAGCACCAAAACCTCACTTTACACTCAGGATAGGTGTGGTAAGTATTTGGACTATCAACCTCTCAAGGATTTGGATATGGAGAGATAGGAGTTGAGAAAAACTACAATGGATTGTGTAGAGAATTGTGGGTATGACAATTTCTAATTCTCAAGGGTTATGGCTAGGGTTTTCTCTTTGAAAGTACTCCTCTCAATATGTAGGTAATGTGGGTATATATAGTGTGGGTAAAGAGATAGTGTATCAGATATGATAAAATAGCAAAACAGAATGTTTCGCGGGTATCTCGCAAGAATGCCTTACCTGTGAAATACTTGCGAAAACCAGCTGTCACCATCTGTCATAACTCTTTGCATTCCAGTCATGTGCTGAGCACATGGTTTCACTTCGCGGGAAGGCTTCTCGCGAGCTACCCACGAAAACTCCTTTGATCTTCAATTTTTCTTGAGTCTTCACCCTCTCTCTCACACACATTCCATACAATGAAATCCCACATAGAATATAGGGTACATAAGATTGAACAAAAATTACAATCAAATTTGGCATGGAATTAAAGCCAACAAAAAATAGTTGTAAATCACAACTTTACAAAATCAAAAGTAGGTAGGAGGGAAATAGTGAAGAAGTCATCTTGAGTTTCTATGTTAATGTTCTCTTTAGAAACCCAGACCAGAAGAAATGTTGAAAGAAAAAGAGAGACAGTGAGGGAGAGAAGAAAAATGAAGAAGCTATAACGCGATGACGACAAGCTCATGCCTCAACATCTGGCAATATCTCACTGGTGAATGAAGGTTTAACAGTGGCAAAGAGGTGTTGTAAGTAGCAAAAAAACTTCTAGAAACCCATTTCACTTTGTACTGGTCCGAAATGAAATTACCCCTGAAAAGCACCGGAATCCGCCGAAATAGCCAATACAAGACGAAACACCCCAGTATTTTGGACAATATGAATCAACCCAGTTTCTGTACCGGTCCAACCACTGGCACAAAAAATTCTAGCCAGTATGGTATGATTCATAAAAAGTCCCAAAAAATTGAGTACCCATTTGGATAAAACTGATAAAGGTCAACGTCTACGTTTTGGCCTTTTTTCTTTTTTCTTTTTTTTTTTTTTTTTTTGAGAAGAGCATTTCACGTGCATTGTGGGTCCCATGTAGGAAGAGAAAGCAAAATTATGCTTTTCCAGTGGGTCCTGTGCACTGTTCACGGGACCCACAAACATTTTTTCTGCAAAATTTTCATTAAAAATGGGTCACACGATACTACTTACACATTTAAAAATTATTTTGCTACAATATTTTTAATTTTTAGTTTTCAGCAATAAGTGGTATCCAAACACCCTGAGTAATGGTAGGGATAATACCCAAATAAAAAAAATAAAAAAATGTTTACAAACATGTGTCACTATTTACAAGAAATAATTGAGATAGGGAAATTCTGGAAATATTATAAATTTTACTTCAAAGTTCATACAAATTGATGTGACAATTAATATAATTTGTGGAAGTCAACAATTTATTAAATGCATTTTTTTCATTACTTTTTATGATTCCTCATGTTGTAAAATTTATAAAGTTAAGGATTTGCTGCAACCTTGGTTGTAGCAAATCCTACATAATGGCGATGTGTCAAGCTATTAAATAGACACTTGTCTAGAATTTGTCTTTAAGACATGGTCACATGTTTCGAGATTTGTACAATGTGGCAAATTATTTTTGTGGGTTCCATTTTTACTTTATTAGATCTAGCTCTACCATTTATTTTCTTTGAAACAAGATAAATACAATGGTTTATGCAGGATTGTAACAAATCTTAGCCCAATTTATAATATCCCCAACTTCATTCATTTAAATACTTGTTTATTATCTTCTTCAAGTGTTACTAATCACATTCATTGCTACATCATTTATAAGTTTTTTTGTAGTAAAATTTGTTATAGTTTTAGCATTTGTTTTAAAAAAGAAAAGAAAAAGAAAGCATATTACAAAAAAGAAAAAAAATTGGATTTTTATTATAAAAAAAAAAAATTATGATATTAAACACTAGTTAAAAATTATTTAAGTAATAACAAAAAGACCTCATTTAAATATATCGTTTTAGGCCTTCATGTTTGTTGGGATGCACCTAGGTATGAAATTAACTCCCTTGCTTTTTGGTCCTTAGGTTTTATCTTGGTTTTCTCTTCAGTTTTCACCCCAATTTGGAGAGAAAATATTTTGGTAGGCCTAGGGAGAAAACACTTAGGTCACACCAGTTTTTCACCTAAAAATACACCCTATCAAACACTTCAAGAAATTTCTTTCCCTCCTCATTTTCTCTCATTTTTTTTCTATCCTCCTTAAAATCCACCCAACCAAATGGACTCTAAGTGTTAACTTTAAATTACTCAAATATGCACTTATCCAATGCAAGTTGAAGGGCAACAAATAAAAAAGAGAAGGGCTCTGTATACTATATTTTTACAATAAATCTTATTTGACATGTTGTTACAGGTTTGTAATTAGAATCTGTAATTGAAATTACTTTTTTGCCAATTAGTGACAGCAAGTAACATCTTGCTATATAAAATTTATTGTAAAAGTGTTGTAAAAATATTATGGACATAATATTTTTTGGCAAAAAAAAAAGAAACACGCACTCATTTACATTTTTTCCCCTTTAACAAACACTTACTTCATACTCGGTTAACCTTGTTAGCAATTGTTTTGATATTAAGTCAAAATTATATGAAAATTTTGTAACCTTTCATTAAAAAAAGAAAAAAAGAAAAAAAAGAAAAAAAAGACAAAGTTCTTGTTTATCAAATACTTCTTGTTTTAATTAGATTTGAAACAGAGTATGATCTACAAAATATTTTTTCGATTTTTTTTCGGCGACCGCAGCTTACATCACACTTCCACCCTCTTTCCTTCCTCTTACATTGGTCACTTTAACTTGTCTGGGTTTAAACGTACACGGCCAAAGCATCACATTCAAGAGTCCTTGTTTATCTCTCATCAAAAAAAAGAAAAAGAAAAAAAGAGTCCTTGTTTATCAAAAAAAAAAAAGAGTCCTTCCTTTCACACTGACCACACAACCCTCCTCCTCACCACACCTAACACCCCCCCCCCCCCCCCCCCCCCCCCCCCCCCCTTTCACTTCAGACATCATACTAGACTTAATCTCCGTTCTTTTTCCTCTCTTTTCTCCTCTAGCTCTTCTCCTGATTTGTGTTTATACTTTTGTTTTCTTTTTTAGTGGGTGGAACTCAATAGAGTTGTGGCTATCTTGAAAGGTCCTTTTTCTTCCCACTATTTCTCCCTCTTGTCTCTTGAAGAACATAGGGCTACTCAATAGAGTTGTGGCTATCTTGAAAGGTCCTTTTTCTTCTCACTATTTCTCCCTCGTCTCTTGAAGAACATGGGGCTAATTTAAGAATATAGGGCTTCTGCAAGTATCCATTCTTATATTTTGGTATTAGGAGCGTACTGGAACAAAATGGCATGTGATGAACCTTGGATAACGCTAAAGAATGTTGAATCATATGTCCTTTTGACAACGCTCCTGATAGCCTTTCTTACAGCCTTCGGATCATGGAGGCATCGAAGCCACAGTTTGATGCTCAAATATTCGATATGGGCATCTTATCTTTTGTCTACGTACCTGATAAACTACACCATGGGCCTGATGAAGTCGTCAGGATTCCGTTATGAATTGTTTGCTGTTTGGGCGACGTTTTTGATTATTTTCCTTGGAAGCGATTGCATCTCCGCCTTCAGCCTTGAAGACAGTGAGAATCAGAAGAGATATAACTTGGAACTTTTTGTTCAGTATTTTTGGCTGTGCTGGCTGATAGGTGTGCATACTTATAACGATCCCAAACATATGATTCCGCTCTATCTACTCTGTTTTTTGTCTATGAGAAGGACAGGAGGCAGAGCGGAAGCTTTGAAGTTAGCAAGCAAATCATATGGTTCGGTGAGAAACACCAAACTGGTTGCAGACTTCATGGAAGATGAGAGCAAAAAAGAAGACGATGATATAGATCCTACTTGCATGGAAAGCTACAAGTATTTGGTGAAAGGCGAAAAGAAGACAAAGGTGAAAGTTAGAGCACCATACTGCCGTATGCTGTTGGAGACTACAGGTGATCCTAAAGTCATTACCATTGATATGATCTGGCAATGCAAAGGGGGACTCTTAAGCCCCACTGGAGATCCAGACAGGCGACTCAAGGATATCTGCCTTTCCTATGCATTGTATAGGCTTCTCTGTCGTAGATTTGCAAAATATTCTTTCTCTGAAAGCTCCCAACTGAAGACATGGAATTTTGTTCGATATGGGCTTCTTTCCAGAGAAGGTGATGATTATGAGAGAGCATTCAGAGTAATTGAGGTAGAGCTTGGATTTCTTCATGATTTCTTTTACACAAAATATCCCGTCTTATTTTCCAAGGGATTTCCATTATCAAGAAATTTTGAGGTCTTTATTGTCATAATTGGTTGTTGGATTGTGGCCGCTGCCATTCTAAACAACCCAGCAAGCAACGGAAATTCTGGTTATTGGTGGTACTTTATGATAAGTGGACATCATGATGTTCTTCTCACAGTTGTAGTTTTAGTTGCTCTGCTTTTCATCGAAGTTGTGCAATTTTTTCATATCATCTTCTCCGATTGGGCTAAGGTACAGTTGCTTTGCTATTATGTTGAAAAACCCTCGTGGAAGAATAATAAATGCATAGAGATGATCATACGAGTTATATGTCATAGGAAATTGTTAAAACCTTGGAATAGAAAACTTGCCCAATATTCTCTTCTTAAATCTTTTAGTCATAACCCTTCCGTATTGCTCTACAATCGTTGGACTTCTCCTTATATAGATAAGCCGAGAAATGGTCTAAGACTAAGTGCTCACGTCACATTGCCGATGGGAGTGAAGAAAGCAATTATTCACTCTCTAAGGACCAATGAGCAGCGACTGACAAATGGGGTAGCTTCTCTGCAGCGAAACGGGGTTAATGAACTCTCTTGGGCATGTGAACTTCAGACACAAACGCATGTTATCATTGTCTGGCATATAGCCACCAGTCTTTGCGAGCTCAATTTATCATCACAAGTAATTTTCACAGGGGAACAGGTCAACCAACAAAGGGAAAGCGAAGACTTCATTGTGGCAACTAAGTTGTCTAAATACTGTGCGTATTTGGTGGCTTTTGCTCCAAGACTTTTACCTGATCATCCGTATATTACAGAATTTATTTTTGATCATGTAGTTGTTGAAGCCAGGGAGAAACTCAAGGGATGCGAGAAAAGTATTTGCCAAAAGATGTTTAATTTGTGCAAAGATGATCGCAAGAAAAGAATTTCCAAAAAGATGTTGACTTTAGGCCAAGAGGTTGGGGACCAAGAAATTATTGAAAAGGGTGCTGTTCTTGCGAAGGATCTGCTAGAAAAAATAGATGACAATGGGCGGAGATGGAAAATTCTGGCTGAATTATGGGCAGAGATGATGTTGTTTGTGGCTCCCTCTGATGATGAAACTGCCCATGCAGAGCACCTAGCCATGGGAGGAGAGTTTGTGACTCACTTGTGGGCATTACTCTCTCATGCTGGTATACTCAAGCGAGACTCAGCTCAGGATGTTTGACTAATGTATTTGTCCCTATGTGTTTTCCTTATGATTGTATGATATTGTGTGATTTCTCATGCATTTCCATTCCAGAGTATGTATAATAGATAGATCATAGATGTGTGCCCTCATTAAAAAAAAAAAAAAAAAAAAAAAAAAAAAAAAAAAAAAAAAGAAAGAAACATGTCGCTGCGGTTGTATTGTAACGTGTGTTGTATATATTTGGTTTGATTAGTGTTTGATCTTCTGTTATTTCCTCTGATTTGATTTCTTTAACCTTGGCATTGCTTAACGAGTTTCAAATTCATTAGAGTATCTGTTTTCCGATTTATGTAGAGAAGATATTTACTATTTTCCTGATTTAGTGTGCATTTAAATAAGCAAAGCAAGTCCAAATGTACTCTAAATCAGGAAAATGGTTTTTGGTAAATTTTATATTAAATATGTGATAAAATAGCTAAAAGATAATTAAGCTTATTTTCAAAAAATAAATTTGAAGTTAAATTATTTGAATTAAAACTGACAAAAGGTAAAAAGTAAAAAGATGTAGTCTGGGTTATGAACATGGTTTTCAAATTCGTACCGTTTGATGAACTGTAAAAAAAAAAGGTTCAAAATTTTTAAAGTCAGACTAAGGTCGAACTGAGGTTAAACCGTGATAACGTTATAATTAATTTAATAATCATTAAAATATAAATAATTATATTAAATTAATATAAATATAAGAAATAACTAAAATAATTAAATTAAATATAAAAATCTATCTTTCAAATGTATTTTTTTATATCATAACTTTCACAAGACAAATTAGAAATATCAAATACTAAACAAACGTAGATATAATATTTATTTATATGTTGATTAGTTAAACTTGTTATAGCAATAGTTTTAAATTAAAATAATTATCTACTCAATTATATCTATTACTTTTAAAAGAAAGTAATTTTAGAATCATACAATTTTATATATATATATATATATTTTGTACAATTGTGAATTCGAATGCCTATCATTTATCATTATTTTTCTTTATTACTCACTCTTTTTTACATCACAATTATAACAAAAAAGTTATGGGATAAAATGTAGTATTAAATTTTTTTTCTTTAAAAAAAATTATAAATATCAATTAAAATCACTTAAGTGTTAAGATATTTGTCAGATCACGTTGGGCATGGTGAAAAAAAAAGGAATGGCTGAAACTTGTCTACCTTTCCAATGTAATCACGTGGAGGGGCTTTGGAAACACAAATAAAAAAAGAATACAAAAACTAAAAGAGAGAGTGGAGACGGACAAAAGAAAAGAGAAGGGGAAAAAGAAGAAAGAAGAAGAAGAAGGAGGAGGAGAAACAGCAGCAAAAGATATGGCGTGACCGAAAACAGTAGCAGAAGATGAAGGGGTGACCGACGACTTCTGTGAGCAACTTGCTGCTTCAAGTACTTAGTGTAGTCCCTGCTTAGGCGTCTTTTTCTTCCCTGTTTATTATTTTTTTTCCTACCTATCCTTTGGTTCCAGATCTGAAAAAAGTCCAAAGTGTATGCTAGTGTTAGCTAAAAAAGGACCGTGAGAAACGTTCACGGTTTTAAGAATCGTGCGGTTTGACCACGGTTCATACGGGTTCATGCTTTTTCTTCATAAAGAGGTTCTTAAGGTTAAAATAACCGAAACGAGGAGAGGTTCATGATTAACCCGATCGGACCATACGGTCCGGTTCAAGTTTTAAAACTTTTTAGTTTTTTTTTTTTGAGAAAGACGCAGGACTGAACACACACAGAGGGGAGTGGGAACAAGGGTTTAATATCACACAACTCACAACATACAAAAGCCGGTAATTCTTGAATGCTGTGTGAAGGCTTTTTAAACCCATTGGGAGACACACACTTGGGCGATGTGGGACAAACCCACTTGATTGCTTTTTTTTTTTTTTTTTTGGTGAAAGACATAGGACTGAACACACACACAAAGTTAAAACTTATGAATAATACACCAACCTCAGCCTTAGCTAGTGGGAATTTTAGACTAAATTTGGGGAAAAAAAAAAGCTACTTTGAAACGAGTAATGTCATAGGCACAATAATTTGAATACTTTTATTTTATTTTATTTTATTTTATTGGGTTTCAACTTAAGGCATTTACTCTTAATGATAGAGTTTTATCATCAAATCAAGACACCAATTAGTTTTTGGTGTAGGTAGAGATTGAATCCCAAATCTCTTATACAACCATCAGAGACTTTACCAATTGAGCTAACTGGAACCCGCATTTGAATACTTCCAAAGATACACCAAATTGCACACCTAATTTTACTATTTGCTTTTCTTTTTCTTTTTTTCTTTTTTTTTTAAAACTATAAATGGTGGACAACAGATTATGAAATTTGGTGTAAGAATGGTTGTGTATGTAATATTGTTGCAATATTTTTCACAATAATTGAGTTAGTAAGCTTTTTCTTTGTTCTCATTTGGGCCCTCACTAACATGAATTTTTACCTACAATTTACAACTGTACTTTACAGTTGTAAAATTTATGACTCTAAACTTATTGAGCATGATGTGAATGCTTTTAAGTTTAATGTGGTTGTGTCCTTGATGGGAGGACGTGCCATGCAATTGGTAGAATTTTGCCAATTTTGCACCTTTCCCTGGCTATTAGCCCTAGCTTGAATCTCTTCCTATAAATAAGTTCTATTACCAAGCAACAAAAAATCAAGTACCACAAAAAAAATGTACAATTCTTACCACAATTGTTTATGCGGCAAATTATGAGTAATGGAGAAAAAATTGTGGGTTTATATGATAATAATAGGTAATCAATCACAGTTTGTCACGTAAGATAGTTGTGGTAAAAATTGTGATTTTTTTATTTCTATTTATTTATATATATATATATTTTATATGGTACTAGAATTACTTTATGAGAAAACATTCTAAATCATACTGTAATATGCTAATTAATAACAATTACTATCACCCTTCCACCAAGTAAGTCTCATAGAGTGGGTTCCAGTTAGCTCAATTGGTAAAATCTCTGATGGTTGAATAAGAGATCTGGGGTTCAATCCCCGCCTACACCAAAAATTGATTGGTGTCTTGGTCTGATGATATAGAGCATCATCAGGAGTGGATGCCATAGGTTGAAACTCTCTCAAAAAAAAAAAAAAAAAAAAATTAAGTCTCCTAGAAGAACAAAATGTCAGTTGAGCTATAGTTCATTTGTCTGGTTATTATGTATTCGTTGGTTGCAAACTTATTTTATTTTATTCTCCAATGAGTAAAGAATAAAATATATATAAAAATTACATCAACTCCCATTTTTAGTTTCATCATTAGACTAAAGGATCTCTTAAAAAATTTTGGACAAGTATTATACTAATTTTCTAGAACTAGAATAACAAAAACGAGGACAAAATTGGCTTCTGCCCTTTTCGGGCAAAATAAATAGGAGGTGTAAACTCCTTTTCCAGTGATTCTTTCTCAGCATCCTCACCTTGAGACATGTTGTCATCACCCTCATTCTTCTTAAGATTCGATCCTTCACCATCATCATCAATATCCTTTTCAGAGATAGTGTCATCGATGACCACATTTATTGATTCCATTACCGTCTTAGTGTGCTTATTGTACACTCTATATGCTCGGCTATTTGTTGAGTATCCTAGGAAAATCCCTCCATCACTCTTAGCATCAAATTTTCCAGGATTCTCCCTATCATTGAGAATATAACACTTGCTTCCAAATACTCGAAAGTATTTCACCTTCGGCTTCCTTTCTCTCCAAATTTCATACGATGTCTTCTTTGTTCCTGCCCGGAAGTAAATCCTATTCCCAATGTGACACGAAGTATTTACTGCTTCAGCCCAAAACTTCTGTGGAATGCTTTTGTTTAGTAACATTACTCTTGCCATTTCTTGAATCACCCTGTTCTTTCTTTCAACCACCCCATTCTGTTGTGGAGTTTTTGGAGCTGAAAATTCCTTTTTGATGTCGTGTTCATTGCAGAATGCTTCAAACTTTGCATTTTCAAATTCCTTGCCATGATCACTTCTGATTTTAACTATGGGAATTCCCTTCTCATTATGCAGCCTCTTGCATAGCCTTTCCATCTTGTCACATGCTTCCGACTTCTCTCTAAAAAATTCCACCCAAGAATATCTTGAGAAATCGTCAACAACCACCATAATATAGTGCTTTCCACCCATACTTTCTATTCTTGTTGGACCCATTAGATCCACATGTAGCAACTCCAAAGGGCGAGAAGTAGCAACCACATTTACTTTCGGATGGCTTGACTTTGTTTGTTTTCCCAATTGACATGGACCACAAACGTTCTTCTCAAAATTTCCAAACTTTGGTAAACCAATCACATCTTCAAGCTTTGAGACTTTTGCCACTTGTTTATAATTAGCATGTCCTAGTCTTTGATGCCACAACTCCAAAAGATTCACTCGAGCACTTTGACATGCTATGCTTGGTTTAGGAATGAGCCCATAACAATTGTCTGTGGTCCTGAGTCCCTTCAAAACTTGAACACCTTCTTCATTTAGGATTAGACTGTTAGGACATATGTGTTTCACATGTTAAGATCATATGTCATGATTTTATGTAATTGGCTTATCCTTTGACAAAACGCACTTTATTTGTATTTGGGTAGATTTAGGATGTGTTTAAATACTTCAAGAAACCATGTTTCAAGATCAAGTGTTGAAGCCTTCAAGTCTGTCCAAGAAAACAAGTTAAGAGTGCAAAATCATTAAAGCTCGACAGTTGACTCGACAGTTGTATCTATCGAGCTTAAGAAAGCTGTTCTAAGTTCGGTGTGCTCGACACCTGCTCGATACCTTTTATTTGTCTAGGTTTAATATTTTCAGAATTCAAATCTGATTTTCTTGGGATCCGTGAATATGTCTTTGAGCTTTCTTTTCACCTAACCCTAAACATATAAAAGGATTGTTTTAAGGGTCGTCAAACAGTTCACAAGTTGCACAAGCTTTGAGCAAACTCTGTTCAAGCAAATTGTGACCGGAGATGAAGTTCTTGCCCTAGTTCATCTCTTTCTCTTGAAGAATTTGTTGTGTATGTGCACTGTAGGGTTTTGTCACCAAGCATCTTCTTGATGTTCATCATGTGGATGAACTGAAGAACTTTGCAACCAACAACCTTCTTAGTTGGTGATTGAAGTCGCGTACTGGGATCCGCGTAATTAGTTAGTCACGTACTTGGGAGTCGTGCATTTGAAAGGGAAACTGTCGCTACAGAACAAGTCCAATTGGGTATTGGGGTAAGGGTTCAACTATAGGTTGGTAAGGTACTTGGATTCATTTACTTGTAACTGCTTGTTGTGATAATAGTGAAGTTTCGGGAGTGGTGACCTGAAAATCACCCGGTGGGGTTTTTGCAGTTAGGTTTTCCCCATTCGTAAACAAATCACCGTGTTATTTATTTTTCACTGTATAATTAATTTATTGGTGATTTGTTTGTGCGACCATGTTTTTGCATGATAAATTGATTAATTAATAACTTGGCTAATTAATTAATTAATTTCTATCACAAGGGGTCATTCAGCTTGTGGCCTATCAAGTGGTATCAGAGCAGGCATACTTTGATTAGGGTTTAATCTTTGCTGTGTTGATCCATTGACCCCTGTTTGTCATGGATAGAGGACAGTCATTAATCATACTTCTTTTATTTGATGACACTAACTATGTATACTGGAAAGTACGTATGAGAGCTTTCTTGTAGCCTTTAAATGAGAAAGTGTGGCAAGTTATGGAGATAGGCTGGACTAAGCCTACAGAAGCGCTAGCCGACTGGGATGATGCCAAGATTAAGGCAGCAAACTTCAACAGCAGAGCATTGAATGCGTTGTTCAGTGCAGTCACCAATGAGGAGTTCAAGAAGATATCCTTTACTGAAATTGCTAAGGAAGCATGGACCATTCTCCAGGCAACCTATGAGGGTACTAAGGCTATCAAGGACTCAAAGCTTCAGTGGCTCACTACAAGCTTTGAAGAGATAAAGATGGAGGAGGATGAGTCATTCGATGAGTTCTATGCCAAGCTAAAGGACATAGTGAACTCAGCCTTCAATCTTGGGGAAACCATTCCTGAACCCAAAATTGTAAGGAAGGTGCTCAGATTTCTACCTAAGAGATTTCATGCCAAGATCACGGCAATAGAGGAATCAAAGGATATTGATAAGATTCCTTTGACTGAGCTAGTTGGAAACTTGCAGGCCTACGAGCTAGGGTTGACAAGAATAGACAAGTCTGGTAAAAGCAAGAGCATGGCTTTGAAGGCCAAGAGCAGTGAGATGGATGAGTCTTCTGATGATGAAGATTCCAAGATGAAGTCCTACATCACCAGGCAGTTCAAGAAGTTTATGAAGAACGCAAATGGAAAAGGCTTCGACAAGGACCGCAGGCAATCCAGTTCTTCTCATTTTAAAGGCCAAGACAAAGGGAAAAAGGATGCTAAGGAAGGTGGTTAGTACACTGTTCCCTCAGGACCCAAGTGTTTTGGCTGTCAAGGTTTCAGTCACATGAAGCATGAGTGTCCTACATATCTCAAGAGCATTGGGAAGAGCCAGGCACTTGCTGTTACCCTGAGTGACACTGAGCCTGAGGATGATTCCGACAATGAGGATGACGGAATCTTAAATGCTTTCACTGCCACTATTAATCCTACTAATAGGATTGTTGAAGATGTGGTTGAGAAGAGGAATTGGTGGAATCTAAGTTTGAGAAGATGGATGATCAAGATGACATTCATACAGCCTATGAGAAGCTGTACAAGCTTTTTGAGAAGCATGAGAAATTATATAGGCTAACTACCAAGAAACTCAGTGATGTGGAACTTGATCGCAAGGAGTTTTTCACAAAGTTTGATAAGGCTAATCAGACTATTGGGGCACTGAGTTTCGAGAAAAATTTCTTGGCTGAAAAGACCAAGAAGCTTGAAGCAGAGCTGTGTCAAGTCAGAGCTCAACTGGAAAGGACTTTAAGCGCAAAGCTGGATGAGATGCTAAGCATTCAGAAATCTGCTTCAGATCAAATAGGCTTAGGGTATGGTCTCTCTTCTTCTAATACTGCTTCTACTAGTACTACTATTTTTGTTCCTCCTGCTAATAATGTTAAAATTGAGAACAATGAGATTAAAACTGAATTAGCTAGTGAGAACATAGACAAGGGTAAATCTATCTTAGGAGTACCCCCTAAGCTTGAGAAGAAAGATGTTAAAAACCCTAGGGCTAAGAAGGCTAACTCTCAAAAGCCTAAACAAAAGAAGCAGCATCTCTGTCATCATTGTGGAGCTGGCGGTCATACTCGACCAAATTGCTACAAGTGGCTTACCACTCAACAAAGCAACGGCATGATAGCATCTGGGAACCAGAATCAGCTTCAATCCTCTCTTGCTCCTCTTGGAGATCTTCTCAAAGCCCTCATGTTCCTTTCGAACTTGAACGGTTTTAATTCTTCCCCTTCACCGCCGGTTCAAGGGTTTGCTAGACAGAAAGGTTCTTCCAAAGTATGGAAGGAAAAGGGCTCCAAGTGATTCTGTCACTTTCTCTCTCTTTCTTTCTATTTACGTTAGTTGTGTCTATGGCACCTAGGCGTAAATCCACTCCAGCCCGGAACCCTCTTCGTTCTGGAGCTTCTTCGTCATCTGATCCTACACTATCTCATATCCGGTTCCGTGATGATGATGCCTTTAAGGCATTTTCAGAGAACTTTTCTAGACGAGGCATTCATTCGGAACGCCAAGTCATTCTGTCAGACTTTGCCGACACTGACCTTCCCTCTGTCATTCATAGTAGGGGGTGGGAGTCACTGTGTGACATCCTGGTCACCTGTCCTCTCGTGCTTATCCAGGAGTTATACTCCAACATGCACGGGATTGATCATTCAGTACCTCTTTTCTTCACTCAAGTTTGAGGTACACGCATTCCTTTCACACCGCAACTTGTTACGGATGTGCTTCGGGTCCCTAGGATAGAGTTTCCTGACTATCCTGGTTGTGAGCGTCTAAGGACTATGTCTAGGGATGAGCTCATGTCTGCTTTTTATAAGCACCCTTCTGCTTGGGGTGAGCGTCTGTTTACACCATGTCAACCTTTTGCTAAAGGTCCTAGATTCATGAATATGGTGATGAACTTTGTTTTGCATCCATTCTCTCACTATAACTCCATTACAGAGCCTCGTGCTCGATTTTTGTTACCTCTTCTTGAGCATCTCACTATAGATTTCCCTTCTCATTTCATTCTTTCTATTATAGATGTTCATCTAGATTCGGCGTCCCGTGATAAGCTCATCTTTCCTTCCGCTATCACAAGGATCCTACGCCATTTTTCTGTTCCTTTTCCTTCTTTCGACAATTTTACCGTCATGTGTGTCATAGATTACACTACTGTTAAACGTAGCGAGGCCCAGCTTCGGTCGCAACAGTTGGATTCAGCGGCTCCTCCCTCCCGTTCTACTCCATCTCGTTCTACTCCATCCACATCCGCTCCTCCCTCTTCTTCGGGCGATGTGACTTTAGGAGACATCATGGCGCAGCTGCAGCACATGGATGCTCGCCTAGATACACTCTCTACAGAGTTGTATCATGTGAACATTCGTGTCAGTCGTATTGCATAGCGACAGGCGTCCATGGGTGGCTTTGCTTCTGAGGCTACTCCTTCACCACCTTCTCCCGTGGCTTCTAGTTTTGAGGATGAGGATGGGGATGATGATGATGGTGATGACGATGATGCTTCGGATGATGCTGATGGAGATACTAGCTCTACCGATGAGATGTCTACTTGACACTCTTACCCTTTGTCACTCGTGACAAAAAGGGGGAGTAGTTTTGGATATGATAGTAGTCTATCTTAGGGGGAGAGTTAGTATAGGACTATTTTTGTTAGGGGGAGTGTTGATACATTTTGAGGGATGTAGTGAGGATAGTATGTATCTCTTCTTTTCTTTCTTTTTAGATACATTACTCTTGTACATGAGGTCTTGTGATCATTTATAGACATACATTGTACTTATCCCTTTCTTTATATTGATGTATGTTTTTCTTTCACCTACCCCTTCATGTGTGGTTTATTTTCTCCCTTTATACACATGTTTCTTATACTTGTATGTAATCTATTATTTCTGTTTCACACAAAGATGCCTTGATGAGTTTTGGTTTAAAGTGTTTCAGAAATATAGGTTGTCAAAGTCTACTTGCCATAAACTCTCTTCTTGCAAAGTTTTCAAGAGTTTGTGTTAGGATAGATTTTATTGTATGAAACAAGTGAATATGAGTTGAGTGATTTATGACTTCTCTCATATGTTCATTTGTTTGTTGTGGTTTTGTCACGGATTGCCAAAGGGGAAGATTGTTAGGACATATGTGTTTCACATGTTAAGAACATATGTCATGATTTTATGTAATTGGCTTATCCTTTGACAAAACACACTTTACTTGTATTTTGGTAGATCTAGGATGTGTTTAAATACTTCAAGAAACCATGTTTCAAGATCAAGTATTGAAGCCTTCAAGTCTGTCTAGGAAAACAAGTTGAGAGTACAAAATCATTAACGCTCGATAGTTGGCTCGACAGCTATATCTATCAAGCTTAAGAAAGTTGTTCTAGGTTCGGTGTGCTCGACACCTTCTATTTGTCGAGGTTTAAGATTTTCAGAATTCAAATCTGATTTTCTTGGGATTCGTGAATATGTATTTGGGCGTTCTTTTCTCCTAACCCTAGACATATAAAAGGATTTTTTTAAGGGCCGTCAAACAGTTCACAAGTTGCACAAGTTTTGAGCAAACTCTGTTCAAGCAAATTGTGACCAGAGACGAAGTTCTTGCCCTAGTTCATCTCTTTCTCTTGAAGAAGTTGCTATGTATGTGCACCGTAGGGTTTTGTGACCAAACATCTTCTTGATCTTCATTGTGTGGATGAACTGAAGAACTTTGCAACCAACAACCTTCTTAGTTGGTGATTGAAGTCGTGTCCTGGGATCCGCGCAATTGGTTAGTCACGTACTTGGGAGTCGAGCATTTGGGAGTTTGTGCAACCACACGTTTGCATGACAAATTGATTAATTAATAACTTGGCTAATTAATTAATTAATTTCTATCACAATGGCTCATTCAGTTTGTGGCCTATCATAGACATCCTTTCTTTGAAAATTGGACTAAGAAGTCTTCATCACAAATCTGAGTGATACTCAGCAAGTTCCCTTTCAATCCCTTAATGTACAACATATCTGTTAACAAAGTTAGTCCTGGAATATCCACGGTTCCCTTTCCAAGAACTTGTGAGTGACTACCATCTCCAAATGTCACAAAGCCATCTTCCTTCTCTTTAAAAGTTTTGAACAAAGACTTATCTCCAGTCATATGTCTTGAACAACTGCTGTCAAGATACCACAAACATGAATTAAATACTTCCAATGCGGTATGAACAAAAAGACAAGCATGAGATAGGCATTCTTGACCATCAAAGCAAGACTCATCTTTCTTTACTTCATTCATAGATGAGTGAATCTTTCTTTTCAGACAATCTAGTTTGTCACACAAACGTCTATTCCTTGTCTTATATTTGTCAATTAAGGAATTTGACTCACACAAGCTATTATGAATATCATGATTCCTATGAACTAGTGATTTCAACATGTGTATAAAGATTCTAGCATGTTTCTTTGATTTGAATAACTCTAAAAATTCATTACTAGAACAATCTCCAAAAATGCTCATAGAGTCATTTTCACAAACACCTTTACTATGCTTCATGTTGGCCTTTACCATATCACTTTCCATGGCAAACCAAGAGGGTCTAGGATCACACTCAAGTATTTAAACCACAGCGAGTGTACTTGCTCTAATACCAATTGAAAGTTCGAAAATGTGTTGAAAACACAAGAGCTGTTTAGACCCCCAAATTAAAGTTATGGCTCGATTGATTTTACACTAACTTAATACTAAGTGCAGAATAGTGTAAATGCGAGTGGATAAAACAAAAAAACTACTCGAATCCATAATCAAAGCAACACAGCAGTAAAATGGAATGTAAAAGAGTAGGGAAGAAAGATGCAAACACAAGATAACACGGCGATGTGTTATCGAAGAGGAAACCGAAGAACTTGGCGAAAAACCTCTCCGCTACCCTCCAAGCGGTAATCGATCCACTAGAAAATCAGTTGGGATACATTGGTTAGCAAGAGACCCTCCAAGCTCCTACTCCAACAAGGCTTCTCGGAACCGTGTCTTGTCTAGCTCTCCAGATCTCGCAACAAGCTCCATGTTACATCTGCCATCCTTGGCTTCTTCCAATGCTTCCCAGTAGCACCAAAACCTCACTTGACACTCTAAAAGGGTGTGGTAAGTGTTTGGGCTATCAACCTCTCAATGGTATGGAAATGGAGAGGTAGGAGTTGAGGAAATCCACAAGCATATGTGTAAAGATATATGGGTATGATAATCTCTAACTCCCAAGGTGTTTGGCTAGGGTTTTCTCTCAGAAGTACTCCTCAACATTTGTGGGTAATGTGGGTATATATAGTGTGGGTACAGAAAGTGTGTATCAGATAGTATAGTCTGGCAGAACAGAATATTTCGTGGGTGTCTCATGGGAAGGCCTTACCCGCGAGATACTCGCGAAGCACAGCTGTCTCCATTTGTACTGACTCTTCGCATTCCAGTCATGTGCAAGGCACATGCTTCACTTCGCAGGATGCTTAGTTGCGAGCTATCTGCGAGAAATCTTCTAGTTTCAATTGCTTGAGTCTTCACACTGTCTCTTTCTAACACATAATCCTTACAATCAAATCCCACAACAAATACAAGGTACAAAAGATTGAATTTAATTACAATCAAATTTGGCACGGAATAAAAGCCAATAGAATACATATTTGTAAATCACAACTTTACACTAACTCACCCTCAGTAGGTGGGTTATGAATAAGAAATCAACCTCAGCCTTAGCTAGTGGGATTTTTAGACTAAATTTGGAAAAAAAAAAAAAAAAAAAAAAAAAAAACTACTTTGAAACGAATAATGCAATAGGCACAATAATTTGTAATTCTAAAGATATACCCAATTGCACACCTAATTTCACTATTTGCTTCTGCTTCTTCTTCTTCTTCTTTTTTTTTTTTTTTTTGTGTGTGTGTGTGTGTGTGTAACTATGAATGGTGGAAAATTTTTGCCCATATGAACCCACCACTCATCGTTAAATACTAATAATCATACAAGTTGGTGGGTTATGAAATTTGGTGTAAGAATGATTGTGTATGTAATTTTGTTTCAATATTTTTCACAATAATTGAGGTAGTAAGTTTTTTCTTTATTCTCATTTAGGCCCATCACTAATATTACTTTTTACTTACAAATTAAAACTTTACTTATACAGTTGTAAAATTTTATATAACTCTAAACTTATTGAGCATGATATGAATGCTTTTAAGTTTAGTGTGGTTGTGTCCTTGATGGGAGGACATGCCATGCAATAGGTAAAATTTTGCCAATTTTGCACCATTCCCTAGCTATTAGCCCTAGCTTGAATCTCTTCTTATAAATAAGTCCTATTACTGAGCAACAAAAAAATCTAGTACCATAAAAAAATGCACAATTCTTACCACAATTGTCTATGTTGTAGATTGTGAGTAATGGAGAAAAAGTAGAGAGTAGATATGATAATAACAGGTAATCAATCATGGTTTATCACGTAGAATAATTATGGTTAAAATTGTGACTTTTTATGTGGTATTAGAATTACTCTAAGAGCAAACATTTTAAATCATAATATGCTAATTAATAACGGTTACTATCATCCTTCCACCAAGTAAGTCTCAAAGAAGAACAAAATGTCAGTTGAGCTATAGTTCATTCGACTGGTTATTATGTATTTGTTGATTGCAAAGTTATTGTATTTGATTCTCCAATGAGTAAAGAATAAAATATATATAAAAATTACTTCAACTCCCATTTTTAGTTTCATCATTAGACTAAAGTATCTCTTAAAAAATTTCGGACAATTACTATTCTTTATTTTTGTACTAATTTTCTAGAACTAGAATAACAAAAACGTCGTTAATCCTCTCTAGAGGAATAAGAATGGAATTTAACTTGGTTTAGAATACTTTTCAAGTTCTTAAAATTTTATCAATCTACTGTGAAATGAGTGGATTAAAAATTTTACCTTATGGACATTTAAATGTTTAATATCATTGATTGGATATCTATTAGAAAATGATGTGACAAAATCCAATCAAATCTTCTATATATAAAAAGATCCAATTCTTGTAATTATAGTGTTTTTGATTTATTCAACTCGCACTGTTCATTGCCCCCCCCCCCCCTTCCCCCTCTTTTTTTCTCATAACATCGTCAGTTGAACTTTTTCTTTTCTTTTTCTTTCTTTTTTTTTTTAATAATTTTTTAGACATATGAAGTATGAACTGTTAGTTACTTAGTATATATATATAATAAGTTAGTAACACAACAAATTGTCACAATATTTTCATAATTATTGAGATATTAATTCTTTATAGGTAAAAATAAAATATCATACTAAACTAAATACAACTAAAAGTAAATGTATTGTGAAAAAAAAGTGATACATTAATAACGTTTTTCACAACACTTTCTATATATATATAAAAAGAGTAAATTGGAAAAGCATTTGTAGCTTTGCTACAATAGTTTTGGTTTGTTCAATTTCACAGTTTTGCTGGCTACTTTTTTTTTTTTTTTTTTTTTTTTTTTTTTTGTGTATGAATAGGTAAAGCTACAGTAGATTTGCTATACTATTTTTGGTTTGTCCAATTTGCACAGTTTCACATCATAATAAAATATTAACACAACAAATTGGCAAAATATTCTCATAATTGTTAAGGTGTTAATTCTTTATAGATCAAAATAAAGTCATAAAATATCATACTGGAACCAACCACAACTAAAAATAAAGGTATTGTGAAAAAAGAAGTGCTACATCCGCAACATTTTTCACAACACTTTCATAACAAATCACAGGTGGTAAATTTTTATTGGTTCTAATTTAAACTTACTAATGAAACTATTTTTTTGCCCACCAATAATAACTTGCAACAATCTACTACTTATGATATGTTGTAAAAATGTCGTGGACATAACATTTCTTTTGTGAAAATGTTAAGACATCTTGTTGTCTTCACAATATTTTCAAAACTGTTAAGCTGTCACTTGATAGTTTTTAGACCCCTTAAAACACA
Organism: Quercus berberidifolia; assembly: GCA_028535905.1. NCBI lineage: Eukaryota > Viridiplantae > Streptophyta > Magnoliopsida > Fagales > Fagaceae > Quercus > Quercus berberidifolia. The sequence goes on from JAPQVW010000002.1 coordinate 12,252,519, forward strand.
ATTGGATTAACCTAGTTAATTAGCCAAGTTATTACTTAGTCCAAATTCCAGATCTAGATTATCACAATCAAACAATCATATCATGCATAGTAGCGGAAATATAAATAACACAATGATATGATGACCCAAGAAACCAAACCAGTAAAAACCTAGGGAGGATTTAACCTAGCTATCCTCAAGGTAAACCTGAATCCACTATGAAAGAATCGAAGTTTTACAATAGGACTTAGACCACTAACATCCTATTGCTACCCACCAGTAGAAACTTACTGACACGACCACGTGCAAGCTCCGAGACCACGAACTCCTTTCTTGGATTCTCTAGCAAATACAAGCACACCCGCTTGTGTTTCTTTAAGTTCTTATGGCAGCAACTGAATGATCATCAAGCTCTTGAAGAAATCTCCTTCTTGATAATCCTAAGCTTGTGTAAAGGAAAGCTCCTCACAGATCTCACAAGAGATTTACACAAACAACAATATGAGCAACTTTTAAAACGTGGCTAGGGTTTGCCTTATATACCTAGGGCAAAAACATAAAACCCTAAACATTTTAATGAACTAGGGCTGAGTTGGAATTCTGCAGAAAAATGTATTCTACCCGAAGATCGAGCCTAAACCTCGATAGATCGAGCTAGGTCGAAATGCACTATTAATTCTGCATCAGCTTGAATCCAACTTTACATAAAAGACAACTTTGAGCAAGTCTAAATACGACTAAACAACTTGTTTTGATCGTGGTTTGCCAACAATACACATTAGAGTTCTAAATATATCAGTTCCTAAGTCTTTAGAACCTAAAAAACACCCCATTTGGCAATCCATGACAAAACACAACTAAAAGCTCAAAGTTTACAAGGAAAAACCCTTTACAAAAAAAAATGCTCATTATAACAAATCCAATCCTAACTACTATCCATCAGTTGCAAGTGTAGACAACAACTCAATTGAATCAACCTGTATATTTCCTGAAACACTAAACAAAATGCATAACTGCATGTGTGGAAAATACAAGTAAACAAAATAAATTCTTGATTTCACTCAACACAAAATAAAGATATATATCAATGAAAAACTCATAAATATAAATCAATAAGCAGTGAAACAAGAAACATATAACACAATAAAATGTATCTCCCCCTATCATGAATAGCCCAACAAAAATATAACAAGAGCTAAAAAGGTAAAATACAAAATGAAGCACCTAGATACAATCTAATCTCCACAAGCTCCAACAAACAAAAAAGGCTCTCCCCCTGAAAAATAAAAAACTCTACAAGTGCTCAAATCCGAAATGTACTCCCCCTTTTTGTGACAAAATGCCAAAGGGCAATCAAAATCCATCATCAAAAGGAGGTGGCGGTGAGGATCGTCGAAACTGTGCCAACTCTGCATGCAAAGCACGGATCTCATCGAGCACGTCCACCAAAATCTGTCCATGAGCCGCCTAAACGGTCAAGACATGATCCAACGTACATCGAATGTCTGAATCATCCGAAATAGTCGGTGGAGGAGCTTCAGCATCAGCAGCAGCAGCACTAGACGCCTCAGCCGTATCAGCACCTGTAGAAGAGGGAGGAAGGGGTACAGCACCAGAAGACTCACCTCTAGGACATGAAGAGCCAACTCTCAAGTGAGCAGCCCTCTACCTAAGAAAGGTGGCAACTATGGGAGCTATAACATGAACAGGCTCATCGGCAGGAAAAACAGCTAAACCGAGAAACAAGAAAATCCTATGAATGAAAATAGGATGAATAAGAGCATGAGCTACGGCAGCACTCCTATGAACTTCATTAAAAAGAACGAAGAGATGAGGAAAACTAATAGACGCGCTAGAAACAAAGGCATACAAAAACACACATCGCTCAAGAGGGATGGTGTGGAGATAAGAAATAGGCCACAAAGAATGACACACTATCCTAAAGAAAAGATAGGTAGTCTCAGTGAGCTCAGCAAATGTGATCCGAGGATCAGAACCCCACTAGATAGAAGACCCAGTGATGTATGACATAACGTCATCAAGGGGTGGAGACTCCTCATAAGGATAGATAGACTCCTTAATGATCGGAACCCCAAGAGCTTCAGCCACTATCCTAGGGGTAATGGTGAACTCAACACCTCGTATCCAACTTCTAACAAGGGTGTTGGAATCATAGATGTGGCAAGAAAGGTTCGAGAAGAACTCTCTAATCAGGGCGGTTGGAGGTGTATGATCTACCTCTAACAAAGACAACCAACCTCTACTTTCAAGGTTTTCCCTAATGGCAGGATCAACCTCATCTAACACAAAAAAACGCTTAGCCCAAATCTTTCTTTTACAGTTCAGTTTCTCATAAATCTCTCTGCTTTTGTCATTCTTGAACAACTCACTCCTAGAGGAAGACTCAAAGGAAGTGGAGGGTGTCCTATGGCCTCTAGTCTTCCTAGGCATTGTGCTAGGATAAGGACAAAGACACAAAGCAGAATAAAAGAACAAAAACCAAGGGCAGACTGCAAGTTAGCACAAAAAAAATATTGAACAAAAATCTATATGATGTATGAACAATTTAAATGTCATGATGTATGCTCTAATGTAGTGAAATTAAGTTCAAATTTAGTTCAAGTTCACAAAATTGGCTTGAGCAAAGAGTTTCTAACAAAAACCCCAAAAATTTGAAAAACCACTTGTTCAATTTGTAAAAAATTGACCAATTGATCATCACACAAGATAGAATACATAAAATAATGACCAATTACATCAATTCAACAAGCCAATTTCATCAATTGAAACCAATTTGAACAAAATCCCTAAATTCAGATAAATACAAGCCCTAGAATTTTCAAATTCTCACAAAACACCAAATTGATCAAATTAAATATCATAGATCATGATTATAACATTATAGAAACAAAACCCAATGATCAATTTCAAAAAAAATGGCTTGAATCATCAAAAACCCCAATTTGAATGGTGTCGAAAATCCCAATGAAATGCATGAATAAATGCATGAAAACATGAAATAAAATGCAAAAGGAAGGGTATAAAGCACTTACTGACTTAGAGAGAGGAAAACCTTGCAAAAAGATCGGAGGAAAATGACAAAAAATTTGATGGTGAGCCTTGTCCAATTCGGAGAGAGAGAAAAGTTTGAAAAACTTTTTGAAAAGTAAGTTTGAACAAGTTAAACTCTGATTTAAATAAAAAAAAAAAAAAAAACTGATTTACGATTTTCGATTGATCGAAAATCAGTTTCAATTGATCGAAACAGACAGAGGCTTCCTTAAAAATTTTAAAACAATTTCGATTGATTGAAAAACAGATTGGATCAATCGAAACAAACAGAGGCTCACTTAATTTTTGAGAAAACATAGTTTTTTGAAAAAAAAAAAAACACATTTTAGAAATACCTCAAAGCATTGAAATTGATGAATCAAAATGCATGAGTATGTGATGAAATGTTTTTCAAAAAAATTTTAAACCCAGTTTCCCAAAATTAAGATTTTCAAGCATTTTCCATAAATTCTCAAGTATCAAATTTGTTTTGCATAGAAATTCAAGGTATTTGCAAACTTGGTTGGTCAAACCAAAAACACACACAATAACATGTACAATGTTTAGCAAAGAGTAACTTGTATAGTGTGTGCAACTAGCAAAAACCTGAGATACATGTGAGGTGATATGTAAATAGAAATCAATCACAAGGTCTACAAAATTCATCACATAGGATTTGAAAGAGACTATCACCAAAAGAGTTACATCATATAACTCCCATATCTCCTAGATCATAAGCTTGCAATCATGTAAGTTTCTTGATTTTGCCTCATATTGTACACACAAATTTTAATGGTTCAGGAACTTATTAAAATAGCCGGGATAATGTACACACCAATTTTAGCAATTATTTGATTAAGATTTAAGTCCAATAATGTACACACCAAATTTTAGCATTTAAACCGAGGTTACACCTTATGATCTTTTTGTGCATGTGCTACACTTTCTTGAGTACAAAATCTTACGATATGCACTAAGGTGTTCATGATTGGCTAGTGAATAGTGGTGAGATGGTTATTTATGCATTTTTCTAAAAGTTTAAGTCTGACAGTCAAAGACATGTGACTTCAAGATCAAGACAAAGTGATCAAAAACTATAAACATCTCCCACACAACATGCACTACAAAGTTCAAACTAGTAAAGTGCAATAAAAAAAAGCTCATCCAAATCAAACAAAGTACAAAAGACATGTTATGTGAAAATAAATTGACCAATCTTGTTTTCAAAACCAAGAAAATAGTGCAAAATACAACTTGCTTCCTTTTTCTTCCTTTTATTTTTATTTTTATTTTTATTTAAAAATAAATAAAAACAACCTAGAATGAAATGCATGAATATTATGCAATGCAAATCCTAGAAACAAAGAAAACAAAAAACCAAAAAACCAAAACACAATGGTCACAAGGAATATAGCAATGAAGCACAAGGACCATGTCAGAAGGACTCAATTAGATTGATCATTTTGCAGCCAAAACTTTTTAGATACACCACAAGCATTGGAGTTCTTATTCACATGGGGATGATTTCCAACTCCAGGATTGGAATAAAAGTTTAAAGCCTTTACCAATTCACCAATGAGTACCATAGGATCTTGTACTTGAGACACAAGTACTTTTGGTTTGTTTGCTCTCTTAGCAGCTTGTAACTTGTAACAGTTTGGACGAATGTGTCCAGACTTTCCATAAAAATGACAAACCCATGCAGGCTTATCATGTGACTTGTCCTTAGAAAGGGTAGACTGCTTAGGTTTAGACTCTTTCAGATCCACTCTAATCTTCCTAAGAGGTGTTACTTCTAACGGTTTGACAACCTCACTCACAACCTCACTCACAGGGGGTTCAGAAGAAGATGAAGGAACAAAGATAGTGGAATTGGGTGTAGAAACATTGATGATTTCTACAAAACCTAACCCAGTTTTGTTAGAAGGAGACTTTTGAACACTAAGCATATGATCAAGTTTAGAACTAGCAGACCTATTAGATTGTTCTTTAGAAATAGAAAGCTCATGTTCCAAATTCTTAACTTTATCAGGCAAAAGCATGTTCTCAGTCTTCACATTGTTCAAAAGTTCAATAGCATCAAATAATTTAATAAGCAAATTTTTCTTATCAAGCTCAAGAGAAGCAATTTTCTTCAAGCCTAATTCAACATTCATAGCATCCTTTATAGCAAATTTACAAAGTTTATTGTAGGCTTCTTGAAGATCTGCATCCTCAGAGAGTTCCCCATCAGAAGGGTTCTCTTCAGCAGATACACTTTCATTGACTACAACAGTAGCAGTGAAAGCAATGAAGTTTCCATCCTCATCACAACTAGACTCATCAACAAAAACTTCACCATCACTAAGGGTTATAGCCATAGCCTTACCCTTAGACTTCAAGTAAGTAGGACATTCAGATTTTATGTGACCATACCCTTGACATCCAAAACATTAAGGACCCATAGAATTATTAGAAGATTGACCTACTTTTTCTCTAGGTTTATCAGTGTTGTTAACCTTAGTGGGATCATTCTTCCTAAAGTTTCTAGGTTCAGCAGTGTTCTTAACTCTTGCCCTTCTGTTGTTATTTCTAAAGAAATTCCTAAAGTTCTTGGCAAGGTAAGCAATCTCTGTAGCAGAGAGCTTATCATCAAATCCACCAACATCAACATCATCAACTGACTTAAGAGCCATTGATTTGGATTTACTAGTCTTAGGTAGGTCCAACTCATAGGATTGAAGAGATCCTACAAGTCCATCAACAGGGATGAAGTTTACTCAAATTCTTCCCCAAAAAAAAAAAAAAAAAAAAATTCACAACTATTTGTTTTTTTAAATAAGTTGATAAGTAAAAACATGATATTAATGACATGCTCAAGTAAGAATCAATAAAATTTGTCCAGTAAGCTATTGTGAAAACTATCATGTTTATAATATTCCTCATCCAATTATTGTCTTTAAAAATGAAAGACTTGCATTTGATAGTGGAAGACTTCTTTCTTATAGTGGAAGACTATGCAAAAGGGTTTATGTTCTGTGACTTGTGAGAAATATGATTGTGGTTGCTTTCTGTAATCTAAATTTTATGAACATGGATAATGAATTGATTGGAAATTTTGAATGCTTTCAATAAGATAAAGTTATTATTATTTTTTATTTTTTTAGTGGAAGACAAGCCTTTTGTTTTATTTTATTTTTAATAAAAAATTATAAAAAATGTTTGGCCTTAGGAAGAGAAAATGAGAGATTCAAACTAACATCCTTCTTATTTTATCAAGCAAACTCCCCATTAGTTGTGTTAGACAATGCCAAACAATAATTTGTTTTTGACAAAACAAAATAATAAAATTTTCTTTTTCAGAAAAAGGAAAGACACAACTTTTTATAGTGGTAGACTTTAGGTGACTTGCTTTTTTATTATATACTAGTTAGGGCACATGTTTACCATGGAAAAAGAGTAGTAATTAAGTCAATTCTAAATTTTTGTTATATCACAAAACAAAGTTATAAATCATTTGATTTTTAAAGTACATAGAGATTTACGTTAATCAAAATAGACATTAATTTTAATAATTTTGATAATTATGTGGTAAAAAGATAATCTCATTCGTTTAAGAATTTTGATTAACTACAAAGTTAGGGTAGTTATTTAACAGATAAATATCTATTTTACTATAATAGTTTTTTAGTATGTATTTGCTAAAAGCAATATATCTACTTACTAAAAATTTCTAAGAATGGTAATGAATATCATTATTTTTTAACAATAAACAATTGAGTTTTGTTAATAAAAAATAAAAGATAACAAACGGCATGTGTCATCGAATTTTCCATTAGATAAATTATAAGTTTCGAAAATTTAAACCTAGAAAATTAATGTTCTTTAAATAACAAATAAAATACTTTATATCATCATTCCAACTTTCCAAGAATTACTACCATCTAAAACTCAAAATATGTGAAGAAAATTTTTTGGATGTTAAAATGTAGTTGGAGTGTTTTAGAAATTACACAATAAATATTTTAAGGATCATAAGCTTTCATTAGAATTTAACTAAGAGAATAACAATATGACATATTTACTATTTTCCAAAATATTAAAGGAAAAATTGCTCGATTTTAAAGTTAAATGAGAAATGAAAAGTGTTTTAAAATGGTGCGTAAAGAAAAAAAATACAAAAAGTCAACCTAAGAAATTGTATGTGAAACAGTAAATTTTAGCTCAACAAAGTTGACTAAATCAACAAAAAATTTCTAAAAACACAACAGAATGGCACAACATTTTCATAATACCTTTATAATTTTGTTATATTTTATTTTGACTTGTAATGAATTGACAGCTCAACAGTTTTGAAAATATTGTGGAGACAACAAGATGTCCTAACATTTTCACAAAAGAAATGTTATGTCCATGACATTTTTACAACAGATCATAAGTAGTAGATTGTTGCAAGTTATTATTGGTGGGAAAAAAATAGTTTCATTAGTAAGTTTAAATTAGAACCAATAAAAATTTAGCACCTATGATTTGTGTTAGGTTCTAAAGACTTAGGAACTAATGTATTTAGAACTCTAATGTGTATTGTTGGCAAACCATGATCAAAACAAGTTGTTTAGTCGTGTTTAGACTTGCTCAAAGTTGTGTCTTTTATGTAAAGTTGGATTCAAGCTGATGCAGAATTAATAGTGCATTTCGACCTGGCTCGATTGATCCAAGCTTAGGCTCGATCAATTGAAAATCGGACAGAATGCGTTTTTCTGCAGAATTCCAACTCAGCTCTAATTCACTAAAACGTTTAGGCTTTTATGTTTTTTTCCCTAGATATATAAGGCAAACTCTAGCCACGTTTTAGAAGTTGCTCATATTGCTGTTTGTGTAAATCTTTTGTGAGATCTGTGAGGAGCTTTTCTTTACACAAACTTAGGATTATCAAGAAGGATATTTCTTCAAAAGCTTGATGATCATTCAATTTCTACCATAAGAACTTAAAGAAACACAAGCGGGTGTGCTTGTACTTGCTGGAGAATCCAAGAAAGGAGTCCGTGGTCTCGGAGCTTGCACGTGGTCATGTCAGTAAGTTTCTACTGGTGGGTAGCAATAAGATGTTAGTGGTCTAAGTCCTATTGTAAAACTTCGATTCTTTCATAGTGGATTCAGGTTTACCTTGAGGATAGCTAGGTTAAATCCTCCCCAGGTTTTTATCGGTTTGGTTTCCTAGGTCATCATATCATTGTGTTATTTATATTTTCGCTGTTATGCATGATATGATTGTTTGATTGTAATATTCTAGATCTAGAATTTGGACTAAGTAATAACTTGGCTAATTAACTAGGTTAATCCAATTGTATTTTAAGGGGTTTAAAAACTATCAAGTGGTATTAGAGCCAGTAGCTCTCTTGTTGTTGATCTTTTGATCACTGAGCTGATCCTTAACCCCTGTTGTCATGGAACACGGACATTCTCTTGTTATTCCTCCTCACTTTGATGGAAATAATTATGCTTATTGGAAAGTAAGGATGAAAGCATTCTTGAAATCAATTGATGAGAGAGTCTGGAATTCCGTCGAATATGGATGGGAGAAGCCCACTACTCCTGTTAGTGAGTGGCAAACTTCTCAAAAGAAGCAGCCGCGTTCAATAGCAAAGCTATGAATGCTATCTTTAACGCTGTTTCTATGGAGGAATTTAGGAGAATCTCTAATGTTGAGGTTACTCATACTGCTTGGAATATCCTCCAGACTGTACATGAAGGCACAAAGGCTATCAAAATCAATAAATTGTAGCAATTAACTTCTAAATTTGAAAGCATTAGGATGTCTGATGATGAATCTTTTGATGAATTCTATGCTAAACTTAATGATATTGTTAATTCTGCATATAACTTGGGTGAAATTTATGATCAACCTAAAATTGTTAGGAAGATTCTTAGATCTTTGACTGAAGATTTTAGACCCAAGGTGACTGCCATCACTGAGAGCAAGGATGTGGACTTCATCCCTGTTGATGGACTTGTAGGATCTCTTCAATCCTATGAGTTCTAAATACTAAAAACACTATTGTACGAAACAATTCAAATGCTATATTAAAGTAGCAAAAGTAAGTTTTGGTTTGTGAAAATAAATTTTTTTTGCAACGGTTGATGCTCTTAAGAAACAATATTATTTTGTATTATTTTGTCTTTGTTGGTAAATGATTGCATCTTAATGTATTAAGAAACAATGATTTTTTGTATTGATCTTGGTTGATAGTTTGTTAATACTATATGGATACCTATTTGAATTTTTTTTTCTTTTTATATTTCGGCCCCATAGTTTAAAATCCTAGATCCGCCCCTGATTCTATCTCAAAACTACGCCCTTCTCCTTATCTCCTTCTGTTCCTAATGTATCATATAAGATCTTAAAATCCTTGCTCAGTATGCCATGCAATGCAAAACTTTTGCACATTTTCCCAGAAAAGGATAATAATTATACATTTAGTTGAAAAAGAAAAGTACAATAATTTCCTGCACTCACAATTTGCCATGTGGTGAGTTATGACACAAAATTGTGCATAAAATTGTGTCTTGAACATTACTTTGTCATTTGACGTTGGTGGCTTGACTTGGTGAAGACTAAATTGATTCCTATGATAGTCTATGACTTATTGACTTGGCTTGACTTGAGTGTGTATCTTTATCTTTTTTTTTTTTTTTTTTTTATTTTATTTTTTTGTATACTAAAATATATGTATATCTTTCTTTAATGCAAGAGAAGTTTTGTAATCTTTCTATTTCCTTAGAGAAATTTCTCATAGATGCCACTAGTGGACGGAGGCCTAAGTTTGAGCTATAGATTTTTTTCTATTCTTTTTTATTTTGCATAAACCTACTATTATTAATTTGGTTACACAAGCACATATCAAATAGGTAACAAAACTTTTTCAATTTCAACAAACTGATATTAAAGCCATGGGTTCTTTGTTTGGATTAAGGGCCTATTTCATTTTGCTGTTGGGTTATTTGTTCAAGCAACTGATTGTTCCAATAGCCATTGAATCTATTTGGTTGTGTGGTTTTTTAAGATGAAGACAAATGTTTTTGTCAATACCATATTGTTGAGGTCCAAAATTTCACAAGAAAGCCCATTCCATGAAAAGTAAAGAAGGCCCAATTCGTGCAGCAAGAAGAATCAACATCAAGGCCCTATGTATGTTCAGATTTCCAGCAAAAAGACCATTAAAAAATCCAGCAAAATCCAGTAAAAGAACTGGGCCAGGATGCCTAGAGGCTGCCAGAGGCTCGGGATCCTTGGGACGTACAGCATAGCTAACGTGGGATTGAGACAGCTCAAGAGGGGTACCACGAAATACAAGAAACGAAGAACATATATGTCCTTCTCAAACACCCAGTGGTGCAGCAAAGAACCAGAAAGCTTGGAGAGTGACAATTCATGAACAAAAAGCTGGTACCTCGGGAAACCCAGAATGAAGAACTATAAAGGGAACTAGCTGGGAAAACCTTCAACCCAGCAGGAATGGATTCTGCTCACTTGGGAAAAATGATAGTAAGAAGGACAGCCAAAAAGCTGAGTCTAAAAGGTAAAAAGCCTTGAAAGAAGTGAGGGTGAAGGTTAGCTCTCTAAGGACACCCAGAATGGCAGGTCAGCAAGTGGCTTTTAGGAAAACAGAACTAAAAGAAGAAAACTATGAGAAACAGTGAAAGAATCAGCTATCGGAAATGGCTGGCATAACAGAGGCTCTGGTACCTAGGGAGCCAAAGGGGGGGAATCAATGGTATCTTGAACCCTAAAATAACACTATAAAAGGGGAAGACAGCCAACATTGAAAGGGGATTCAACAATAGGGAATCAGAACAAGAATCGTTAAAAAAACTCTGTCAAAAACTCAAAGAAAGTAGAAAACAGCGCCTGGTATCCTAGAAACAGCTACTATAGAACATACTTGGATTCAAAGGGATTCAAACTTTGCAAGTCTTAGAGGCTTAGATAGCCATCTAAGTCTGTAATTTTTGAGCTTATTTGGACCTTGTAACACGTCTTAGTGAGCACATTGTAATCCACAATTAAGAAAAATAATGAAAAATATTGATTTGAGGATCTCTAACAATTATTTCGCGTATTTCTTTATTACATTGTCTTCCTTTACTGTTTCTTACTGCTCAATACATATATTCTTGCTTGTTAGTTTTTCCTTTTACTTAACCAAAAGTTGAGTCCTTTTATCGGGGTCCTCACTTCAACTTGGGCTTTGGACACACTTAGCCTCCAAAGAAACATATGCCAAAACATGCACATATCAGATATCACTCTCTCCCACAAAAATCCTTATCACCTAACCATCTTGGAAGGTAATTCCCAAGCAAAGACACTTGGACTTGAGTTCCAACACTCACAAGTCTTGTGCAAAAGCACTAAGTCTGTGAGAATTGGGGCTAGGATCCTTGCGGTTGAATCATTCCCATAAAATTCATTTACATATATGTATATGTATTAAAATGTATATCTTAATCTAAGAAACTAATAATTATTTGAAGATATGTGTATTGTATAGTGTGTTTTTTATGCAGGACCTATAGAGGTAAAGGGAAAAGACAAAACTCTATTGCATAATAAGCATAGAGAAAGATCATATAGTTCAGAGGATCAGCATTCTGGGTTCTTACAGGCCTAGTATGTCCCGGGATCCCACGACAATACGCTCAGGGTACCAAGTGAAGGAACTTTTTTAAATGTTTATACAATAAAAGATAAGCCTTAAATATTCTATTTCAATATCTTTCTCATTGAGAATATTATGAATATTTATTTTACTTATTTTGTAAGAGTAAAGGGTCATTTTATGACACTAAAAAACTTATAATGGTATTTTTTATTGCTTAGGAGGAATCGCATTTTAGTCTTGAGGAGCTTTATGTGACTTGCGCACAACTTGGTTTGTAATCAGCCCCATTTAGCTGCGGTGAACCAAGCCTAGTCTACCAAAACAACAAGTAAAGGGCCCAGGATCCTTGTTTCTACTTGAGCCTGGGTACTATCCAAAAAGGGCCCTCACACATATTTAATTCACCTCTATAATTTCCCAAAAAAATTACTGTCTCAACCCCATAATTGGATTACAACTTTTTAATACGCACTAGGGAGACATTGATAATGAAATTAATTTGAACTAATCAGATGACCAAAGCACAAACTAGAAAGCTTACCTTAGCTGGAACTTATAGCCATTGGTTGGGTTAAACCCTATTTAGTTGGGCTAGGCTTTGAGTTATGTTAAGTTATAATTTTTCACATAGCATTTATGTTGGCTTTATTCTATGATAAGAAGTGTTATAATTTCATTAATTTATTTTCTTGTATTTTGTAGGATTTAATTGTAATGAGTTTAGTCTTAAGTGTTGAAGATTTGATTAAGACAGTTGAAGGTCACATGAGCAGCATATGCCGGAAGCTAAAGAGTTAGTGTGTTTTGCAGATCATCTCGTGAGTTAGCCAAGTCACGAGATTCACTGACAGTTGGGATTTTAAGTGTGACTCTTATACCTTTCACATTTACTATATATACCCTCATTACTCACAAAATTGTAAGAAGGTTATTCAGAAGAAAACCCTAGAGAGAGCTACTCATCCTCAAGAGAGAAATCATTATAGTCTCTTCTCCTCCCCTCTCCCATTGTTATATCTTGAGAGGAGATTTGTACCCAAACACAACCCACACCTATCTAGAGTGTAGAGAGTTTTTTGGAGCTTGGGAAGCATTGGGTATTTGCCAAAATAAGCCAGTAAGGCTTGGTAGTGCAATTGGGCAGTATTGTGGGATTCGGGAAGCTAGTGAAGACAAGATTCCAAGAAGTCCATTGGTAGCTGGAGTTTGGAAGGCTCAAGTACTTTGGATAGATTAGGCTTAGTGGGTTTTTTTGATATTCTTGTACTCCAACTTATTCACTAGTGGATCATTTCGGCTTCGAGGGCCATGGAGAGGTTTTTATGTTGAGTTCTTCGATTTTCCTTTTCGATAACACATCGCCGTGTTATCTTGGGTTTGTTATCCTTTTACCCACTGCCCTTTCCATTTTAGCATTGCTCTCATTTGTTCATCCATGCAATTGTTGAATGTTTTGATTGATTAATTTACTAGTCGCGTATATTCCACATTAAGTATGTTAAGTATAAAATTAATCAAGCCGTAATTAAGAAATTGGAGTCTAAACTAGCTCCATCATTAGTAATATCGAGCTTTCAAGTTAGCTAAATATTTGACCGCCCAATAAGATCAAACTAATCACCATTGAGGTAAGGGTGAGATTCCTTTTAAAACGACTGCTCATGGGCCTCCATCATGGAAAAGATGAGTAAGATGTCATGAAATCATTAAAAAATTTGGCATAGGCACTAAAGTTGGATCCAACTTTACTACAATTGACCTAAATTGCCCCAACTTGGAATTACTGTGCAATCTTTCTGGTGACATTACGAACACTCGAATGAAAGATCGGAAAAACCGTCAATCGATTGCATCAAAAGGCACATCTGAAATTAGTGGAAATGAAAACCACAAAAATTATTCTATAAATAAGCAAGAATGGAGGCTCCTACACCTAACATGTCATGTCTTATTCACACACAAATGAAAAAACCTTAATCTTCTTCTTCTTACATGGCCTAACACCCATTCCGTCTCCCATTTTCTTTCTTCCATTCATATTTCACTTTCCACCACTCCTACACGTCACATGATGTCCCATGCAAACCAAATAGACAAACAAACCTTTTTTTATTTTTATTTATTTATTTATTTATTTTTTCACTGAAAGAGGCTGGACCACACCCCGGAGTCATTGATTATTTGTCTGGGCCAAACCCGCGTTTTGATATTTCGTTTTCTGCAAGCAAACTGGTCGTCCACTAGCGTCAGCTTTTTACGATTACAAAAGAAGAACCATCTTGCTTTGAAAAGGTGATAAGAAATTAAGACTAGATGTAGTTTTCGAAGCTATCATATTGAAAGCTCGAAAATGTATTAAAAAAACACAAGAGCAGTTTAGACTCCCAAATAAAAGTTACGACTCGATAGATTTTACATTAACTTAATTCTAAGTGTGGAATAGTGTAAATGCGAGCGAATAAACAAACAAGCTTCTCTAACACATATTCATATAATCACAACAGTAAAATGAGATATAAAAGAGTAGGGAAAAAGAATGCAAACACAGATAACACGCTAATGTGTTATCGAAGAGGAAACCGAAGAACTCAGCGAAAAACCTCTCCGCCGCCCTCCAAGCGGTAATCGATCCACTAGACAATTAGTTGGGATACATGGGTTAGCAACAGACCCTCCAAGCCTAATCTACCCGTTGTACCTAAGTCCTCCAAGCTCCTACTCCAACAAGGCTTCTCGGAACCGTGTCTTGTCTAGCTCTTCGGATCCTGCAACAAGCTCTATGTTGCATCTGCCATCCTTGGCTTCTTCCAATGCTTCCTAACAGCACCAAACAATCACTTGACATTCTGAAAGGGTGTGATAAGTGTTTGGGCTATCAACCTCTCAATGGTATGGAAATGGAGAGGTAGGAGTTGAGGAAAATCCACAAGCTATTGTGTAGAGGATTGTGGGTATAACAATCTCTAACTCTCAAGGTGTTTTGCTAAGGTTTTCTCTCAGAAGTACTCCTTAACATTTGTAGGTAATGTGGGTATATATAGTGTGGGTATAGAAAGTGTGTATTAGATAGTACAGTCTGGCAAAACAGAATGTCTCGCAAGTGTCTCGCGGGAAGGCCTTACCCGTGAGACACTCGCGAGACATAGCTGTCTCCATCTGTACTAACTCTTCGCATTCCAATCATGTGTAAGGCACATGCATTACTTTGGGGGATGCTAAGTCGCGAGCTACCGACGAAAACCTCTTCAGTCTTCAATAGCTTGAGTCTTCACACACACTCTCTCTCTATCACACAACCCTTAGAATCAAATCCCACAATAAATACAGGATACAAAAGATTGAATAAAATTACAATCAAATTTGGCACGGAATTAAAGCCAACAAAACACATAGTTGTATATCACAACTTTACAATCTCTCCCTTTGGCTATTCCGTGACAAAACCCCTAAAACAGACTCTGGATTTAAACGTGAGTTTGGGAATAGTGGCAAAACTCACTCACACCTAATTTAGAAGCTGTGAAGCACTTGCACGTATATACCTGTAACCTGAAACGCTTGCACACAAACAAAACTTCCATTAAGTTTATGACAAGTTGAATACATGGTACGTATATGAGCAAGTAAAAAACGATAAAGTTATTAAACACACTAGAGCATGTAAGCAAAACTTAATCAAACAGGATCAGTCATTGAAGAATGACTACAATGAACATTTAACAAGTAAATGCTCATCCGGACACGCAATGCAATAAAGAGCAATCCCACGGATCAATTGCATGTCTAACACTCAACCAATGCAAAATACATGAAGTATATGCATCTAGGAACAAGATCCTACTAGGGCAGAAGAGTGAGGTACTCAAGACATATTGGCAATATCTTAAGAGTACAAAAAGATGCTACAAAGCAATAAGGTAAACAACAAACTGAATATAAACTGAAATTAAAAACTGAGTGTTATAGCTTTAAATGAAAACAATAAAAGCTATAAATAAAACCATTATCCAGGAGTATAATGTTGTGTGTTAGCTTTTCGATTTGAGCTCACAAAAACTCCCCCTTTCACTAAGCACACTTCCTTTCTTGTGGTGCTCTCCCCCTTACTATGCTATCGTCCAATCTATATAGTTTGTACATGGAGTACGCTCTCCCCCTTTTTGGCACGAATAGCTAAAGGCTTTCCTCTAACTTACGTTGAATCTCATCTAGCTGTGTTTCAATGGCGATGAGTCACATTTGAACTTGGTTATTTGTGAAGTAGATGACATTTGTAAGTCCTGACACACGCTTATGCAAACCTTCAACCAAGATGGTGAACCGGTCGGCGTGAGAGCTAGATTGACCTGGCTGAGTGCTGATAGTCGAAGGCACAGGAATGTGAGAAGATGTAGTCTCGGTAGTGTGAGCAGCTGATCCATGACCTGAATGAGTGACATGTTGAACAGATTCACCTTTTGGTGGTATGGACAGATTTTGCTTTTTCCGCTCAGCAGAAGAATGACTTTTTCTCTTTTCAAGAGATGATATAGAAACTTGGGCGATGACAAACTAAAAGCTTTCCATCTCTTGGTGGACTAACCCCTTCATGTAATATGATTTTCATAAGAAGACTGCAGAACAGAAGACACATTTTTGCTGCTGATCATGCTGTTGTTTTTCCTATAGTTTGGAAGATATGAGCACAAATGTCAATCAGAGTTCCAATGATTAGATCACACAAAAACTATGCCCGTCCAAGATTGATAAACCCCGTGTTGGACAATGGATATAGATTGAAGAACATGATGAAGGTGAGAGTCTTTAGTTTAGGTTTGAACTTCGCTGTTCCGATGGATGTGCCTTTTGCTGAAACTTCATGTTCATCTCCAAGAATACGAAGAATATCCATCACTCCAGGAAGTCTGTCATCGTAAGGAGACCTGTCCATATTTGCATGTCGGGTGATAGGAAGAAGCTGTGCAATGTAATCTGGGGTGATGGTGAACTCTTTTCCCCGAACCCAACATTGTAGTTCTACTCTAGTGAATCTTGCATTTGAATAAAACTCCTTAATCAATTCATCAGTTGGATCCTCGAAGTTTCCAAATAAATCAGTCCAATCCTTGTCTACAAAGATCCTAGGGATAAAGGTGGATCCTAAGGTATCAAACTTAACAATACGCTCCACCATAGTGGGGGCGTCCTGAAAGATGCTAGAGAAAGTCTAAAAGTCCAGGGGAGACTTAAATCTCTCGCTGTTTGAGACTTCAGATGAGTGCCATGTCTGTTTTGACACTAGTGATGATGTAAGGTCAATCACAAGATCTTTACCGCGAGAAGAACGGCGAGACATCTGCACAAATGGACACAGAACAAGGGAACAAATGCAAAACAACACAAACAGACCAGAAAACTTGATTAGATACAAGTTAGTCCAAAACAAAAGAAAAACACCCTAAAACAGAGCATAACCAACTCAAAACAGAGTAAAAAACTCAAACAACATGCTAAAGATGTTAAACCAAGTAAGCATAAACACAATGCATGAATTAAGTAATTATGCATGTGTGTGTCTGTGCTAAGCATGTGCTGATGCATGTGTGTGCAGCATGTGATGCATGGGGATGCAGCATGAGATGCATGAGGTGTGCCTAGAGGGCCCTAGTGTGTGCCTAGTGTGTACAACATAGGAAAAGTGTGTGAAACACATAAGCAGTGACCAAAACAAGTTAAACAAGGTCAAACAAGTGTAAACCCAGAAATTGGAGTTCACTTGAATCCAATTTAGCACAAAAATGTCACTAGGACATTTTGTCAAGCACTTGACATGCCACAATGCACAACAGTTATGAATAATGCGTGATCATAGTGAAAAATGCCTCAATACAAGCTCAAACTGCCACAAGGGGCCAACACAGATACACAAACATCAAATGGGACTCAGCCCAATCAAAGATTTTGAAATTTTTTCACAAAAACTAAGAACTCCAACCCATTTTTGAAAGATCCCCAATTTTTGAACCCTAACTTAAAATCTGCATAAACTAAGAAAAACATGAAGAAAATGTTTAGGAAAACATACCTTGAATTAAGTTTGCAGAGATTTTAGCTTGAAAATGATGAGGTTTGAGTGAAAAATGAGATTTGGGTTGAAGGGGGTTCGAGAGACTTTGCGAGGGAAGTGAAGTGATTTTGAAAATATGTCACATCTACTACATAAAAACTGAAAACAGGCGTTTTTCGTGGATTAAAAAGTAGCGAAACAATCGTGAGAAAGTCGCGAAATGGGAAGCTTTCGCGAGAAGCTTGTAGTCGCGAACCAGTAGCGAGACAGTCCCGATAGCTTTTGTATGAACTTGAAAATTTTCAGTTTTTTCCTAAAAACATTTCGCGAGAAGAGTTTAGTCGCGAAATACTCGCGAGGCAGTAGCGAGACTTTCTGTATGAAAAAATGACTTTTTAATTTCCCTTAAGCACATTTCGCGGGAAGCTCTTAGTCGCGAGCTTCTCGCGAAAAGACCTCTGAACCAATTTTTGAAGAAAAACACAAAAATGCATTTTGAACAAAAACTAAAATCACGAAAGTATAAAATCACTTTCAAAAACATATAAAACACTCAAAAATCTTTTTGGGTTTGATCAGCAAGTACTTGAGCATACACATCACATTTGAACATGTAAAATCACACAAATGAGATAAGCATTATCTGAACAAAGTCTTGTGTGTAGTGTGTGAGTATCAAATGAGGAATAATCCATAGGCCAGAGTGAAGCTTCAATGATCAATTCAATCAAGTCATACACAATTGGTTCGAAATCAAGTGGTCAATCTCAATTATAGAAACGAACATATATGACCTCCCACAAGAGAAAGATTACAAAACTTAGAAGCTTTTCATTTGGCTTCTGCATAAATCATAATAGTTGATCCTTTTTGGATAATACATCTCTTTTTGAGATCGGTGCTTGAAATTTTTGATATTTCAACATGTAGAGTTAGCCTTTGGTTTTTTGAGCACCATACATTTCAATACATAAGTCACTTTCCCTTTTTCCTAGTCAAATACTAGTATGTGCGTCAGGATTTTGTAGCTCATTATCTTTTTTCATTTGGAGATTTACATTTGGAGAGCTCTATAGCAAAAACATAAAAATAAAGTGGGAAGAGATATAGGCACAAATCTATGCAAGTATCAAGACCACCAAGACTATTGACCAATCATTCATGACAAGCTTGAAGATCTATTTACAACAATCACACATAGATTTCAAGATTTCTCCCACACAGATAAATGTGCATACATAACAAGGTAGGCTCGTACATGCACTACGCCATTAGTACGAAGGTACTAGGCCAAACTCACATGTGATACACACAAAACAAGTGATCAAACTTTTTTGAAGATTTTTCAATTTTTATGGTTTTTGAAATTTTTGGACACACTAAAAAACAGAACAAGAATAGTAAGATCAATAACAACAAGTAAAAGCAAAACTTGTAAAAGAAACATGCTAAAAGCATAAATAAATGCATGATATGATGCATGAACCCATGATCCTAAGCATTGGAAGTATTGATGCATGGACATAGGAGATAATCATGCATGAGTACCCCTCTTCACCCATAAGTCATGTGCGTTTGGGGTGATATCCCTATAGGATTGGTACATGAATTGTGTCCTTCAAACCTGCTGTTGAAGTTTGCCAAACATGTGGTGAATACCTCAATCATCTTCATTACGTCCATCACATCGGAATCTCCATTTTGACTTCTTGGTTGCCCAACAGCCCAATTCCTCTTATCATCTCTTGGTCCTCTTGACCTTGATCCCTAGCATTATTCAATGTTCTCACCTTATGACAATTAGGTCTGGGGTGTGTCCTTAAAGTCCACAATGATGACATACATAGTTCGTTCTCGAACTTCTTTGTGATTTTGAGGGTGATCTCCCTTTGGCTTTAGACCTGACTGTTGATTGGTTGTGAGGCTTATTCAACATTCGTTGGTAAGCCATATTCTTCTTCTTCTCCACATTTGCTTTCTCAACAGTAGGGACAACTTCTTTTGGTTCTTTGGCCTTCACAAACTTTACTTCCTTGGTTACCCTGACACCTGAACTACTTTTTCCAGTATATCCTAACCCGGTTTTGTCGGAGAAAGTTTTTTTAGAAGAGATGACATCATCAAGCTTCTTGGTAGAGACTCGGTCTCCTTTGGCATTTGCTTGAATCACCTCAAGCTCAAGAAATTTCACCTTTGTGTAAGTCTCGGTTAACTCACCATTCAACGTCTCAATCTCACACTTGGCCTCCTTATATTTTACTAAGAGACTTCTACAGTCCTCCTTTGCTTTCTTCATCTTCTTCACAGCCACCTTGGCCACCGTTGCATACTCTCCTGACTTCTCAAGGAGAGACTTGTAATTCTCTCGAAGACCGGCTGTATCTTGATCTACTTCCGCATCCGATTCTTCTATAATTCCCATGGATTCCTCATCACTATGCTCCCCAAGTTCTTGCACAAGTAAATTCAAGTCTTCTGAAGATTCAACATGAGCAATAGTCATAAATGCTGAGAAATTCCCTTCTTCATCACAGCTATCCTCCGAATCTAAATTGGAAGAATTCGAATCATTGTGAGTTGTGGCATATGCCTTACCCTTCATTCTCAAATAATTAGGACATTCTCTCTTGACATGTCCATGTCCATTGCACTCAAAGCAAGTGATTCCTTGAGTAGATTGAGGCTTCTTCTCATCTTTCTTCCTGAATTCCTTTCTATCACCCTTGTAAGATGAAAACTTCCTTTTGTTGAAAGGCTTCCCACTGTTTTTCATCTTCAGAAATTTTCGGAAGTTCTTTGCAAGGAATGATACTTCCTTCTCCACATCATCCTCTTCGAATGAGTTGTCCATTCTCTCGGTGATAGTTTTAAGAGCAAGTGATTTGCTCGATTTATGATAAGGCAGTCCCAGCACATATGTTTGGAGAGATCTAATTAGCTCTTGGATTTTGATCTCATCCAAGTCTTTACGCTCTTCTATAGCTATGACTTTTGCTCTGAAACTCTTCGGTAAAGACCTCAAAATCTTTCTCACCACCTTAGAATCTTCAATCTTCTCTCCGAGATTGAGTTTGGCAATTACAATTTCATTGAGCTTTCCAAAGAAAGAATCGAAAGCCTCATCATCTCCCATCTTAAGTTCTTCAAATCTGGTGGTAAGCATTTGAAGTTTCGTGTCCTTGACTTTCTTGGTACCCTCATAGGTCGTTTCAAGGATCATCCAAGCTTCCTTAGCTGTCTTCACGTGCGATATCCTGTGAAACTCATCAGGGGACACACCACAGAATATGGCATTAATGGCCTTATTATTCGCATTAGCTAATGTAAGAGCTGCCTTGTCCCATTCAGACTTGGCAGTTGTGGGTTTAACATACCCATTCTCAACGGAATCCCATACGGACTCATCTATAGCACACAAGAAAGCCCTCATTCAGACCTTCAAAAAAGCATAGTTGCCTCCATCAAAGAATGGTGGGGCATTAAGAGATTGTGACCGTTCCATCACAAAGGGTCAAGGAACACACTCAGGTATTTAAACCACAGCGAGTGTACCCACTTTGATACCAATTGAAAGCTCAAAAATGTGTTAAAAAAACACAACAGCTGTTTAGACCCCCAAATAAAAGTTACGGCTCGATAGATTTTACACTAACTTAATTCTAAGTGCGGAATAGTGTAAATGCGAGTGGATAAACAAACAAGCTACTCTAACACATATTCATATAATCACACCAATAAAATGAAATGTAAAAGAGTAGGGAAGAAGAATGCAAACATAGATAACACGCCGATGTGTTATAGAAGAGGAAACCGAAGAACTCGGCGAAAAACCTCTCCGCCACCCTCCAAGCGATAATCGATCCACTAGACAATTAGTTGGGATACATGGGTTAGTAAAAGACCCTCCAAGCCTAATCTACCCGCTGTACCTAAGCCCTTCAGGCTCTTACTCCAACAAGGCTTCTTGGAACCGTGTCTTGTCTAGCTCTCCGGATCCCGCAACAAGCTCTTTGTTGCATCTGCCATCCTTGGCTTCTTCCAATGCTTCCTAGTAGCACCAAACGATCACTTGACACTCTGAAAGGGTGTGATAAGTGTTTGGGCTATCAACCTCTCAATGGTATGGAAATGAAGAGGTAGGAGTTGAGGAAAATCTACAAGCTATTTTGTAGAGGATTGTGGGTATAACAATCTCTAACTCTCAAGGTGTTTGGCTAGGGTTTTCTCTCAAAAGCACTCCTTAACATTTGTGGGTAATGTGGGTATATATAGTGTGAGTACAGAAAGTGTGTATCAGATAGTACAGTCTGGCAAAACAAAATGTCTCGCGGGTGTCTCACGGGAAGGCCTTACCCGCGAGATACTCGCGAGACACAGCTGTCTCCATCTGTACTGACTCTTCGTATTCCAGTCATATGCAGTACACATGCATTACTTCGCAGGATGCTAAGTCGCGAGCTACCCGCGAAAACCTCTTCAGTCTTCAATAGCTCGAGTCTTCACACTCTCTCTCTTTATCACACAACCCTTACAATCAAATCCCACAATAAATATATGGTATAAAAGATTGAATAAAATTACAATCAAATTTGGCATGAAATTAAAGCCAACAAAACACATAGTTGTAAATCACAACTTTACACATATAAAAAAAAAAAAATTATTAACATCTTAGAATTTTTATTTAAATCCTCTTTACTCTGATTTCTTAAATTCCTAGTTCCATCAAAAGCAATGTCGTAGCTATTAAAGGACTGAGGGGGCTTGGGTCCCCTCAAAATTTTTTATTTTTATTTTTTTAAATATCTTAAATAATTTGAAAATTTTTAAATAATCTTTTTATTTTGGCCTCATACCTGATAATAAACGTCATCTACCATTAAAAAAAGATTTGTGACCACCCTAAGTTTTTTATTTTTTTTATTTTTTTTAATGCCCAATAAAATTAAACTTTAGTCCATAATTTGGTAAACTTAATAATATATTAGAGCCTTTCAAGCAAAAAGAAAAAGCGCAAAAAAATAAAATAAAATTGCACATTATTATTTTACAATTCATAAAATTAAAAAAAAAAAAATTTATATATGCCACCCGAAACCCGCATTTTGATATTTTGTTTTCCACAAGCAAGTTGGTCTTCCACTAGCGTCAGCTTTTTATGATTACAAAAGAAGAACCATCTTGCTTTGAAAAGGTGATAAGAAAATAAGACTAAGGTGATAAGAAAATAAGACTAGATGTAGTTTTCGAAGTTATCATATAAAAAAAAAATTATTAACATCTTAGAATTTTTATTTAAATCCTCTTTACTCTGATTTCTTAAATTCTTAGTTCCGTCAAAAGCAGTGGCATAGCTATTAAAGGACTGAGGGGCCCACCCCAAAATTTTTGAATATATATATATATATATATTTTGTGGAAATATATTAAATAATTTGAAAATTTTTAAATAATCTTATCATTTTGGCCCAATACCTGATAATAAACGTTATCTACCCTTAAAAAAAAATTTGTGACCACCCTAAGTTTTTTTTTTTTATGCCCAATAAAATTAAACTTTGGTCTATAATTTGATCCACTTAACAATATATTAGGGCCTTTCAAGCAAAAAAAAAAAATTGCACATTACTATTTTACATTTCATACCAAAAATATATATATGACCCCCCAATGATAAATTCCTGACTTTGCCACTAGTTAAAAGCTTGTTTATTATCCTTCCATTGACAACAGGAAAGAGAGGTCAACATGAATCAATTATCAAACTCTCTCTGTCTCTCTCTCTCTCTCTCTCTCTCTCTCTCAACATGTAACTTGGAATAGCTTCCCAATTTATGTGTCGAGAGACATAATAACTTATGAAACAAATGGACTTAAATTCCATTTTTCGGGTTTGTTTGGATACCACTTATTACTGAAAACTGAAAATTGAAAACTGAAAACACTGTAGTAAAATAATTTTTAAATGTGTGAATAGTGCTATGAGACCTAGTTTTAAAGAAAAATTTGTTAAAATCCGTACTTATGGGTCACGTTGACAATGCACGGGACCCACACAAAAAAACGTAGATGCACAAGTCCCCTATTTTCAGTACAATCCAAACATACACTTCATCTTCCTTACAGTGCTACAATATTTTTAGTCTTATTCTTGTCTAGGGTTTAATGAAATTTTTGCAAAGTTTGTTCAGATTCCAGATAAGAATAAGACTATGGATCTAATTGATACGGTATTGAAAGGTTAATAACCAAATGGACACAATTGAAAAGTTAGGAATCAAATTGAAATATAGTGTATAAGATAGGGACTAAATATGTAGTTTACCAAAAAAAAAAATAAATAAAATAATATCAAGTATAAATAAATATTAAAAGATCCATTAATCTAATGATAAAGATGATATGCCACACTTTTAAGAAACTCCAAGAAATGCAAATAGGACTACTCGAGGGCAAGAGATTTGTGTTTTAGGAAACCCTGAAGGAATTCAATTAGGACTACGCAGAGGCAAGAGATTTACATTATGGAAACTTGAACAACTACAAGTAGGAACACCCAAATGAGAAAAACGATTTATGTTTAAGGAAACCCAAAGGAATTGTTAACAAAATTACCTTAAGGACTCTTTGGAATATTCATTAGAAAGGTTTTTGAGAATAGTAATTGCCAGAAAATTTTAAAGAGATCCATTAGTCTAATAGTGAAAATAAAAATTGAGGTAATTTATATACATCATTTATTTTGCACTCCTGTTGGGAATCAAATAAAATAAGTTTGTAATATACAAGTTCGTAGATAGTAACCCGTTTTGGTTGGTAACAGGCCTTGTTTTGGAAGAAATCCAAGCTAAGGTCAATAGTCACGGAACGGTGCAAATTTTTCCATAGGTCAACCACAAACACTACATATATTGTACACCAATCATAATAAACTATATTATTAATAATTGTGATAAAAAAATTTAAAAATATGAATTTTTTTTTCT
Source organism: Quercus berberidifolia (assembly GCA_028535905.1). Lineage (NCBI taxonomy): Eukaryota > Viridiplantae > Streptophyta > Magnoliopsida > Fagales > Fagaceae > Quercus > Quercus berberidifolia. Next base: position 12,277,223 of record JAPQVW010000002.1, read on the forward strand.
TTTTTATGAAAGAAAAAATTGTTAGTTTACATAGACCAATATAAGATTCACATTATAGACTAAATAAATGCTTATAATATTATACACATTTATTTAATTTACAAGGTAAAATTTACATAATTAGTATAATATAAACCTATAATTACCCATAAAATATATTGTGTCCATACTTATTAAAATTCTACCGATTGCATGCTATACCATCCAATCGAGACGAGATGCAACCACATGACCATCTTTGCCTAAATTCAACATCTTTCAAATTCTTTTCATTCTATTGTCTTTGCAAGTCAAAATCTTTTGGCATATACTATTGTTGGATTCCTTGAGTTTATACCTGGCTTCTTCAACTACCTTATCAAAAATAATTTCTGTAGTATATGAATAATCAGGTAAAAGTATTGGAGCAAAAGCCACCAAATAGGCACAGTATTTAGACAACTTAGTTGCCACAATGAAGTCGTTACTTTCCCTTCATTGGTTGACTAGTTCCCCTATGGCAATTACTTGTGATGATAAATTGAGCTAAAAAAGACTGGTAGTTATATGCCATACCATGGTAAAGAACATATGTGTCTGAAGTCTACATGCCCAAGAGAGTTCATTCTGAACCCCGTTTCTCTACAGAGAGGCTACCCCATTCGTCAATTGCTGGCCATTGGTCTTTATTGAATGAATAATTGCTTTCTTCACTTCCATAGGCAATGCTCTTTGAACTCATTTTTTTGACCTTTTCCCTGCTTATCTATATAGGCAGAGGTCCAACAATTGTAGAGCAATACGCAAGGGTTATAATTAAAAGATTCAAGAAGAGAATATTGGCCAAGTTTTCTATCCCAAGGTTTTAATTGTTTCCTATGGCATATGACTTGTATCATAATGATCTCTACGCATTTATTATTCTTCCACGAGGGTTTTCTAGCATAATAGCAAAGACACTGTACCTTAGCCCAATCGGAGAAGTTGATAACAAATATTTGCACGACTTCCATGAAAAGCATAGCAACTATAAGTATACCTATCAGAGAAACCAAAGCCTCGTGTACTTGTGTCCTAGGGTTCGAATATTTGTTTGGTTCTTGATTATTTGAACTTCGAATGTATGGTACAAGACAGCTACCAATTATGACAATAATGAGTTCAAGATGTTTTAACCATGGAAATCCATTGGCAAAGAAGACGGGATATGTTGTGTAAAAGAGATCATAAAGAAATGCGAGCTCCAGCTCAATGACCTTGAATGCTCTCTCAGGATCACCACCTTCTTTGGAAAGCAACCCATATCGAACAAAATTTCATGTTTCTGTTGGAACATTTTAATATTAATTAATTAAAATGGATTTATATTACAACATATATGTAAAGATATATGAGTTAATACAGAAGATAAAGAATTAACGAAAATGTTTAATCTTATATTAAAAATGAGAGACTCTTTTATTTTTTTTAATTGTGGTGATTAATGAACTAATATATATTGATTCAGATATTGAGCTAAATACATGCACAAGGGGGAGGTGAAGGGAGAAGGTATTGAGACTATAAATAGACTCATTCAAACTCATTCCAAAGAACACATACACACACACACACACACACAAAAAAAATCCAAGTGTCAACAAATAGTGTTGTGTATTTTCTAATAGTGTTTTATATTTTCTAATCTCAAATAAATAATATTTAGAAGTATTATTTAGTTTCTCTTTGTATTATTTCCATTATTATTGTGTTTGCACCAGCATTTCCAATTGGGAGCTTTCAAGGAGGGGGATATTTTGCAAATCTGCAACAGAGAAGCCTATACAATGCAAACGAAAGGCAAATATCCTTAAGTCGTCCATCTGGAGTCTCCCTTTACATTGTCAGATCATATCAATGGTAATGACTCCAGTGGAGCTTAGGAGTCTCCCTTTGCATTGCCAGATCATATCAATGGTAATGACTTCATGATCTGTAGTCTCCGACAACATTTGGTAGTGTGGCGCTTTAACTTTCACATTTGCCTTCTTTTCTTCTTTCACCAAATACTTGTAGCCTTTCATGCAAGTAGGATCTGCTTCATCTTCTTTGTTCTCAACTTCCTTGAAGTCTGCAATCAGTTTGTGTTTCTCACCAAACCATATGATCTACTAGCCATGGTCAAAGCTTTACTTCTTTTTCGTGTCCTGAAGAAAGACAAAGCAAGGAGGACAAGGAATGGTGTCACTAATTTGTTTTCAAGAAAAGAAGTAACTACATTGCTGGCGCTAGGATTTTGGTTAGGGGGCAATATTAAGGTAAAATAATGACAATTAATTTTAAAAATTACTAAGGGTACAATCTTTCATTAAAAAAATTAATATGATTACATATTTTTAAAATTTAATAGTTAAATTGAATGTTTATTAATTATGTTTTCAATATGCATTTTAAATTTCATGTCAATTAGATATTATTTACTATTTGATCCATAAATTCGTTTTTTATGCATAAGTTTAGAATACAAAAGCTTGAAATTTAAATATTTAATGGATGACATAGTTATTGATTTTTGATTTTTTGAAAATATTTCAAGCATGTAAGATATAAGAAGAAAATGTAATCCAGTTATAGATTTGTTAAAATGCATATTTAATAAAAATATATTGAGTGAATTTGTAGCCATTGACTACAACTAAGTTTGTAGCCAAATTTTGTCCAATTATTAATATAAGAAAAAAATAATTTACTAAACAAAATATTTGACTAACATAGAAAATTTAATGTGAATTAAACTTTTAATTATCTCTTTTCGTGCTTGGTTTCATTTTATATTTTGAGCCTAGTATATATGTTAATATAATTATTTTCATGCCTAAGCTTCTTAATAATTTAAACGGACTGTAAATGTATATTTCAAACGAGTAAAAAATAATTAAAAGTCATTAATATGTAGCTTTAAATAATTGATCTAGATATAAGATATTCAAATAGATCATAAAAATACTTAAAAGTAAAATGAAAAAAAACAAATAACTTAGAAATACTAACAATATCATCATATAATCGAAACTTTTATAATATTCTACGTATGTCTTGATTTGTTAAAGACTTGTGATTTTTTTTTTAATTAATTTAAAAGTATCAATGTTTGTTTTTTCTATCTTAGATATCATTTCCAAATATCAAAGGGTGAGTTGATTTTGTAAAATAGCTTAAATAGTATATTGCATTGTATTTTTTTAAACATATAAAATTTGGCACATTGGTTAGAAGATATGCAATAATATACTATTTTAAGTTTTTTTTTTTTTTAATTATCTTTGCCTATATTTAGACAGTAATTAAAAGATATTTCCAATAAGAAGTTTTAAGTTTGACATTGATTAAAATTATGGAATTTTGAATATTAATAATATAGCAATTAAACTTAGACTAGTACGTCGGCCAAATAAAAAATTTGGTGACCTAGCACCTAGATCGGCTAGGTGTTTAATTGGACCGTTTCTATACAATATCCAATCAAACCCAGCGGGCTTGTAGTGGCCCATGTAACCTGGATGAATTTTAATCACTTGGTCGGGTTTGTGAAATATGTAAAATTATATCTATAGGCCCATTTTATTCACTTTTTTACTATTTAATATGGTAATTTAAAGAGAAGAAAATTTAAACAATTAAAAAAAATTACTACTCTATTTTTCTACCTACCTCCAATACTCTCATCCCGTAAAAAAGCTATTTTGTTTTTATCAATTTATCACTTTTTAATCCTGGTGACTGTGCATCATCTTTTTGCTTTTAACCTATTCACCTTTTACTTTCAATCGTAGCCTGTAGGTAGGGCTGTAAACGAGTCGAGCTTTGTTGAGTAGTGCATGTTCAAGTTTGGCTCGTCATGAAAAATCAAAAGGTCGAGCTTGGCTTGTGCTTGTGACAAGCCTAAAAATAGTATTTGAGCTTGAGCTCATAAGAAAGCCAAAAAGCTTGAGTTTGGCTTGGCTTTATTAATTAGTCAAGCCAAACTCAAGCTTAATATCAAGCTCAAACTCTAGCTTAGGTCAAGTTTTTGAGCTTGAGATCTAAAAAAATTACATTATTAAATGCTTAAATCTCTAAAATTAAGAAAAAGGAAAAAGAGAATAGTATACTCATTTTATCATGCATCTAGTCTTACTTATGATTAGCTATTATTCAAATTAATAATTCACATAATTAAATTCATTCATTCATCATTCCTTGTCTACAGCTTTAGCAATTGTTCAAAATAAAATTTTATATTCACGTTAGATGATGAAGGACTAGAAAAATACCTGTTTGTAATTATTATGAATAAGAAAATATTAACATGTTCATAACTTTACTTTAGATGATTGATAGGGAAAGATCATATGTGGCCTACTTAATTATTTATTTATTTTTAAATATAACTATAGTCTAAAATGGTTCTTGATTAGTTTAATGGGAAGGAAAAAAATAAAGTGATATAGGTAGTGGTCTCATGTTAGCCATGTCATTATTAAGATATGTGTAATGAGTATATTTAGCTAACACATATAAACTTATAAATGAGTCTATACTTGAATTGTTGTGTATCAAGCCTAATAGCTCATGAGCTTATTCGTAAACAAATTTTTTTGCTTGAGTTCAGTTTGTTTATTAAACGAGCCTAAACTAAGGCTTAAGCTTGGCTTATTATAAACAAACAAACATAAATAAACTTTTTATCGAGCCAAATTCAAGTTGTTCATGATCGGCTTGCTTCATTTACAGGCCTACCTGTAAGCATGAATTACTATATCAATCTTTATTTCACAACTCCTGGCTTTTCAAGTTTTAACTTTACCTTTTTCTTTTTTCTTTTTTATTTAATGTTTTTGTCGTATTGTGTGAGTGTGTGACCCTTTTTTCTTCTTTTGAATATTTTGCTGTTCTATTTGTTTATTTCTTTAACTGATTTTGTTTAAGTATGTATAAAAATAAGCTATAAGAATTCTTGTGTTATTTTATTTAGCAAGACTTTGTGGCAATCTTATGACATTCTTTCATTTTACTTGTGAATTTTAAAGAATTATTTGTGAAACCTTGATTCTGAGTTATAATAGCCAGTTTAATTTAAATATATGCCTTTTTTAATTTAAATATTTTAACATAAATAAATATTTAAATTAAAAAAATAATTAAACATATGCCTGTTTTTTAATTTAAATATTTTACTTTTTTTATATATTAATCATAATTATTAAACTTATCTGGATATTGACATTATTTATGAGCTGGATCACACGTTGAACACAAGGTCAAACAAAAAAAATTTTAAAAATAGGCATATATTTATTTTTTTATTTTTTTATATTAATGGATATACTTTTAGAAGCACTACATTCTTGAATTAGCAAGCTGAAGAGCTAAAGTAATATATAGACTATCTGTTCAAGTGGGGAAAATAGTGAGAAGAAAGAGGACCATTCAACTACCATTCAGCAACATCAATATTAGAGCATCCGGAGTTCATCCAACTGAAAAAAAAAAAATAATAATAATAAATAATAAATAAATAAAGAAGAGATCGTGGAGTAGAAGTAGAAAACACGGGGGAGAAAAAGAATAAAATAAAATAAGTGGACACACATGACACAACCATTATCAAAATGGCTGCTTTCCCAACAGCACTTGTATGTTTTTAGACCCCTTAAACATAAACAGATTAACCTAGTTATTTAGCTAAGTGATTAACTTAGGTAAATTATTCAGATCTCACATGACCATACCCTTGACTCTCAAAACATTGTTGACCCATAAAATTATTAGAAGGTTGACTAACTTTATCTTTAGGTTTTTCAGTGTTATTTACCTTAGTGGGATCATTCCTCCTAAATTTTCTAGGTTCAGCATTGTTTTTACCTCTTGCCCTTATGCTATTGTTCCTGAGAAAGTTTCTAAAGTTCTTGGCAAGATAGGCAATCTCTGTGGCGGAGAGTTCATCATCAAATCCATTCACATCAACATCATCAACAAACTTAAGAGTCATTGATTTAGATTTGCTTGTCTTAGGTAGGTCCAACTCATAGGAGTGAAGAGATCCTATAAGTTCATCAACAGGGATGGAGTCCACATCCTTACTTTCAGTAATGACAGTCACTTTGAGTCTAAAATCCTCAGTCAAGGATCTAAGAATCTTCCTAACAATTTTAGGTTGATAATAGATTTCACCCAGATTATAAGCAGAATTAACAATATCATTAAGCTTAGCATAGAATTCATCATCAAACATCCTAATGCTTTCAAATCTAGTTGTTAATTGCTGTAACTTATTGATTTTAACTGCCTTTGTGCCTTCATGCACAGTTTGGAGAATATTCTAAGTAGTATGAGCAACCTAAATATTAGAGATTCTCTTGAATTCCTCCATAGAAACAGCATTAAAAATAGCATTCATACATTTGCTATTAAAAGTAGCTACTTCTTTCTGAGAAGTTTGCCACTCACTAACAGGAGTAGTGGACTTCTCCCATCCGTATTCAACGGAGTTCCAAACTCTCTCATCAATAGATTTCAAGAATGCTTTCATCCTTACTTTCCAGTAAGCATAGTTATTCCCATCAAAGTGAGGTGGGATCACAAGAGAGCGACCGTGTTCCATCCCTAGGTTTTTTACCGGTTTGGTTTTCTTGAGTCATCATATCATTGTGTTCTTTACATTTCTACTGCTTTGCTTGATATGATTTATGTGTGTTAACCTAGATCTGAATAATTTACCTAAGTTAATTATTTGGCTAAATAACTAGATTAATTTGTTTGTGTTTAAGGCGTCTAAAAATGTACAAGTTGTATCAGAGCGGGTTAGCTCTATTTTTTCTAGATCCTTTGATCTAAGAGTTGATCCTTGACCCTTGTTGTCATGGAATATGGTCACTCTCTTGTGATCCCACCTTACTTTGATGGGAACAACTATGCTTACTAGAAAGTAAGGATGAAAGTATTCCTGAAATCTATTGATGAGAGAGTTTGAAACTCCGTTGAATACGAATGGGAGAAGCCCACTACTTCTATTAGTGAGCGACAAACTTCTCAGAAAGAAGTAGCCGCTTTTAATAGCAAAGTTATGAATGCTATTTTTAATGCTGTTTCTATGGAGGAATTCAAGAGAATCTCTAATGTTGAGGTTGCTCATACTGCGTGAAATATTCTACAAACTGTGTATGAAGGCACAAAGGCAGTTAAAATCAATAAGTTACAGCAATTAACAACTAGATTTGAAAGCATTAGGATATCTGATGATGAATTCTATGCTAAGTTTAATGATATTGTTAATTCTTCTTATAATCTGGGTGAAATCTATGATCAACCTAAAATTGTTAGGAAGATTCTTAGATCCTTGATTGAGGATTTTAGACTCAAAGTGACTGTCATCACTGAAAGTAAGGATGTGGACTCCATCTCTGTTGATGAACTTGTAGGATCTCTTCAGTCCTATGAGTTGGACCTACCTAAGACAAGCAAATCCAAATTAATGGCTCTTAAGTCTGTTGATGATGTTGATGTGAATGGATTTGATGATGAGCTCTCTGTTACAGAGATTGCCTATCTTGAAATCTGAATGTCCAGCATTCTTGAGGTCTAAGGGTAAGGCTATGGCTGTAACTCTTAGTGATGACGAAGTTTCTAACAATGAGTCTAGTAGTGATGATAATGGAAACTTCATTGCCTTCACTGCTACTGCTGTAGTTGATGAAAGTGTTGCTATTGAAGAGAACCCTTCTGATGGGGAACTCTCTGAGGATGTAGATTTACAAGAAGCCTATAATAAACTTTGCAAAGTTATTACAAAGGATGCTATGAGTGTTGATTTAGGCTTAAAGAAAATTTCATCTCTTGAACTTGATAAGAAGAATTTGCTTGTGAAACTGTTTGATGCTAATGAATTGTTGAATAATGGGAAGACTGAGAACATGCTTTTGCATGATAAAGTTAAGAATTTGGAACATGAATTATCTGTTGCTAGAGAACAAACAAATAGGTCTGCTAATTCCGAACTTGATCATATGCTGAGTGTTCAAAAGTCTCCTTTAGACAAAACTGGCTTAGGTTTTGTAAAAAGCATCTTTGTGCCTGAACCCTATTCCATAAACTTTGTTCCTTCTTCTGAACTCCCTGTGAGTGAGGTTGTCAAACCTATAGAGGTCACACCTCCTAAGAAGATTAGGGCTGATCTTAAAAAGTCCAAACCTAAGAACTCTATCCTCTCTAAGGACAAGTTGCATGATAGACTTGCTTGGGTTTGTCATTTTTGTGGAAAGTCTAGGCATATTCTTCCAAACTGTTTCAAGTTGCAAGCTGCAAAACGAGCAAATAAACCAAAAGTACCTGTGCCTCAAGCACAAGATCTTATGGTACTTAATTGTGAGTTGGTAAAGGCTTTAAACCTTTATTCCAATCCTGGAGTTGGTCATCATTCTAATGTGAATAATAACTCCAATGCTAGAGTTGTATTTAAAAAGTTTTGGATTCAAAAGGCTCAATCTAAGTGAGTTTTTCTGACATGGTCCTTATGCTTCATTGCTCTACTCTTTGTGATCATTTTTCTTTGTTGCTTTTGTTTTCTTTGGTTTTTCTAGGATTTGTATTGCATAAAATTCATGCATTTCATTCTATGAGTGTTTTTGTTATTTATTTTCAAAATAAAAAATAAAAAGGAAAAGGGAAGCAAAATGTGTTTTGCATTATTTGTCTTGGATTTGAAATCAAGGTTGGCCAATTTATTTTTACATAACATGTTTATATACCTTGTTTAGCTTGGATGAGCTTATTTATTGCACTTTACTAGTTTGAGCTTTGTAGTGCATGTTGTGTGGGAAGATGTTTATAGTTTTTGATCACATGATCTTGATCTTGAAATCACATGCTTTTGATTGTCGGACTTGAACTTATTGAGAAAGGCATAAATAACCATCTCACCACTGTTTACTAGCTAATCATGAACACCTTAGTACATATCATAAGATTTTGTGCTCGAGAAAGTGTAGCACATGCACAAAAAGAACATAAGGCGTAGTCTCGGTTTAAATGCTAAAATTGGTGTGTACATTATTGGACCATAATTAAATCAATCAAATAAAATTGGTGTATACAATATGAGGCAAATCAAGAAACTTACATGATTGCAAGCTTGTTTTCTAGGACATGTGGGAGTTATATGATGTAACTCTTTAAGTGATAGTCTCTTTCAAATTTATGTGATGAATTTTGTAGAAATTGTGCTTGATTTCTATTTACATATCACCTCACATGTATCTCAAGCTTTTGCTAGTTGCACACACTACACAAGTTACTCTTTGCTAAACTTTGTACATGTTATTGTGTGTGATTTTGTTTTGGTCATCCAAGATTGAAACTTCCTTGAGTTTAATGCAAAATGTGTTCGAATTTGAGAACTTAAGGAAAATTGATTGAAAATCTTAATTTTGGGAGATCTGGGTTCAATACAACTGTTTTTGAAAAACATTTCATCTCATACTCATGCATTCTATTCATAAAATACTATGCTTTGAGGAGTTTCTGCTTATAACTGTTTTGTTTTTCAAAAAATTGTTTTTTTCAAATTTTCGATCGAACCTGTTTCTCGACCGATCGAAAATGTGATTAAAATTTTGGTTTGAATTTGATCGTTTCGATCGCTGCTCGATTGCTTCTGGATCAATTGAATGTAATTTTCGATCGATCGAATCTAATTTTCGATCAATTGAAAATCACATAGGCAGTTTTTTAAAACTTTGAGTTTTCAGGTGTTCTATCACTTTCAAACTTTTTCAAAAACACTTTCTCTCTCTATTCGATCAGTCAAGGATTCAAGCTCAATTTTTTGTCGTTTTCCCTTAAAATTTTTGCAAGGATTTTGTCTTCTAAGGCCGGTAAGACCCTTTTGCCCCTCATTTTCCATTTATTTTCATGTTTCATGCATTTTTGTCATGCATATTAAGAAGATTTTCGGACCTATGAAAAATTGGGGTTTTTGGTGTTTTTGATAATTTCTTTCAAAATTAATCATTGGGTTTTTGTTGTGGGATGATATAAAATTGATCTTTGTGGTTTAATTTGATCAATTTGTTGAATTGGAAAAATTTTAATTTTCTAAGGCTTGAAACTACCCGAATTGGGGTTTTTGTTCAATTGAGCATTAATTGATGAGATTGGCTTGTTTGTTTGATTGATTTGGTCATTATAATCTATTATCTAACTTGTGTAATGATCAATTAATCAATTTGTTGAGATTTGTGAAAGTGGGTTTTCAAAATTTGGGGTTTTTGAGATAAACTCTATGCTCAAGCCAATTTTGTAATTTTAAAGTGCAATTGAACTTATTCTCACTGCATTAGAGCATGCATCATGTGTTGATATTGTTCATGCATCATATAGATTGTTATTTTCTATATTTTTGTGCTAACTTGTAGTCTGCCCTTGGTTTTTCTTGTTTTTGTCTTTTGTCACTTTTCTGTCTTTCCTTTCTACTCTTTAGCATCATGGTTAGGAAGACTAGAGCTCATAGGACCTCCACCTCTAATTCTTCTCCTTCCTTTGATAGTGAGAGGTTCCTTAGTGAGAAAAACAAGGAAACTTATGAGAAGCTGAACATTCATAGGAATGTATTGGGCTGAGAGGAAGGTTATGTTGGATGAGTTAGATGGTGAGATTCGGAGAAACTTTGAGTGTAGGGGTTGGCTTCCTTTGTTGGACATTTCTCATCCCCCTCCAGCTGCCTTGATCAGAGAGTTCTACTCGAACCTCTCTGTCCACTCCTATGATTCCAACACTTAGGTGAAGAGTTGGATACGGGGTGAAGAGTACACCACCATTACTCCTATGGTAGTGGCCTCTGCTCTTGGGGTGCCTATGGTCTAGCATCCTGTTTATCCATACGACGAGTCTCCACCCCTTGATAACATTATGTCATATCTTACTGGGACTTCTATCCAGTGGGGTTCTGATCCGAGGATCACCTCTCACGAGTTGACCGAGATTCACTATCCTGTCTTTCGGATTTCTTGCCATTCCATTTGGCCTATCTCTCACCTACACACTATTCCTTTGGAGAGATGTGCATTTTTGTATGCTCTTGTCACAGACACTTCTATGAGTTTTCCTCATCTTTTCATTTGTTCTTTGATTGAGGTTCATAGGAGTAGTTCTACTGCTCATGCTTTTTTCTTTCCTGTTTTCATTCATAAGATTTTGTTACATTTAGGATTAGAGCAGTTTCTGACATCTGAGCCCCTTCATATCATAGCTCCTATATGTGCCACCTTTCTTAGGCAGAGGGCAGCTCAGATGCGAACTAACTCTAAACGCCCTAGAGTAGATTCTTCCTCTTCTAGTGCACCTCCTCCTCTTCCACCTCCTTCTACTTCTGGTGATCCAACTGCAGATGCTTGTGTTGATCCAACAGCTGCTGTTGTTCCTCCACCTTTTACTTCAGATGACTCGGACATTCGTTGTATGTTGGAGATTGTCATGACCATTTAGGCGACTCATGGTCAACTTTTAATGAACATGCTTGATGAGCTTCGGTCTTTGCGAGCGGATTTGGAGAGTCTTAGACAATCACCTCCGCCACCTGCTTTTGATGATGAGTGATTACCCTTTGGCAATTCGTCACAAAAAGGGGGAGTACATTTGGATAGGGGATAGGAGATTTTTGATGATAGAGGGAGATTTTTGTTGTTTTGGAGCTATGGAGCTTTTAGATTGTATCTAGGTGCTTCATCTTGTATTTATTTTTTATTTTTGGCTCTTGGTGTATTTTGTTTTATTTAAGTTGTCTTTGATAGGGGGAGATACTTTGATGTATTTATTTCTGTTTCTTGTTTCACATTGTGCTACATTGAGTTTTGATTTATATTTATGAGGTTATTCATGATATATGTCTTGTAGTTTAAATCAAGAAATTTTTTTTTTTTTACTTGTATTTTCCACACGTGCGTTTATATGTTTGTTAAGTGTTACAGGAATATACAAGTTGATTCAGTCATGCTGTTGTCTACACTTGCAACTGGTAGATAGTAGTTAGGCTGGATTTGTTTTTGTTAGGCAATGTTATTGTAATGGGCTGTTTTTGTAACTTTGAGCATTTTGTCTAGTTTGTGTTTTGTCATGGATTGCCAAAGGGGGAGTTTGTTGGGGTCTAAGACTTTAGGTTTAAATGTATTACAACTTCATTTTGTAATGTTGGCAAACCATGATTAAAACGTTTGGTCTTGTTTTAGACTTGCTCAAAGTATGTTTATGTGTAAAGTTGGAATCGAGTATATTGTAGGATTTATTGTGTAAATCTACCTGGCTCGATCGATCGAAAATTAGACTCGATCGATCGAAGCTCGTGAAGATTGTTTTTCTGCAAAATTTTCCAACTCAACCTAAGCCCATTTGACGTATAGGATTTTATGTTTTGCCTTAAGTATATAAGGGAAAACCCTAACCACGTTTTGAGGTTGCTCTTTATGCTGTGTGTATGAATCTCTTGTGAGATCTAGAGGTGTTTGCCTTCATACACACTTAGGGTTTCCAATCTCAAGATTGATGTCAAGAGCTTAGTGATCAATTCAACTGCTGTTTCAAGAGCTTAAAGATACATAAGCGGGAGTACTTGTACTTGCTATAAATCCAAGAAAGAAGTAGTACGTGGACTCGGAGCTGTCACGTGGTCATGGTAGCAAGTTTCCTACTCAAGGTAGCAATACAATGTTAGTGGTCTAAGTCGCTATTATTGTAGTAGTCTAAGTCGCTATTATGTAAACTTCAATTCTTTCATAGTGGATTTGTTTTACCTTGAGGATAGCTAAGTTAAATCCTCCCTAGGTTTTTTACTGATTTGGTTTTCCTGGGTCATCATATCATTGTGTTCTTTATATTTCCGCTGCTTTGCTTGATATGATTTATGTGTGTTAACCTAGATCTGACTAATTTACCTAGGTTAATCTGTTTGTGTTTAAGGGGTCTAAAAACGTACAGCACTAACCATGAGAAATCCACAAATTTACATGTGATAGGTGAACAATGAAAGTTGTTATATCATAATCAATTTCTAGATATGGAAAAAGTGCATCAAATATATATGGTTAGCTATAATTATGGTTAAAGATGACATTGTTAGGATCTCATATAGGCCTTTATGATCTACCTATAAATGGATTTTTGTAAGCTTCTAAAATATCTTTGATTGTAATCATGACCAACACCCTAGTTGGTCTTGTACATGTGACCAGTTATCAAGAAAAGAATTATATTAGTTAAATGATAACTATAATCCTGAACTTGTCTTTTAAATAGAATCAAAAAAATTGTCTTTCGTGTGAGAAGAGAATAAGTAGACTTATTGCTTGTTAGAGATATATTAGCCCATTAGCATAGGCTCAAGCCTAATTCTACTTTGTGTGCAAGCCAAGTCTTCTAATTGTACTAGAAGTCTATTAGTCCAGGGTTTTGTAAAGTTGTGATTTACAACTATGTGTTTTATTGGCTTTAATTTCGTGCCAAATTTGATTGTAATTTTATTCAATCTTTTGTACCATGTATTTATTGTAGGATTTGATTGTAAGGGTTGTGTGATATAGAGAAAGAGTGTGAAGACTCAAGCTATTGAAGACTGAACAGGTTTTTCGCAGGTAGCTTGTGACGTAGCATCCCACGAAGTAATGCATGTGTCTTACACATGACTTGAATGCGAAGAGTCAGTACAGATGGAGACAGCAGTATCTCGCGAGTATCTCGCGGGTAAGGCCTTCCCGCGAGACACCCGCGAGACATTCTGTTTTGCCAGACTGTACTATCTGATACACACTTTCTGTACCCACACTATATATACCCACATTACTTATAAATGTTAAGGAGTGCTTCTAAGAGAAAAACATAGCCAAACACCTTAAGAGTTAGAGATTGTTATACCCACAATCCTCTACACAATAGCTTGTGGATTTTCCTCAACTCCTACCTCTCCATTTCCATACCACTGCCTCCACCGCATCTCCAGTACATCAAAGACCACTGCCCTGCTGCCACCACCCCTTCCGCTTCTCCGATCAAACCATAGATTGCACCATCAGAAAGTAATCTCTTCGATTTGCTCTTTTGTGAAAAATCATTTTCATCGGACCATTCATGTGCCCCCATCGCGCCACTATAAGCCTCGGTATTATAATCACGTGCCACCATGCGCTGCCAATCCTCTTCACGCGTTGCCAATCCTCTTCATGTGCCGTCACAAATTGCCAGGCGCCAGAAGTTGGTTCGCTGATGTCATAAGTTACGCCATGTCAGCCCTTGTGACATCATCATTGTTTATGTCAGCACTCAGTCAGCGATTACGTCATCACGCTGACGTCATCACCGTTGACATTTTGCCTTGGGTTAACTTTTTGCAGTCCAGGTGCTTCTTACCCTTTTTTGCATAGATTTTATTTTTGCAATCCCTTTTTGCATATTTTGCTTCTAAATGAAGAATAAAGACAGGTCTTCTTCTTGTTGCAATAATCGTCGCCAACAATCCAGCAAACATTTTTGCAAATGTTTTGGCCACAATATTGAAACTTGTTATCATCGCAACAAATCAGCTGTTTCAATTTCTGCTACTACTGTTGCTAACATTAAGAGTGTCCAGCCAATGGCTCCCGTCTTTGCACAGTCTAAATCTTCAGGACACACTTTCACCATGTCCACAGATGATCTTAAAAACATCATCACTAATGTCATTCGTATGGTTGGTAATGCATCTTATTCCTCTTCTCTCTCAGCTTTATCTGGTATGTCTCCTTCCTCTTGGCTTATGGATTCTGCTTGTTGCAATTACATGACACCTCACTCGTCCTTATTTTCTGAACTTAAATCTGCACCACACCCTCTTAATATTTGCATAGCAAATGGTTCCACAATGTCTGGTCATAATATAGGTTCCATTTCGACCTCCAACTTCTCAATTCCTGGGGTCTTTAATGTTCCTGACCTTTCTTACAATTTATTTTCAGTGGGACAATTAGCTGAGTTGGGTTATCGCATTATCTTTGATTATTCTAGGTGTATTGTGCAATATCCGAGGACGGGACAGGAGCTTGGGACTGGTCTTAAAGTTGGACGTATGTTTCCCGTGGACAACCTTCGTCTTCCACTTGTTGCTCATATTTCTGTTGCTGCAGCTGCTACAGTTTCTTCAATTCCTTCCCTTGCACTTTGGCATGCTCGACTTGGTCACGCATTTTCCTCTCGGGTACAACAATTGGCTTCTAGAGGTTTGTTAGGTTCAGTGTCTACAGAAAATTTTGTATTTC
Source organism: Quercus berberidifolia (assembly GCA_028535905.1). Taxonomy (NCBI): domain Eukaryota; kingdom Viridiplantae; phylum Streptophyta; class Magnoliopsida; order Fagales; family Fagaceae; genus Quercus; species Quercus berberidifolia. Next base: position 12,292,495 of record JAPQVW010000002.1, read on the forward strand.
ATGTCAGTTAGGAAAACAACCAACTTTGCCTTTCAATACTAATGAATCAATATCCACTGATATCTTGACCTTATTCATTCTGATGTTTGGGGGCCTTCATCTATCTCAAGTATTGGTGGGTATCGATATTTTGTTGTCTTTATTGATGATTACTCTCGCTATAGCTAGATTTTTAATATGAAATATTGTTCTGAATTATTGCAAGTATATTCTAATTTTGCAAAAATGGTTGAAACTCAGTTTTCCAAACGTATCAAAATTTTTCGATCTGATAATGCTCTTGTATACACTCAATATACTTTCCAAGCTGTTTTGCATTCCTATGGCACTATTTGTCAACTAACTTGTCTAGGCACCTTTCAGCAAAATGGTAGAGCCAAACAAAAACTTTGTCATATTCTTGACACTGTTCGTGCTCTCCTTCTCTCTGCCAAAGTTCTTGCTCCTTTTTGGGGTGAAACTGCTCTTCATGTTGTTTATGCTATTAATCACATTCCAAGCCCTATTATCCAAAATCAAACTCCATATGAGCACCTTTTTAGGTCACCTCCAAACTATCACCACCTTCGCTCCTTTGGTTCTGCTTGTTTCGTTCTTCTTCAGCCAAATGAGCATAACAAACTTGAGCCTCGATCAAGGCTTTGTTGTTTTCTTGGCTATGGTAAAACTCAAAAGGGGTATCAGTGTTATGATCTTGTCTCTCATCGTCTTCGTATCTCCCGCAATGTTGTCTTTTGGGAATATCGCTCCTTTGTCAAGCTCTCTCACTTCCCTACCTCCCTATCTTCCTCCACTGTCTTAGATTTTTTTTTAGATGAGGCACATATTCCTTCTATAGCTGCTCCTGATCCTCCTGTGGACTTCTCTGTCCAACCACTAGATATCCTTGATCCCTTTCCTAGTTCACCCTTTAATGAATAGGTGGAAGATGAGCAGGTCGAAAACGAGCTACCCAACCTTGTGCTTGAGTCCCCTACTTTTGCTCTGCCTGAAGATCTTGCACAAGACATTCCACCTCGTCACTTAACTCGGGTAAGATCCATTCCTGCACATTTACTTGACTATCATTGTTACACTGCCCTGGCTACATTGCACGAGCCTCACACCTATCGTGAGGCTTCCACTGAACCTTTATGGAAGATTGCAATGAAAGAGGAACATGATGCATTATCTAAAAACCATACTTAGGACTTGGTGACTATCCCCCCTAGGAAATCTGTGGTTGATTGTAAGTGGATCTACAAGATTAAGACTCACTCTGATGGGTCCATTAAGCGTTACAAATCTCATATTATTGCAAAAGGTTTTACACGGGACTATGAGATTAATTATGAAGAGACCTTTGCTCTGGTCGCTCGTACCTCATCTATTCGTGCCCTCTTAGCTGTTACTGCTGCTAGTAAATGAGAGCCTTTTCAGATGGATGTCAAAAATGCATTCCTTGATGAGGATTTAAGTGAAGAAGTTTATATGCAACCTCCTCCTGGTCTCTTTGTTGAATCAAACAAGGTTTGTCACCTTCGACGTGCACTTTATGGCCTTAAACACGCTCCACGAGCTTAGTTTGCCAAATTCAGCTCTACCATCTCTCGCTTGGGTTACATGGCTAGTCATTATGATTCTACCTTATTTCTTTGTCGCACTGACAAAGGCACTATTTTACTTCTCCTTTATGTGGATGATATGATCATAACTAGTGATGACCTCAATGGCATTCAAGAACTCAAGGATTTTCTTAGTCAACGGTTTGAGATGAAAGATCTTGGACATCTCAGCTACTTCTTGGGTCTTGAAATTACTCATTCTACAGATGGACTTTATATTACTCAAGCCAAGTATGCCTCTGAACTCTTGTCTCGAGCTAAACTTACTGATAGCAAGACTGTTGACACTCCAGTTGAGCTTAATGCGCATCTGACTCCCTCAGGAGGGAAACCATTGTCTAATTCCTTTCTTTACAGATGCTTGGTTGGCAGCCTAGTTTATCTCACTGTCACTCATCCAGAAATTTTCTATGCTGTTCAGTAGGAGAGCCAGTATATGTCTGCTCCACAATCGACTCACTATGCTACTTTTTTGCACATTCTTCGATACCTAAAGGGCACTCTCTTCCATGATCTTTTCTACTCTGCTCAGTCTCCTCTTGTTCTCTGTGCATTTTTTGATGTTGATTGGGTAGGAGATCCTACTCGTTACAGGTCCACCACTAGTTATTGCTTTCTTCTTGGTTTTTCTCTGATTTCTTGGCGAAGAAAGAAACAAACTCATGTGGCCCGCTCCAGTACTGAAGCAGAATATCGTGCCCTTGTTGATATCACATTTGAGCTCCTTTGGCTACGATGGCTTCTCAAAGACTTAGGTGTGTTCACATCTTTTGCTACTCCTCTTTATTGTGAAAACCAGAGTGCCATTCATATTGCTCACAATGAGGTCTTTCATGAACAGACTAAACATATCGAGATCGATTGTCATTTTATCTGTTATCATCTTGTCCATGGTGCTCTCAAGCTGATCTCAGTCTCCTCTAAAGATCAACTTGCAAATATCTTCACCAAGTCACATCCTAAGGGACGCCTTCGTGATTTGGTTGACAATCTCAAGTTGGTCTCACATCCACCTTGAGTTTGAGGGGGGCTGTTAACATATATAGTGTTGTGGGCTTTAGGTCTAACTAGATTACTTGTATAGCACACATTCTTGTATTACACTCTTCCTTGTACTACACACATATGCCTCCTATATAAAGGCACTCATGTATATTCTATTATTTGAGAAATACAATACAATTATTCAGTATTTCTAACATGCTCATGTTAAATATTAGCATTGATACACCATGTTGAATATGCTAGTATGGATGCAAAAGCGAAAGTATAAAGTATAGAACATAATAAGACACGAGGGTTACGTGGTTTAGCCTAACGACCTACATCCACAGAGGAAACCCTAAAGGGCTACATCAATAACATATTATAGTGTAGTACAAATCCCTGTGTTACAATGAATCATAACATGTGTATATATAGTAAACTAAACCCTAGACTAATAAACTTCTAGTACAAGTAGGAGACTTGGCTTGCACACAAAGTAGAATTAGGCTTGAGCCTAAGCTAATGGGCTAATATATCTCTAACACCCCCTCTCAAACTCAAGATGGAAGTTTAATGAAATCTTAAGATTTGATAAGGTTGAGAAGATCCCTTGAATGAAGTTTGGCTCTGTGATAGTAGTTTGAGGAAGGCAATGGTCTTGCAGTATTGATGCAACTTCTAATAGTGGCATGACTATATTGGAGAGTTTTGACGGCAGCAGTAGGAAATCAAAGAAGATGAACACAGCGAAAAAACACCAAGGAAGACAAGAATTGCTCTTAAATATACTGCAAGGACAGAAAACCATGGCCACAAGAAGGTGGCTCTGATACCATGTTAGAAATACTAAATAATTGTATTGTATTTTTCAAATAATAGAATATACACGAGTGCCTTTATATAGGAGGCATATGTGTGCAGTACAAGTAAGAATGTAATACAAGAATGTGTGCTATACAAGTAATCTAGTTGGACCTAAAGCCCACAACACTATATATGTTAACATTGCCAAAATAATAAAAACTGAAAACTCAAAGTCCCCCTTCCCTGGACTTTTAAGTAAAGAATATAAAAAGATATTTTTTGTTGTTTTGTTTTTAACAATTAAAATTAAAATCCAAGAGAGAGTTCCCTTTATGTGTGTTTGCGCATGGAAGTTGGAAGAGAGAGAGAGAGAGAGAGAGAGATTGTTTATTTAATTTTATTTTGAATAGAAGTCAAGTTCAATTTTATTAAGAATAGAATCTGCGTTGGTTATGCAACATTGCAAGGATTCCATTGCATGGGCTATCATGTTGTGCTGGTTCTCTTGTTCTCTAGTTTTACTTACTTGCTTAAGTAGGAATGTTTACCCATTGTTTGGGAGTTGAAAAAAGTATGTAAAGTTGTGATTTCCAACTAGCCTTTGTTGGCTTTAATTCCGTGCTAAATTTGGTTGTAATTCATTCAATCATTTCCCTATATTTATATGAGTTTAATTGTAAGGGATGAGTATGAGAGATTAGTGAAGAATCAAGCTCCAAAATAAGACCAATGCAGTTCGCGACTAGCTCGCAAGTAAAGCAACCCACAAAAAGGCCACGTGTGAAGCATATGACTAAAATGTAAAAGCTGAAGAGTTATGCTAAATTGTCAAATTCGTGAGTACTTCGTGAAAAAGGCCATCTCGCAAGGTACCCACGAAACTCTCGGTTTGGCAAAAATGAAAAGTGTTTTACCAAATTCTTTACCCACACTATATATACCCTCATTGGTCACAAGAGTCTAGAAGACCAGACTTTGTCTGGGCGGAATGGGTGCCTAACAACTTCCCATTTCGTAACCTAGCCTTCGGATTTAGGTCTTTGGCTAAGTAGATCTAGCCTTGTCTTTACTTTTTATTTTGGGTAGAATGTAACAAGGACAAAAGCCATGTATTTTGGTAGATTGTAACTAGGACCCAAATCTATGTAGCTTTTCAATTTTCCAAATATATAATATTTATTCAATCAATGAAGAGAACAATTCAGTCATGTATTCATATATATTTAGTTTTTCTTATTTTTTGTATATAAAAAAAAAAATAAGTGGCGACTCTATACCACTTACCCAAAAAGGGAGGTGCCCTAAAAGGTACCCGAATCTCTTTTTTGAGGGACACTTTTTTTGTCGAGGTCTCTCACAGTGGCGACTCCACTGGGGATGTCGAGGGCTAAGCTTCGTATTAGACTTAAGTGACCAAATATGTACATTTGTTTTGCATGGTCTTGCATGATATTGTTGTTTGTTTGTTTGTTTATGTTTGATGAGATGTTGTGTAATATTTTTGTTGTATGATATTTTGTTGTTTGTATTGTTTGTTAAAATTTTCCCTAACTGTCATTGTGTATACCATCCAAACAATATGTATGCACCTCTTTTCAACAATTTTGTGGTGGTAGTAACCATGGATCACCGGTCTTTATTAGATTCGGGTACCCAGTGGTGAACTCACCAACTTATAGCCTAAAGTCACTGGATTATTTCTTGTTGACTATAAAGGATAGACCATGTTGTTTGGGCCAACGTAATGTTCATTACATTACAAGTTGGGAGGTGTAATGTCTTAGCTATGGGAAACAATGAAACAACAAACCCACCCTATAATGTAATGACTTAGAACCTAACCTTAGGTCAATCCTGGTTAAAATTGCATTGCATGTTGTGTGTGTTTGTTTTGCTTGGTTGTTTGATGCAGATGGTGACATAGCTTTAATTGACCCAAGAGAGCCTGTTTTAGAGAGAGAGAGAGAAAGAGAGAAAAAGCAAGAGGGGAGAATTTCGTCAAGATCTGAAGGAAGGCTGCAAAGAGGACCTAAGGCCGACACTCAAGCTGGTAGCTCTAGTTCCAAGCCCGTGAGCATAGAGGACACTCTGTTACTGCAACATCACAATCCCATGTCTGACTTAGGAGATACTTCAAACCCCAACCAAATAACCCAATATCCACAAATGGGGGGAGATACTTCAAACCCCAATTAAACAACCCAATACCCACAAATGAGGGGAGATACTTCAAACCACAATCAAGCAACCCAACACCAACAAACGAGGGGAGACACTTCAAACCCTAGTCAAATAACTCAACGTCCACAAATGAGGGGAGACACTTCAAACCTAAGATACCGATCCTAATGACCCGAAAAAAATTGCCCACATTACAAGGGGGGGAAGACACTTCAAACCCCCACATTTGGAGACGGACAACCCAAAGCCAAAGTCTATCGAGATTTCAACCTTTTGGATCATAAGTTCAAGCCCATCGAACCCAAGGAAGGTTCAATCCTAATGAGCCAAGAAAGAATTGAAGATGTTCTCAACTCCATCCTAGAAGGTCAAGAGAAGATAAATGAAGAGCTAGCCCAGATCTCCTGGATAGCCAACTCTATATTACAAGTCAGCTTAGCCAATCAATCTATGCTCTCTACCTTGTGCAAGGGTAATTCACTAGAACCCAAAGAGATTCCACACTTCCAATTTTTGAAGAAAAGAGTTAGGGATTTCAACAAGTTGTCTTTCCAACTATCATCTCCAATCAACAAGAACATGTCAATGGACTCAATCCCCAATGAGGTAGTGCCTTATCACATTAGTAATGGTGTAGTCAAACCATCAACTGATGATTGTAAGCGTCGAAGAAATTTTTCAAAACTATGCATGAGTTTGAGTGAAGCCTTGGATAGGGGTATTGGGCCCTCAAGTCATTTTAGTTCATTTTCAAAAAAATTGGACTACGGGCATTGGGCCTTCTTAGTAACCTTTTTCTAAAAACCCTTCTCTTGTTCCTTCAAAGACTCCAATATTTTTTCAAAACCCTTCTTTTCAAGAGAATATAAGAAGATCCATTTGACAAAACTTCTTCCAAATCATGATGATTGATTGCTTTACCAATCAATTTGTTCCAAAGAGGGATTTGACTTCATTCAATTCATGTAAGGGCTTTTGCTAAACATTCAAAATATGATAAGAAAAGGTCCTAAAAGACAATCATAGAAATACATCCATTCATCCAAATTTCTTAAATCACATGCACTCAATCCCAATCTCTCAAAATCTTGTCATGTCATTGGAGCATTTATACTTCTATTCCAAGAATAATTTATTAAACGAGTTTAAGTCACTGTGCTTACAAGAAAGCATCACTAGGGATAGGAGGCCGCCTTTGGTAGCTCACATTATTCCTTGACACCTATTACAATAATTATCCATTGCTAGCCAACTTGAGCCTTTAAATAGTTAACTTGTTTTTCAATGAACCCACTAAAAACTTAAACCTTGGGTGGGAAAATTAAGTATGCATGCTTAAATCTCAAGATGAGGAAGTGTTGACCTTATGTATTCAGTATCACTTGGTAAGGTCCTCAAGGAAGACAATGGGAGCAATGAAGGATTCATCAAGTTCAGAAAAGAGAGTTCATCAAAGCTAGGTAGAAAGGAAACCCATCAAGGAGAGATAAGATTTTGAGAAAGCATCAAACTGTGAGAAAAAAAGAGAAGGCCATCAAGCTAGAAAGACTTCAACCCCAAAAAAAAAAAAACAAAGGGAGAAGTGAATCCAAGAATTTTCATCAAGTTGTGAGAGAATACTAATTCATCAAAAGACACAAGAGACATGAGATTCCATGAAAGATCACTCAAGTTGAGAAGGATGAGCAAAAATGAAGACTCGTCAGGAGCAAAATTTAATCAAATTGAAGAAGATGAGGAAAAGAAAAAAATAAGACACATTTCATCAAAAAAAAAAAAAGAGAGGGTGTGTTCAATCAAGTCAAGAAAAATAAAAGTGCATTAGAAAGGATAACAAGGTATCATGGAGAAATACAAATTCATCCAAGAAAGATGGAAGTTTGTCAAATTGAAAAAAAAAAAAAAAAAAAAAATTAGTTGAGTGAAAGCCAATAAAATTCCCCAAAAAAAAAAAATTCAAAAGAAAAAGAAGCTTGCTAGATTGAAAACCCGAAAGGGCGGTCTAGGCAAAAATTAGAGCTAAAAAAAAGAGAGAAAAAAAAAAAAGAAAAGAAGAAAAAAAAATTTGCTAGGCTGAAAACCCGAAAGGGTGGTCTAGGCAAAAATTAGGGCAAAAAAAAAAATCTTTCAAAAATTGAAAAAAAAAAAATGAGAGTGAGTGATAAAAATCAAGACCAAATGAAAGGAATCAATGAAGACCAATGAGAAAATGATGAACATGACAACGATTTTAGCACAAGTGTCAATGATAGAAGATGTGGACAAATCTTCCAAGGCTTGAAATTAAAGTATTGCATACTTGGAGAAATATCATAAGGGTTTTTGAGCCTTTTTTATCCTTCCTTTCAATAACTTGAACCCAGCCTACATTACAACCTTTGAATAAAGCCCTCCTTGAAGTCCTACTGATTGAATGCACACATTTAGCTCTAATAATATTTTCTCTTGGATTAAGAAGGAAAAATGCTTAAGATTATCAAGCCCCACTGGCTGATATCCTTAAAAGACAAACTTCACAAATTCTCAAGTGACTGAAAAAAAATTTCTAAGCTCCAAACACTCCCTTTGTTTGCTTCCAACAAAAATAACTCTTAAGAGAACAAATTTTCCAAATTCTCAAATATTTTCAAATCCTCAAATTTGGGATTTTTCCCTTTCTTGCTTGTTCCCAACATATGTGATTCCCAAGCCTTTCATTTCTTTGATTGTCTCTAAAGACTTAATCTAAAAATTATCAAAATGAAGAAGCAAATTTGATTACATGTTTTTAATGATTTCAAATCCTTTCTAGCCAATGAGATCGAGTTAACAATTGAGCATTATGATTGGTCAAAGAGATTCAAAGGATCACCTTTTGTTCATTTGAAAAAGATAAAATTTCAAAAAATCTCATTCTAATTAAATTGTTGTTTTCCAGAAAAAAAAAAAAAAGGGATTTTTCAAAACTTTATTTTTCAAAACTTTGTTTCGAACTACGTTTGGACCTGATACTCTATGAGAGAGCTACATAGGCAGCCTTTTCAAAGGCCCGGTCCCAGTTACCAAAAAGAAAATCTTCCTTTCAAAATTTTAAAAAAAAAAATTATTTTTCAAAAAACTTTTTTTCGAACTACGTCTGGACCTGATCATCTATGAGAGAGGTACATAGGCAACCTTTTCAAAGGGCCGGTCACAATCATTCAAAAAAAAAAAAAAAATTTAAGGCTCAAAATCAAAATATTTCTTTGTGTGAATTTAGGCTAGGAGCATTTGTTTTGCATTAAGCATATCATCAATTTTTTGTGCAAGCATGTCTAAACTAGGAGCATTGGCCCAAAACATCTAATACTATATATAAAAGCAGAAGCCTTTAAGGAGGCACTGCCATGTTAGGAAAAAATGCCACTTAAAATGTTGCCAATTTTACAATTTAAAAAGTGATATATTATATTGTTTCCAACCTTTACACGGTTTGATAGTCTTTGGGTATATATATATATATATATATATATATATATATATGTATTTATATATATATAAAATAAAAAATGGCTAAAGAAAAAAAAAAAAAAAAAAGGCTTGCAACTTAAAAAACCTAGCGATATAGAGAGGGAAGGAGAAAGTCCCCAATCGAAAGTTCAAACTCACCCTCACTTCCATCTCTTCGGTGCAAATCCTTATAAACACAAATCAGAATAGCGTGTTTCAAACCAACAAACATACTAAGAAAGAAAATCCCAAAGGAAGCGAAAAAAGAAGAAGAAGAGATACCTGAAAACCTCTGTTTGTGGTCTGCAACAGCGAAAACTGAAATAATTTGTTTGTCCTCCGTAACAGCAAGCGATTCAGAAGCTATCCCATTTCTTCTCTTCAACAACAGACAATTCAGAAGGTAGGTTTTTTTTTTTTTTTTTTTTCCCTATTCAATTACCGTTTCTAGGGCTTTCAAAAAAGTATGGGTTTAGTAGAAGGTAGGCATGTTTTTTTTTCTTTTTTACCTTCTTTTTTTTCCATTCACTATTCACAGATTCTTTTTCTCTTTGCTGAATGTAAAATATATGGGTTCACTATGCTTTCTAATCAATTTCACTTAGTCTTCCCATCGTTTCCCCTAACCCATTTATGGATGGCTCTGTCAAACTATTGCATCTGTGTTTGGTTCCTAGATTGGTAGTTTTTAAGAGTTTTTTTTTTTAATAATTAAAAAAAGAAGAAGAATTTTTTTTTTGTTTGTTTGTTTATTATTATTATTATTATTATTATTATTATTATTATTATTGTGTGTTTATGTTTGTTTGATATGTTAGTAATTGCATCTGAATGATATTTTTGGCCATCGATATGTCAAGCTATTATAATGGGTCCAATGAGATAATTTTTTAAAATACTAATTTTATGATATTTACCTGTTTAGGAATATTGAATAATTTTCGTTCTTCATGTTTGTTAACTATCCTAAAATATTGAAACAGTGGTTGTTGCAAATTTTCTGGGTTTTTCTCTTAACTGGCACTAGTAATAGAGAGAGGCAGATACAGAGAAATAAAGAGACAGAAAATAGAAATAGAAATAGAGAGAGACAGATACAGTTCGTAAGTACATATGAATTGAGATTGAGGATAGGCACTACTCCCTGACCAACATAATTGGAACTAAACACAGACCGACGAAAGGTACACATCACTTCCCAGTGTTCAAATTTGAATGAAATTCAGATGTTTATTCTCTTTCTTTAGATGCTTTGTTGTCAATATTAATTCTTATAGCATGGATAAGAATGGCAAACCTCTAGATATGGTCATTCTTGAAAAATCAGACTGACCTCTTAATTTAAGGGGAACATTGATAAGATTATTGAAAAATAAAACAATTTTACAGTTTATTATAGTTTACTTGAATGGAATTCTGCCGGGAATGTTTACATGAGGTCAACAGGCTATGAATAATTAAACCATTTGTGAAAGCGATTCAGCCAAAATTTGACTATTGTATTATACACATTCTCTTTTGTACAAGGTATGAATTGTTATTTTTCTTTGGTCTATTGAAATTCTACACTTAAATGATTCTAATGAATTTGAAAATGAAATTAATAAAAAATTGAAAAAGAAAATTGAACCTATGGAACCAACTTTTGAAACTCTTAATTTGGCCAATAATGAGAATTCACGCTTAATTAAATTTTGCTCAACCCTAAATGAAAAAGAAAGGAAAGATCTTAAAGCGCTTTTCAAAATGTGTTTGCGTGGTCCTATAAAGATATGCCTTTAATAGGATTAAGATGTAAGACACAGTGAGTGGAAGCCGACCTACAGTTCGGGCAGTTTTGGGTGCCTAACACCTTCCCAATATCGTACCTAAACTTCGAACCCAAACTCTGATAGTAAGATCAAGTCCTTCCACATAAGGGCACTATATACATGGTTCCTAGACCATAAAACTAGGTGGCGACTCCATTTTTCCGCCCCGGTCCACTTAGTTGAGGTGTACTCCCCAAAGGCGATCAATGCGCGCTAGTGCCCATGATGGCGACTCCACTAGGGATAGAGAGTTTGATTCCAATGTGTCCTATTTCTTAATCTTAATAAAGGCTTTTTCAGTACTTGTTTGCACACACTTTCACTTGGCTAATCCTTTGACAAAATGCACTTTACTTATAATTGGGTTGATCTAGGATGGGTTTAGTACTTTAAGGAACAAGAGTTCAAGTCTAGTATTGAGGCCATGCACGTCTGTCCAAGAAACAAGTAAAGAAGTGTTGTTCATTAAAGCTCAACAGATAGCTTGACAGATAATATCTATCAAGGTTTAATGCTTGTGCTCAACAGCTGCTTGACAGAAACAATATCTATCGAGAATTACGGAATTTAGATTTCCAGATCTGTTTTCACGCATAAAGTGTATTTGGATAGGGTTTCTTTTCTCACAACCCTAGACATATATAAGGATTATTTTAAGGGCCGTCAAAGGTGATGCAAAGTGATGCAACTCAATGCAAATTGTAACCCAAGACAGAATTCGTCCTAGTTCAACATATTCCTTGGTAGAAGTTGTTGCGTCTTTGCACCAAGGGTTTTGTAACCAAGGAGCTTCTTGATCATCATCGTTGGATGAACTGAAGAACTTTGCAGCTAACATCTTTCTCAAGTTGGTATGTTAGTCACGTACTTGGAGCCATGCATTGAAAGGAGAGATTGTCACTACATTACAAGTCCAATTAGGTATTGGGGTAAGGGTTTAACTGTAGGTTGGTATTCGGTACTAGGATTCCTTTTACTTGTAACCGCTTGTTTTTATAATAGTGGATTCTTGGGAGTGGTGACCTTAAATTCACCCGATAAGGTTTTGCCTCGGTAGTTTTCCCCATTCGTAAACAAATCACTTGTGTTAAATTTATTTTCCAATGCATTTAACTTAGTTGGTGATTTGTTCGTACTATCACGCTTATTGCATATAATTGAATCTAATTAATTTCACTTGGCTAAATTAATTGATTAAGTTACCAAAGGGTTAATACATTCTTGGCCTATCAAATGGCATTAGAGCAGGAACACTCTGATTAGGGTTAATCTTTGCTGTGTGATCCATTGACCCCTATTTGTCATGGATAGAGGATAGTCTCTAATTATACCTCCTTCATTTGATGGCACTAACTATGCATACTGGAAAGACATAAACAACCATCTCACCACTAACTCTTTTTGACAAGAATGACTAAAAAATCTTAAGAGAAAGACATAAACAACCATCTCACCACTAAAGCCTGCCAATCATGAATAACATCTCTGTGCTTCGGCATAGCAAAATTGTGATGTTTAAAGCTTAACATAATTGGGTATTTCTTCTCTCTCATATATGCCCATGCATGATATGCTAAAATGAAAAAGAATATGCAAAGAAAATAAAAGCAAAAAGAATCAAAATGCTTTTAAATATGGTTGCAAGTGTGTTTCTAGGAAATGTAGGAGTTATAGGATGTACCTCAAAGGTGATAGTCTCCATCAAGTAGTTATGATTGTGTGTGAGTTAAAATTTATTTTCTTATATCCCAAATCGTCATAACTTGAGACATTTATGCACTCTTGTTATGTTTTCACACACAACACGCAAATTCTTTGCTACTTTTGATACATGTGCAAGTATAATATGATTTGGCCATCACAAGGATTACATGTGTTAATGTATGCTCACTAAATTGTCTTGGCTTGTTTTTAAAATATAAAATTGGTTAGACGTGTTTAGTGTGTGTGTGTGTTTTTTATCTAAGAATGCTTTGCATTTTCTTGTTGAGAGATATTTTTGAAAGCTTAAAATGTTGCTTGGATCTTTGGTTGAGTAGCTTGCTTGTTTGCATTCATTTTTGTGTGTTTTTCCTCTCTTTGAAAAACTGCTTTTTATCAAGCTCGACAGCTTCTCGACAAATGGCTATCTATCGAGACCCTTGGACTTCTTTTTTTCGATAGATCTTATCGCATCTTCAATCCATCGAGCTATTAGGAATTTGTCTCGATAGCTTCTCGATAGATTCTCGATCCATCAAGAAAGTTTTTGTCTGGTTGATAGCTTCTCAACAGCTTTTTGATCCATCAAGGTGATTTTGCCGTCGATAGATTCTCGATGGCACCTCGACAGATTCATATTTGTCGAGATTTAGTGCTAGACAGATCCTTGATCCATCGAGCTGTGATTTGTTTAAATTGCTTCAGCACGAAATCAGATTCATTCTTTCTCATTTCTCCTCGGTAGAAAAGCTTTCTATCCTCTCCCAACACTTTTCCCTCAACCCTTTCACCTTCTCCACTTGGTTTTCACCTAGATCTTGTGTTTCTCCTCTAGTATGATCTCTTAATCCTTCATTCTTCATGCATTTCACGCATTTAGACCTAGGTTTTGGGTTTTCTTGAAATTTTTTGGGTTTTTGAAACCTTTTGAGATTTTTGTGAAATTTTTGGGTTGGGTGTTGCTTACTTCTTGGTATATGCTCATGCATTGTTGTTGAAATTGTGTGCTGCTAAGTTTGGATTGGGTTGAAACCATGATGCAATTTCTTTTAGCACGTCATATGTTCATGCATTTTTCATGCATACGTACCCTTTCTTTTCTTTCTATCTTTTCTTTGTTGTGATTGTGTTTTTTGTTTTATTTTCTCTCTCTCTCTCTCTCTCTCTCTCTCTTAGATAGATTTCGCATGTCACCTAAGCGCAAATCCACTCCATCTCGGAACCCTCTTCATTCCGAGACATCTTCTTCTAATCCTACGCCCACTCATATTTGGTTCCGTGATGGGAAGGCCCATCCGGACTTCCTAAAGAACTTCTCCAAGAATAGTATTCATTCGGAACGCCACGTGGTTTTATCAAACTTTTTCGATACTACTCTACCCATTGTCATTCACAGTTGGGGATGGGAATCTCTATGTGAGATACCAGTGAGATGTCCCACCGTGATCATACAGTAGTTCTACTCCAATATGCACGGTTTCGATACCTCTATACCTTAGTTTGCTATGCATATTCGAGGTACACGTATCGTAGTCACTTTGGAGATTATTTCCGAGATACTACACATTTTGTGGGTGTCGCATCCTGATTACCTCGCTTATCCACGTCTGAGGACTATGTCCATGGACGAACTTCTGTCTCTTTTCTATAAGACACCTTCTTCATGGGGTGAGCACCAAAACACCTCATGCTCAAGCTTTACAAAAGGTCCGAGGTTCCTTAACATGGTGATGACTTTTGTTCTCCATACTTTGTCTCACTATAACTCCATTATAGAGCCTCGTGCTAGCTTTTTGCTATCCCTCTTAGGGGACCTCTCTATAGACTTTCCTTCTCACTTCATTCTCTCTCTCATCAATGTCTATAGAGATAAGGTGACCCGTGATAAGCTCATTTTCCCTTCAGCTATCACGCGGATCCTTCACCATTTCTCTATCTCTATCCCTGATTCTCATCTCCTTATTGTCATGAGTGCCATTAGTGTGGCATCTATTCGACGGAGTAAGGCCCAACTTCGACCGAAGCGGCCACAGATTGAGACGACGGATTCTCCAGCCCCCTCTATTCCTTCTACCTCCTCTCCTTCTTCTTCGAGTGGTGGTGTGATGCTTGAGGCGATCATGGCGCAGTTTCAGTGCATGGATGCTCGCCTTGACACTCTCAATGATGAGTTGTGCCAGGTGACCACCCGTGTTGGTCGTATTGCACGACGACAGGCTCGCCTTGGTGGCTTTGTTGCTTCTCCCTCTCCTTCTCCATAGGCTTCTGAGGATGAGGAAGCTAATGATGGTACTAGTAATGATGATGATAAGGATAAGGATGAGGATGTTAGCTCTTCCAGTGACGAGGAGATGATGACTTCTCAGTGACTTACCCTTTGTCATTTGTGACAAAAAGGAGGAGTAGTTTTGGAATGAGAGTAGTCATGTATTTAGGGGGAGAGTTAGCATAGGAAATTTTTTATAGGGGGAGTGTCTTTTGTTTTTAAGGGATGTAGTGAGGATTTATGTACTTTTCTTTTCTTTCCCAGTAGTTACATTATCCTTTTGTACACCAGTCTTGTGTACACTGGTCTTGTGACCATTTTTTTAATAACATACATTGTACTCATTTCTTTTTTATATATGATGATGTGTGTTATTATTCACCTATCTCTCTATGTGTTGTTTCTTTTCTCTCTTTATACACATGTTTCTGTTAGGACATATTTGATTCATGTTAGGAACATATGTCAACATTTTATGTAATTGGCTAATCCTTTGACAAAATGTACTTTACTTGTAATTGGGTAGATCTAGGATTTGTTTAATGCTTCAAGAAACAAGGTTTCAATTTCAAATGTTAAAGCCATGCAAGTCTGTCTGGGAATCAAGTGAGAAAGTGTTGTTCATTAAATCTTGACAGCTAGCTCGACAGCTAGTATCTATTGAGGTTTAAGAAAGTTGTTTCAGCCCGAGGCTCAACAGCAACTCGACAGAAAAGGTATCTATCGAGGTTTATGAAATTCAATTTTTCAAGTTGATTTTCATCCAATCTGTGAATGTATGTTTGGGCTTTCTTTTTTCACAACCCTAAACATATAAGGATTATTTTAAGGGCTGATGAAAGTTGCAAAAGAGCACAATTCCACAAGTGTGAAGAAAAGTGTGACTGGAAACCTAGTTTGCCCAAGTTCTTGAAGAAACTGCTATGTTTGTGCACCATAGGGTTTTGTGACCAAGCAACTTCATCATCTTCATCGTGTGATGAACAAAAGAACTTTGTAGCCAACATCCTTCTCAAGTTGGTGATCAAGTCGCGTATTAGGATCCGCGTAATTGGTTAGTCACGTACTGGGAGCCATGCATTGAAAGAAGAGATTGTCACTACAGAACAAGTCTAATTGGGTATTGGGGTAAGGATTCAACTATAGGTTGGTGTAAGGTACTGGGATTCCTTAATTGTAATCGCTTGTTTTGATAATAGTGGATTCTCGGGAGTGGTGACCTTAAAATCACTCGGTGGGCTTTTTGCCATGTAGGTTTTCCCTATTTGTAAACAAATCACCGTGTCAATTTATTTTCCACTGCATGCTTAGTTTAATTGGTGATTTGTTTGTACTACCACGCTTATTGCATGTTAATTTGATTAATTAATAAACTTGGCTAATTAATCAATTAATTCATCACAAGGGATCAATACGTTTTTGGCCTATCAAGTGGCATCAGAGTGGGCACACTCTGATTAGGTTTTAATCTTTGCTATGTGGTCCATTGACCTCTGTTTGTCAGGGATAGAAGACAGTCTCTTATTATACCTCATTTATTTGATGGCACTAACTATGCATATTGGAAAGTACGCATGAGAGCTTTCTTATAGTCTTTAGATGAGAAAGTGTGGCAAGCTATGAAGATAGGCTGGACTAAACCTACGGAAGCGATGGCCAACTGGGATGATGCTAAGATCAAGGCGACAAACTTCAACAGCAGGGCATTGAATGCTCTATTCAGTGCAGTCATGAATGAGGAGTTCAAGAAGATATCCTCCATTGAAATTACAAAGGAAGTATGGACCATCCTCCAGACAACCTATGAGGGAAACAAGGCTGTCAAGGATTCAAAGCTTCAGAGGCTCACTACAAGCTTTGAAGAGATCAAGATGTAGGAGGATGAGTCGTTTGATGAGTTCTATGCCAAACTCAAGGACATAGTGAACTCAGCCTTTAATCTTGGGAAACCATTCCTGAACCCAAGATTGTGAGAAAGGTGCTCAAATCTCTACCCAAGAGATTCCATGCCAAGATCACTGCAATTGAGGAATCAAAGGATATTGACAAAATTCCTTTGACAGAATTGGTTGGCAATCTGTAGACCTATGAGTTGGGTTTGATGAGGATAAGAAATCAAGTAAAACCAAGAGCATGGCTTTGAAAGCCAAAAGCAGTGACATAGATGAGTCTTCTGACGATGAAAATTCTAAGATGAAATCCTATATCACGAGGCAGTTCAAGAAGTTTATGAAGAATGCCAACGAGAAAGGATTTGACAAGGACCAAAAGCAATCCAATTCTTCGCAATTCAAGAGTCAAGACAAAGGGAAGAAGGATGCTAGGAGGTCAGTACACTATACCCTAAGGACTAAAGTGCTTTGGGTGTCAAGGTTTCGGTCATAAGAAACAAGAGTGTCGTACATATCTCAAGACCATTAGGAAGAGCAAGGCACTTGCTGCTACGTTGAGTGACACTGAGTCTGAGGATGACTTTGATAATGAAGATGATGGAATCCTAAATGCCTTCACTGCCACCATAAATCTTACTGAAGGGATTGTTGAAGATGTGGACAAAGAAGAGGACTTGGTGAAGTCTAAATTTGAAAAGATGGATGAACAGGATGACAAAACCCTTTGGCTGTTCAACATACACCTCTTCTTGCAACATACCATTCAAAAACGCACTCTTGACATCCATTTGATAAAACTTGAGAAATTCCAATTACTAGCTATGGCCAAGAGTATCCTAATGGATTCCAATCTTGCTACCGGTGCAAAAGTCTCATCAAAATCAATCCTTTCCACTTGTGTGTATCCTTGAGCAACAAGTCTTGATTTATTTCTAATGATTGTACCATGTTCTTCTGACTTGTTCTTAAAAATCCACTAAGTTCCAATCACATTTACTCCCTTTGGTCTACGAATTAATTCCCACACATCATTCCAAACAAATTGATGAAGTTCTTCATGCATGGAATTAACCCAATCTGCATCTTGAAGAGCTTCATCTACTTTCTTCGGTTCAAATTGGGATAGATAGCAAGAGTAAGTAATTACATTCAAGGCTTTGGATCTCAATCTCATGTTTTCATTCAGACTACCCAATATGTTTGTGATAGGATGATTTAACTCTACTCTAGAAGATGGATCTTTGACCAGAGATGTGGAGGTACCTTTTTGTTTAGATGAAGAACTAGGCTCACTTTGTTCTTGTTGAATTTCACGAACAAGTGTAGATGGTTCTGAACTCGATGGTACTAAAACAGCATCATTCAACAACTGTAGTTCTTCATCAATATGCTTCCTAACATAATCTTCAGGAAGAGATTCATCAACTTCCATTGTCTTTTCTTGAACCAGAGGAGTGTCTTCTGAATGAGATTCTGAACATAGTTCATCATTGATCACCACATTTGAAGACTTCATGACTGTTTTATTTCTGAGATTATACACTTTATATATTTTACTAGTGGAAAAGTATCCCAGAAAGTATCCTTTGTCGCTTTTTGCATCAAACTTTTCTAGGTTCTCCCTATCATGCAGAATATAATAGTCACTACCAAATATCCTGAAGTATTTGACAATAGGCTTCTTTCCTCTCCAAAGTTCATAAGGAGTTTTCTTGGAATTAGGTGTGAAATACACTCGGTTGAGTGTATGACAAGTAATGTTAACTGCTTCTCCCCAGAAGAACTTGGGCATCTTCTTGTTATGTAGCATGACATGAGCCATCTCTTGAATAAACCTATTCTTCCGTTCCACTATTCCATTCTACTGTGGTGTCTTGGGTGATGAGAACTCTTAATATGTGCCTTGATCATTGCAGAAAGTAGCTAGTTTTGTGTTTTCAAATTCTCTCCCATGATCATTTCTAATTCTGGCTATCACTGTACCTTTTTCAACTTGCAATTTCTTGCACAAGTGTATCATCTTTAAAGGAGCCTCAGCCTTACCTCTCAAAAGCACAACCCAAGTATATCTAGTAAAATCATCCACAACAACTAGAATATACTTCTTTCCACCTAAACTCTAAACTCTAGCAGGACCCATGAGATCAATGTGCAACAACTCTAGAGGTCTTGAGGTTTGAACTTCAGTTACAGATGGATGCTTGGACTTTACTTGTTTACCCATTTAACATGGTCCACATATGCACTTCTCTATCTTTTCAAACTTGGGCAAACCAATAACTGCATCACACTTAGAAATCTTGTCTAATTGCTTGTGACTTATGTGTCCCAACCATTGAAGCCATAAGTCTACTTGATTGATCTTCGCACTAAAACACTTGTTGCTTATATTTGGTGTTATACCATAGCAGTTATCTACTGTCTTAACACCAATACACATGCAGTCACCTCCTCCATCAAGTATCTCACATTCATACTTGGTAAAGAGAAAATTTAGTCCATTGTTACAAATCTGACTGATGTTGAGTAAGTTAGCCTTCAAACCATCAACATACTAGACATCTTCAAATACCGGCAACCTTAGAATGTCAACAGTTCCAATGCCTCTGATCGCAGATTTGCTCCCATCTCCAAACGTGACTGTCCCAATCTTTCTATCAAAAAGTGTCTTGAATAGAGCTTTAGTTCCTGTCATATGCCTGGAACAATGACTATCCAAATACCAAAGACAAGAATCACGTGCCTTTATGGCAGTTAAAGTTGTATAACACACATAATTATTATCACATGTACTTATACCAAGATACTTAAAGAATCCATGACAATAGGGGTCAAGGATCAACTCTTAGATCAAAAGATCTAAAAACAGAAGAGCTAACCTGCTCTGATACCACTTGTACGTTTTTAGACCCCTTAAAATACAAGTTGTTTAACCTAGTTATTTAGCCAAGTGATTACTTAGATAAATTATTCAGATCTAGGTTTACATATTCAAATCATAACATGTAAATAATGCGGAAATATAAAGAACACACGATATGATAACCCAAGAAAACCAAACCAATAAAAAACCTGGGGAGGATTTAACCTAGTTATCCTCAAGGTAAAACATATCTACTATGAAAGAATTGACGTTTGTATAATAAGACTTAGACCATTAACATCCTATTGCTACCTCGAGTAGAAAACTTACTACCACGACCTCGTGACAGCTTCAAGTCCACAGATTACTTCTTTCCTTGATCCACTACAACCACAGGTACTCCCACTTGTGATTTTCTTTAAGCGCTGAAATCAGCAACTGAAGATATCACTAAGTTCTTGACATCAATCTTGATCTTGATAACCCTAAGTGTGTATGAAGGTAAACACCTCTAGATCTCATAGAAGATTCACACACACATCATCAAAAGGACCATTAAAACGTAGCTAGGGTTTTTCCTTTTATACTTGGAGTAAAACATAAAACTCTACACGTCAAATGGGCTTAGTCTGAATTGGAAATTCTACAGAAAAATTAATCTACACGAGATTCGATCGATCGAGTCTTGCAGATTTAGACTAATAAATCCCGCAATCACTCGATTCCAATTTTACAAATAAACATACTTTGAGTAGCCTAAACCTAGACTCAATGTTTTGATCATAGTTTACCAACACATTACAAATTGAAGTTCTAATACTTTAGTTCCTAATATCACGCCCCAAACCCCAAAGTGTCCAAAGCATGAGAAAGACATCTCAAAGTACCTGTAGATTGTTTTCCTTTTTGAAAATCCCATCCATATAAATCATATTCAGTACCAACATCAAGAATTATCATAATAATTCCATTGAATATACTCTCAGAGTAAGTCAGAGCTCTAAGCAATAATTACAAGGACAATTGGCCACAAAAGAATAGAGGTCTGAATAAATAATTACATATCATTAGCTTGTCCCATTAGTGGGAATAACGCCAACCACTATAATATATAAAAGAATGAGTCAAAGCCTATTCTAAGATGTACATCATCTAACATCTCCATTACAAAAGTTCAGCCTCCATCAGTAGTTAGTCTAACTACTATTAGTCACCTAAAAGCTATCTCAAAAGATTGTTGCCTACTCTGAAAAGTTTATAAAATAATGGGATGAGACAGAGCCTAGTAATTAGCATAATTAATGGGGGAGGGGAAATGCAAGTTTCATTTTCAATAATAATAATATGCTATGACAAGAATGATTTAATAATGAAACACAAAGTTTTCCAAAGTAAATACCTTGAAACTATACACTATAATCTGTGAGCACCAACAATATAATTTCCAAAGCCATAATATCTAACATAAGGTAAATTATTACAAATATACCACACTACCACATAGACCGGTCGGGGGATCCACCCATTCACAACTGGCATGATATTGTCCTCTCTGGTATGCAGACTCTTGGCCCCATGGACAGCAACCTCACCTATACCCTCAAGGTTTTTCCCTCCCCCCATGGGCAGTAGAGAGAGCGTGTCAAATAGGACCTCTCTTGCATGTGATCTCTTGGCCCCATGGGCAGCAGCCTCACCCACACACAATCAAGGAACCTCTTCCCCCTATGGGTAGCAGGGAAGAATGCGTCATCCAAAGTGAAAGGGCACTGACCTGGATTTGATTCCATTGTCACAAAGACTACGAAAACCAAATCGGGTGACCACAGGGAAATCACACATGACATGGTGTCAAAACCACATAAAGCTCAAAAGTATACATTTCCTTTCAAATACATAGTTTATAACCAGGTAGTTTCAGAAAAACCTTAAATAATCTAACTTCCACAAAGTTTGTAAGGTTTTCAACTTCATTCTTGTCAAAAGATTTTCTAAAAATTTCCCACATAACAAGACAAGATAAGCATCTTTAAATTTTCTAATATACCATAACATCCAAGATTTCCTTATCAAATTATAAATAAAAGATGCTCATTTTTCCATATCAACAATTCATGCATTTCCCCAAATGCAATACCAAATATGATGCATTTTCATATATAATCATATATATATATATATATATATATATATATATATATATATTAAGGTTATGACACAATAGATTTTAGAAAAATATAGTTTCCATAAGTAGTTTCCAAAAGCGTGTCTAACCCAAAACCAACATTTATACAACATGGTTATTTTTCAAAATCCCATTAAAAAGCTACTTACCTCGCAACCGCAAAATCCTAATTCTCCAAGCTCCAAGGAGATTAGCTAGAACCTAAACAATATCAAGTAAACCAATCACAATAAGCATATAGCTTGAAATTGCATCTAGCTACAACTTAGGAATTGCCAAAAGAGCACTTAATTAGGCAAGCCTAGTATTTAACCTCATCAATAATAATATACACCACTTTCAAAGTTTCTTAACAAATTGATTCACAAGACATAAACTCCAATTTATAAAGTTAGCCCATTTAATATCATCTCCAACATCATGACTAGCTTCCATAAAATTTACACTACATCAATAAGAGACCCATGAAAGCAAAATCAAAATATCCTCCAAGACAAGAAATTTAGAACTTCAACTAACTCCAAATAAACCCAATGGCAATGAAAAAATTAGATATACCAATCATCACATGTTATAACTCAAAACCCCTAAATTTTCCACCATACATAAACCTTAGGTAGTCATCATTAGCACAAACCATATACCCACTCATCAAGTAATTCCACAAATACAAAACCCATACATACAAACACATAAATATCACGTCTAATGCTCATAAATCACATGGGTATCATTATTAAAGCTTAGATAAAAATAACCTCAAGCAAAAGTGTAAAACTCACCAAAAAGATTAGAAATTTTTACCTCAAAAAAAAGATGTGAAGGTGCTTATGGGTTTACAAGAATTTTCCGGTGATCTTGCCAGAAAATGATGGTGGAAATGGTGGTGATGGTGGTGTGGGAGTACCGGGTAGAGAGGATCTAAGAGTAAAGGAGTGTATGAGAGAAAAGAAAAGAAAGAAAAGAAAATAAGGAGAAAGGATGGCCGGCCAAGTGATGTAATGGTAGTGTGAGATGAGTGGTGGGTAGTGGGGTTAGGTGGGGCACGTGGGTACCCAAAAAAATCTTATCTTACAACCTTTTTTTAAAAAAAAAAAAAAAAAAAATTTAAAACTGACTGGGATGTTACACCTAAAGTTTTAGAACCTAACAAATTCAAGCAATAGTTAAAATTGGCCAATCTTGAAAAAGAGGAATTGATTGTGAGATTAGATGAATCTAATAAAAAGAATGAATTTTTGAGAAACCAATTTTCCTCTCAAGATGAAAAGATGAAAAATTTGGAACAAATGTTAGATTAGTCCGAAGTTAAACTTGGAAATTTGTCTAATACCAAACTTGTTGTTGATAACAGATCTGTTTCTATTTCTGTTCCTCTTAAGCCTAAAGATGAAATAGTTTATATTCGTCCTTTCAAGAGGAATCATAAAGAAAAGACTTATTTTGCTAGGTTAGATAAAGGTGAAAGTTAGACACTAAAGTTTCCAAACCTAAGTCTAAACCTATCCTAGAATGGAAATGAAATTTGTTCTTGTGCCTACTTGTAACCTTTGTGGTGTTCTTGGTCACATTAGATAAAATTGTTCTTTGTTGAGGTAAGAACGAAAGCCTATAACTAGAAATCCATTTAGGAATACTAATATTCCTAAATTTGTTCCTGTTTGTCACTTTTGTGGTGATTTTGTTCACATTTGTCATAACTGTCATAAATTGAAATTTAAGCATTCTATGTTTTAGTCTAGGATATGTGATGATATTTCTCCTACCATAAGTCCAAATAAATTGATTCATATACTTTTGAAAATTTTAAGCTTGTTGGCTTGTAAAAGGAAATTACATTATTCCAGTATTTCTCGGAAGAATTATGTAATCCTTCAAATACACTCTGTTTTATTTTTCTTGAGGATTACATGAATTATAATATCTCTCTCTTGATTTAGAACATGTTTGATAATATGGAGAAGCTTGAATAGTATGTGTTGCATAATTGAGTGCATAAGCTATTTCTGATTTTATATGAGTATGTACTTGTTTGTACATGTACTCATGGGTTAATTAAGAAATTGATATTTCTTGTTTTTGTATCCTATATAGCTTAGTTGAGCACTGTCATGCATTGTTGTTGCATTTTATTCATTTGGCATAATGTGTGTGTGTGTGTGTGTTTATCATAATTTAATAGCACAATTTTTTATTTTTATTTTTTGGTATTGCACACCACTAAGTTTGTAATTGATGTTGGCCAATGAAATTTGTATTTCATGACAATGTACCTTGTTTAGCTTTGATAAGCGATTTTTCTGCACTTTGTTAGTTTGTGCTATATGGTGCTTAATTGTGTGAGTTGTTTATAATCTTTAAACAAATGATCTTGATTTTGATATCACATTTTTTTATTGTAAGGACTAGAAAATCCTACGTGAAAGGCATAAATAACCACCTCACTACTGTTTACTTGCCATTCATGAACACCTGTTTGCAAATCATAAAAGTCGTACTCGGTGTCGACGCCTCGCGGCTACTCAACCACCCATAGCGATGACGCATGTGTGGAGGGCTTCCTCTGAGAGCCTTTGCAGGTGCTTGTATGAAGGAGGGTCATTACCTTTGGGTGTGTGACTAGAATCTGAGTCAATTTTTAAGGAATTACCAAGAGTAAGTGAAGTCACTACCAATCATTGGGTTTTTCTAAGTTGTGATTGGTCACCTAACTCTATTTGATTTTATTACCAATCCTAGGCTAAGAAAAAGGTCATTTTTCCTAATATAATATGGATAGATAAAAAAATCTTGATTCTTGAGTTTGGAAGTTTGGTTACGTGTGGAGAAGGTGTTAGGCACCTCACAACGCCTGTCTAAGGATAGTCCTTTGTTTTGGTAAAACTGTAAGTTTTGGAAATTGGCAATTGAAAACAAGCTATTGGCATTAGCTTATGGGGCTTTAAACGTGTTGGGCTTTGAGGTTTGATTTTGGAATGGGTATGGTCCCAGTCAATATTTCTTAGTGTGTTTAGAATCGATGCTAAATTACCTCAGTGAAAATCTAGCAACATTTCGCCTTATTTTCGTGGCAGAAATCCGGCAGCGCTTCGCCTCAGGTGCATCATAGCAAACAAAACACTATTCTCACCAAGCTTTTGCTGTGAGAATACGGCAACAAGGTGCCTCATTTTCTCAGTGAAAATCTGATAGACTTTCGCATTTGGTGTGCTATGGCGCACCAGCAGGGTTTCACATCTGTGTATACGGCGTGTATCGACATGCTCATATTAAGATGAGTTGAAGCCCTTCAAAGTATAAAGCGTGTTGATGTGTGTCACATACACGAGGAATCTAGTGTCACTAGGTGACATGGACCGGGACAATCACACTGCAATGATCGTGCACACAATATAGTATGAATATGCACCTACGACAATCGCCTTGAGCACATACCCACACTAAAAGGTCAAGAGCTCTCATGACTAGAGATGGTCACTCATGTAGTCACGAGAGTCCATTGTACAAAGTGCACAATCACCTATATACAAGCAGATATAGATGTACATACATCATGCACAATGCAACCACACAAAGCGAGAAAGTAAATCAGACATTGCTAACATTCCAAGGGTATGGCCCAGCAAGGTATAGGAAATATAAAATAAACATTGACATACCCAAGGAACGTGGCCTAAGCAAAAAGCAGGAAAAGTAAAGGTGGTACATAGAGCGGGGCCCTAATACATGCTCTAGAGAAGAGGCTAAAGGAGGGAGATAGAAGGACATAACCACTCGGGGAGGCTAGGCCTCCCATCTACTAAACATTGCCCTTTTTGCACTTGCATTTTCTTGCTTGCATCTTTGACCTTTTTGCTCGCACCTAAAAGGTCATGCCCTCGCTCCAAGCATCCTTACTCCATGCATGTACATGCTACAAACAAGGAGACAAGGCAACAGACAAGCAAAGAAAGAAACAAAGGAGATAGGGAGAGCATGCAAAGAACATTCTAACAAAGAGAGCCAAACGGGGGCAAACAAAGCATGCTAAGCATATGAAAAGGGAAACAAGCATGTTATCAAACAAAAGAAGGTGTCCTAGGAGGAAAAATGTAGGTTTGGATCGAGTGTCCATAGTTCCATTGGATCAGAGTATGGATGACACAAGCAAGCAAAGACTCATGCATGAAAATGGAGGCAAGCGTGCAAAAAGAATGCATAAAAGTGAAGAAAGCCAAACAGGTGGCACAAAGCAAGAATGGCAAGCAACATCACATGGGCCAGAGAAAGGGTATGCATAGAGCAAACTGGCACCACAGGAATGCGTCTCATAAGTGGTTACACCCCAATAGGCCACCGGGGGGAGGGGGGCATGGATGTAACCACAAAAGAACAAACATGT
The DNA here is from genome assembly GCA_028535905.1 of Quercus berberidifolia. Taxonomy (NCBI): domain Eukaryota; kingdom Viridiplantae; phylum Streptophyta; class Magnoliopsida; order Fagales; family Fagaceae; genus Quercus; species Quercus berberidifolia. The sequence continues at coordinate 12,318,638 of JAPQVW010000002.1, forward strand.
TGGGTTAAAATGAATTGACCCCTTGCAATTAATTAGTTAACTACCCAAGTTAATTAATTAGATCAAATTTCATGCAATAGCGTGGCAGCATAAACAAATCACCAAATTATCTAAATGCAGCGAAAAATAAATTTGATATAGGTGATTTGTTTACGAATGGGGAAAACCACCAAGGCAAAACCCCACCCGGTGATTTTAAAGTCACCACTCCCAAGAATCCATTATTATCAATCACAAGCTGTTACAAGTATAAGGAATCTTACCAAACCGTTTGGCCTATCCTGAAATACCAACCTACAGTTGAACCCTTACCCCAATACCCAATTGGAATTGTATTGTAGCGGTAATTTTTCTATTCAATGCATGAATCCCAGTACGTGACTAACCCATCATAGATCTATCCAATTACAAGTAAAGTGTATTTTGTCAAAAGATTAGTCAATTACATAAAGTATGTCCCTAACAAAATCTATGGGGGGGGGGGGAGGGGGACACAAACCATGGCAAGGCCTAGATCTAGAGAGGCAAGCATATACATAAAGCATAGAAGCAAGCAAAAAAATACATGCATATAGGGAAATGATCCAAACCCTTTGATATAGGCCTAGGTGTGTGGATGTAGGCCTAGACAATGGGATCAAGATCTACACCCCACCAATGAGGGCTAAAACACAAGAAAGAGAGATATCAAGGAACAAAAGAGCTATAGAAGCACATGGCATTAGCAACCAACATATAGATCAAAGCACACAAAGATGGCACAAAGCACATAAACACATAGATTTAAACTTAGGCATGACACGGGGCCCAAAGAGACATAGATCTAAACATAGGCTCGTAGATTTAAGCATAAACATGTAGATCTAAGCATAGGCATGTAGATCTAAGCACAAGCATGGAAAAGATAGCATAGGCATGTAGATCTAAGCACAAATATCGAACCTCTCCCTTAAAGTGGGAACTATTATCTGAGATGATCTCTTATGGTACCTCGTACTGATAAATGATGTCATTCTTTATGAACTGAGCTATACGCTTGGCTTTTAATACGAAGTATGAGGTCGCTTCGACCCATTTGGTGAAGTAGTCAATCACCACTAGGATATACTCGTATCCATTCAAAGCTTTAGGGGCTATTCTTCCAATCACATCTATACACAGACTGAGAAAGGCCAAGAGAGGTCATGCTGTATAGCTCACTAGGTGGCACGCGATTCAACTTCGTTTATGTTTAAACAGTGTTACTTTGGGAAGACTGCGGACGTCGGCATCTAAGACGCCACGTTCGCGGCGGGATTGAGACTGCCATTGACAGAATTACATCGTTAGTTGGCCAACTATCTGGGCTTATTCGTCAGCCAAAAAGCTCCTAACGCTTGGAGAATATTCATTAGGGCTAAAGTAATTTGAGGTCGTCTCAGCGGTGGGAACCGTCGGCGTACATTCGATGCGTTTATCTATTGCTATAGACCCCCGTACACTTCCTCGTCCTAAGGAATTTATCACTTCCTAGTGAGGAAGACGTCCCTCAGGCTAGTGTCAGACATGCTTAATTCAAATAGAAACTAGAAGAATAGGTACATCTTTCTCCAAGGGGCAGATTGGGTGTGTAGACGAGAGGAATGGGATAGTATGCCCAATGGGTTTGATAATACATGGGGCATTGTGAAGGATTCAGATGTGACACCATCCTCATTCTTTTACACTTGCCTTGCTTTTTTTGTCATGTATTTAACATTATCTTTTTCTCTCTTTTTTCAGCTAGCGTCTATCCGCAAATAACTGACGAGCAGGAGGCTTTTATTTGTCGTGTGCTGGAGATCCCTTTGGGTCAGAGGAAGTGGAAGGACCTCGTCACTCTAGACACACTTCACACCTATTGTGGTGGTCCTGAACCATCCCTTGCAGCTCGTAGATTAAACGCTTACTCCCTTTTACTAACGTCTATGTTTCCTTACGTCCATTTTTTATTCTTAGCAAAGATGGAAGCAAGGAGGTAGAGAGCGCTGATAAGGCAATTAGCTGCGGCACACAAGTAGCAACAGAAAGAAGGGTCCTCGGTGTTGGCCTCCAAGGTCATCTTCAAGGGGACGTCAAAGCGGAAGAATAAAGGCAAGGACAACCATTCTTAAAAGAAAGGGCCAGGCACCCTTGTTGGTGACAAGCTACCGAAGCAGTCGTTGCCTCCTAAACCTATCCATGGAGATAGTAAAGGGCTGATGATGGGGAAAGGTCCTGTCGCTTAAGGAGCTGTCGGTCGTTTGCTTATGCACAACGAACATGCCATCAAGATGGTTGAATCAATCATTAAGGAGATGGATCTGGACCCTTGTGCTGATCAGACGATGGAAGACTTAGGGGCGTCAGGTCTCTTTGATCTGTCTAGGGTATGTTTCTCTTACACCATGTTTTTTTTGGTGCTATTTGTTCCTTCTTTTACTGACGGATGTCTTGACCTTAGGCATTGGTGTGTATGAAAGCACTTCAAGACAGGTGCGTCGCCTAGGAGGGGGTAATCTGTCGGTATTGGAAGCGTCAGGAAATTGAAAATAAGGAGCAGGATTAGTATAAGGAGGTTGTCCATAACCTCAACGAGGAGCTAACGTCTGTCACTGGAAAGTTGAAGGAGGAATCCTGTCCCCGAGAGGAAGCAGAGAAGGCAAAGGCAAGTTTATCGAAGGAACTATTAACCTTCCGTGAGTAGATGGAAAAGGTCAAGGTTGATGCCGTGGTAGAGTTTAGGGCTTCCCAGCCTTTTATTGATGCATGTGCCATCTACTACGGTGATAAATTCAAGGACTGCTTAAAGCAGGTTAAGTTCGTCTACCCAGCCCTTAACTTATCCAAGATCAATCTTGACGATCCCATGTCGACGACTCCTGGGGGTAGTGACACCGTCAATGAAGAGTCCGATGATTTTGTTCATACGGAGGAGAAGGGTCCTAAAGAAGACGGTGTGGTTATTGCCCAACCTTCTCCTAATGGCCCCGTCTCTACTTCGGTCCTATTTACTGAAGACCCTTCTGCCCAAGTTGTCAAGAACCCATCTGCCTTGAACGCCCCTCCAACTTAGTCCTTTTAATTTTTAATTTTTTATCTATTCCATCTCATTTTTAGGCAATAGCAAGTTCCCTTTTGTTTTTGGGCTTTACTGTAAACATTTTTCCTTTGATGGACTTTTTATTTAGTATCTTGTTATTATATCTATTGCTTTTAGCCTTGTTGTTTTAAGTATGCTTTTGCTATGTGTTGGTTTCCAATTTTGAGACATGTGGTTGTCCGTCCACCTTGGGGGTTGGACCTGGCAAGGATCTTGAAGCCAAGCACCTATTGGTGTCTGGGGTTATCTGCCACCTAGTTAGGCCAGGACTTGGTGTAGATTTTATAGACCAGGTACCTCGTTGGTATCCATGGTCGTTTATCTACCTTGTTGTTAAAAATATAAGCTATCTCTTAGGTTTCTTGTATCTGTCTACTTTAAGGATTTGTACCCGCCCACCTAGGGACTAGTATACATGTCAGGGTATCCCCTAGGGCGTGTCTGTCCATTTAAGGATGCGTCCGTCCATTTTTTGGATTTAGTAATTTCCAGGCATCCTTGGGATGAGTCGGTCCACTTAAGGACTTGGTAATTTCAAAGCATCCCTTGGGATAAACCCGTCCACTTAAGGACTTAGTAATTTCATGGCATCCATTGGGATGAACCTGTCCACTTAAGGAGAGTAATTTCAAGGCATCCCTTAGGACGAAACCGTCTACTTAAGGACTTAGTAATTTCAAGGCATTGCTTAGGATGAACCCGTCCACTTAAGGACAATAATTTCAAGGCATCCCTTGGGATAAATCCGTCCACTTAAGGACTTCTTCAATGTGTGAAAGAAAGGTAAGTGTTTGTCTGTTACCCTTGACACAAACTATAAGGTTGAATTTATTCAATCAGTTGTTGGCTTTATTCTGTGCCAAATTTGCTTGTAATTTAGCAATTAGATACCCTGTATTTAGGTGGAAATTATGTAAGGGCAGTGTGTGAAGAAATCTCAAGAATGTGCAATTCAAGGGAGTCTTACGACTGGATCTCACGACTCGCTCGTGACTCGCTCGTGACTGGCAAGTCGCCAGAATGGCACACGTGTGAAGCATGTAGGGGGAGCTAAAGGGTCACGCCAGTTGTTGCACTATAGGACAAAACATCCAATTTGGCCAGGCAGTTAGCTCGCGATTCAAACTCGCAACTCCTTCCAATCGCGAGCTCGAGTCGCCAGAATGCCCTGTTTGGTTGTAACTAACTCTTCGCATTCCTCATACACCCTACTATAAATACCCTTATACCCACGAAATGTAGAGAGCTTCTAGAGAGAATTTTGAGAGAGAAACCCTAGAGAAAAACAAGATTGACTCATCCACAATCTTCATCCTTTGATTCTCCAAATTCCTCTACTCTCACCCTCTCCATTGATATATCCTTGAGAGGTACATTAGCCAAATCATTATCTCACCATACCTATATCTATGAGGAGGTTATTTGGTGCTTGGGAAGCAGTTCAGAAGAGACCAATTCATTTTAGTTGAAGCAATGGGCTATTGCGGGATCCGGTAAGCTAGAGAAGACAAGGTTTGGCATAACCCTGTTGGAGCAAGAAGCTTGGAGGGCTTAGGTGCACTTGGTAGATTAGGTTTGGAGGGTCTTTTACTATTCATGTATCCCAACTTTATTCTCTAGTGGATTATTAACCGCTTGGAGGGCGGCGGAGAGGTTTTTCGCCTAGTACTTCGGTTTCCTCTTCGATAACACATCATCGTGTTATCTTTGTGTTTGCATCATTCTTCCCTTTCTCTTTACCTTTTAATTACTGCTATGATTGTGATTAATTATGGTTTAGAGTGTGTTTACTATTTAGGTTTAGCTTATATTCATATTCCGCACATATATTATTTGATTATAAGCTTGTGTTGGTAATTTGTAAATTGGAGGTCTAAACGTTCATTGGTGTTTTACACATTATCTGAACATTCACAAACCTGTTCAGCGCCGCTACTTTGCCATTGAGGCTTTGCACTTCTTTTATGTTCCTAGGCAGTAACATCTCCATTATGGCCTAGATCTTGTCTAGGTTGATCTTAATGCCCCTCTAAGATACCATGAACCCTAGGAATTTTCCAACCATCACCCCAAATGCACATTTACTTGGATTGAGCTTCATGTTGTAAGAGCGGAGGTATCGAAGGTCTCCTTGAGGTCATCCAAATGGTCGTCTTCCCATCAACTTTTCACTAGCATGTCGTCCACGTAGACTTGGACATTCCTCCCAATCTGATGTGCAAACATTTTGGTCATTAGCCTTTAATATGTTGTGCCCACGTTCTTGAGACCGAATGACATCACTTTGTAGCAGAAGAGGCCTTAGCTAGTGATGAATGAAGTTATCTCCTGATCAGCCTCGTCCAGCTTGATCTGGTTGTAACCAAAACACGCATCTATGAAGCTCAACAACTGGTGTCTTGCTGTTGAGTCTACCAGGACGATGATCCGTGGGAGTGGGCTATCTTTGGGGCACGCCTTATTTAACTCCGTGAAGTCTTCACATATCCTCTACTTTCCATTAGTTTTCTTGACCATCACCACGTTGGCCAGCCAGTCGGGGTAGTACACTTCTCGTATGAACTCTACTTCTTGCAATTTGCGAACGTCTTTTGCTATAGCCCTGTTTTGCTCCTGGGCGAACACTCGTTTCTTCTGTCGGATAGGGGGAAAAGAGGGTGACATATTCAACCTGTGAACCATGACCGAAGGGTCAATCCCAGGCATGTCTTCATGGCTCCAGGCAAAGACATCCTGGTTCTCTCTTAAGAATGTCGTGAGTGCTTGACGGACTGGTGGGCTGGCGAGGGTGTCGATCCTTGTTGTTCACTCAGGTTTGGAGTCATTAAGGAGTATCACTTCCAACCCTTTAACGGGCTCTGCAACTATATGTTTTTCTTCTATTCTCATGGTCTGTAAGTGGTCGTCCATCTCCAACATTGCTATGTAGCACTTGCGCATTACCACTTGGTCTTTAAGTACCTCTCCTACTCCGTACTCGGTGGGGAACTTGATCATCAAGTGATAGGTCGAACTTACGGCCTTCCATGAATTGAGGGTAGGACGACCTAGTATGGCATTGTAAGTAGACAAACAGTCGATGAAAATGAATGTAACATTCTTAGTAATTTGTTGAGGGTAATCATCAACTGTCACGGGCAATGTGACTACACCGAGGAGGTATACTCTCGTTCCTCCGAACACAACGAGTGGTGCATTGGTCGATATAAGTTGTTCTCTCTCAATCCTCATCTACTGGAATGTTAGGTAATAAAGGATATCAGCAGAGCTTTCATTAACAACTAGGACCCAATGAGTGTTGTAATCCCCTACCCATATGCTAACAACAAGTGCATCGTTGTGTGGGTGGTGGAGACGTCGAGCATTTTCCTTTGAGAACCCAATTATGGGGTTGTCAACCTATGCCATCTTTAGAACAAAACCTGTCAGCTGGACATTCTGAACCATCCTTTGGTAAGTCTTACGTGCCTTTCTAGACTAACCGGAAGCTGTGCTGTGCCCTACAATCATCCTTATGTCTCTTAGGGGTGGCCTGGGGCTCTAGTTATCCCTTCTTGCAGCCTGCTCCTATGGCGGGTTTGCCCTTTCCTTGCTAACGAATCGTTGTAGTTTTCCTTGTCTTATTAAGGCTCCAATTTGTTGCTTTAAGTTATAGCATTCAGACGTGTCGTGACCGTGATCCCGATGAAAACAGTAATACTTGTCGCTAGACCTCTTACTGGGATCCCCTTTTAACTTACTAGGCCACATCAAGGGCGTGTCATCCTTGATTTTCATCAAGACCTAATCGATCGGGGCCGTTAGCGAGGTAAAGTTTGAGAACCTTCTAGTGGTGGGTTTGGACCTATCCTCTCGATTCGGGTCGTCGTTCGTCCCCTGTCCTGCTGTGCATCTTCTTGCCTTTCCCTCTTCTTAGGTTTCTCCCCTCAGGCTAATAGCGCGTCTTCTACGTTCACATACTTAGTGGCTCAATAAAGCATGTCCAACATGGTCTTCATGTCATTTTTGTATAAAGAGAACAAAAACTTCTCCTTCCGTAATCCATTGGTGAATGCAATATCAAGTACCTTGTCATTAGCTTCATATATCGAGAGCGCTTCCTTGTTGAAGCAGGTTATGTAAGACCTCAGCGTCTCATCCTCCCGTTGCTTGATGTTTATCAGGCACACAGAGGACTTCTTATAACTGTGCCCCTTAATAAAGTGCGAGGCAAATTGCGTGCTCAACTTCTTGAAGGTACCAATGGAGTTAGGTGTCAATCTGTTAAACCATACCCTTGCAGGACCCTTCAGCGTAGTTGGGAAGGCTCGGTACATGATTTCTTCTGCCACACCTTGTAAGTGCATGAGGGTTTTGAATGACTCCAGGTGATCCAAAGGATCCTTAGACCTGTTGAAGGCTTCTATCTGCAGTAAACGAAACTTTGGGGGAAGGGGGAATGTAGTAACAGGAGTAGTAAAGGGCGAGTCCATCTAGTGGACTAACTCGTTGAGGTCGTTTCATACCCATCCCCAAAGGGCGTTCATCATGAATTTCATCCGTTCCTTCATCATTTGCATCTCTGCAACCATGTACGGCGATGCCATATCTGCGATGGATGAACGGCTGGTGTCTTGTTGCTCTTGTCTGCTCGAGGCATTGTTGTCTTCTAGTCCTTCTTGGTTCATTCTTTCGGTGCTGGTACCTTCTTGCTCCTCCCCACGATTGTTGGGTCCCGCTTTCCTTTGACGCAATTGTTCCTCTAGCTCATGGTTTTGTTTAGTAAGGCGTTCTAAAGCTGTAGCGAGAGTCTATACCTGTCTTTTGAGGGCAGTAGTGTGTGGTTCATCTCCGCTATTGTTGTTGGTTGCCATCAAGCGAGTGAGTACCATAAAACTCTTTGTCTAGGAAGTGGTACTATGGCTGCTATTTTTTTCTCCTTACCCCATAGATGGCGCCAACTAATGATGCCAAAAATCGTCAGTGAGCTGTACAATCCTCACGTGCTCTAGACAAAACCTGCGAAACAAAAATAAAGAAGACCTTGTAGAGAGTATCGGTGTGGTACTGGCCAAATACCCTCTAAAGGTTAAGTTAGAGAGAATTTCTACAACTCTAGAATGCCAGAGTTGGGAAAATTATGCGTACCTCGACTTGTGAGGGCTTTGGGAGTTTTTGTAGTAATGTAGAGTTGACCTTCGTTTCTTGGTGGAAGAGGTATTTCCTTGTAGGGAAGATCCTCATTAATACAAGTATTTTGTAGGATCCTTTCCTTATAGAAATTCCTTTGATTAGGGTTAATCTTGTGATGCAAGGTATTTCCTTGCACAGATATTCGTGAAGATCAAGCCAAGCCATGCTAGACCTGTCGACTTTCTCACCTCCTTAGTCTCTTGCTTCATCTAAAACTTCCCGTTGACTTCATAGAGACGACCGTCAGGTATCGCAGGGCAGTCGTCTTTTTGTGGTGTCATCGCTTTGGGTCTCGTCCGCTTATAGGAAGCCAACGAGCTCTGAGGAGCCATCGGCTTCCTTGTGTGCCATACTTTGAATCTCTCAACGAGAACACCCTTATCATTAACCATGGAGGCCAAAGTAGCTAAGGCATCCGCAAATTGATTTTGAGCTCTAAGGATGACTGTGTACTTAATCTTGTCAAAGGTTTTGGTCAAGTCCTCCAAGTATTGTTGATAAGACTTCAAGTGTTCCTCTTTCACCTTTTATAACTTTTTTGTTTAGGCTATAACTAAAGTTGAATCTCCAAAGACTTCAGCCTCTTTTAGCCTCAAATCTTGAAGAGCTTCCATTCTGGCAATACAAGCCTCATATTCAGCCATGTTATTCGTTGCTTCAAAGTTCAACTTGATTGCCAAAGGTACGTGAGATCCCTCGGAGGTGATCAAGAGTATTCCTATTCCATTCCCATATTGGTTCATGGCTCTGTCAAAGAACATCTTCCATGTCCCTAACTCAACATCGAAAATGTCCTCATCTAGAAAGTCTTTTTTACCATCTTCCCCCTCTATAGGATTCTCGGCACAAAAATCTAACACGACGCTTCTTTTGATAGTTTTTCTAGCCACATACTTTAAATTGAATTCGGCCAATAAGATCAACCATCTTGACAATCTTCCACTAAAAGTGGGCTTCTCGAAGAGATACTTCAGTGGGTCCATTCTTGCTACCACCTATATTTGGAAAGGTAAGATGATATGTCTCAATTTCTGTATGTCCCAAACAAGTACAAAACATGACTTTTCTATGGGAGTGTACCTATTCTCATAATCATGAAACCTCTTGCTCAAGTAGTATATGGCCCTCTCATTCTTGTCATTGTCCTCTTGTGCAAGCATACTTCCAACCACATCCCCTAAGATGGAGAGGTATAGAAGTAAGGGTTTTCCATGTTGTGGAGGCACTAGGATAGGTGGGTGGAGGAGACATTCCTTGATAAGTTCAAAGGCTTTTTGGCACTCATCGTTCCATGTATGTGGTTCATTCTTCCTTAGGAGTTTGAAGATAGGCTCACAAGTGGAAGTGAGCTTGGCAATGAATCGACTAATGTATCGTAATCGACCCAAGAAACCCCTTATCTCTTTCTCACTTTTGGGTGAAGGCATCTCCAATATGGCTTTGATTTGGTTGGGTGGGTCAACTTCTATTCCTCTATCACTCACTAGGAATCCTATTAATTTTCCGGCGGTTACTCCAAAGGTACACTTTTATGGGTTCAGTCTTAGCCTATTCTCTTTAATCCTCGCTTTCTTTATCCTTGGATTTTACTATCATATCATCAACATACACCTTTAGCTCATTATTCATCATATCATGTAACAAGGTTGTAGCCATCCTTTGGTAGGTTGCCCCGGCATTCTTGAGGCTAAATAGCATCATCATGTAACAATAGATCCCCATTTAGTAGTGAACATGGTTTTGGTCATATCTTTGGGACCCATCTTGATTTGGTTGTACCCCGAAAAATCATCCATGGAAGACATCAAGGCACTTCCCGCCGTGTTATCTATCAAGACATCAATGTGAGGGAGAGGGAAGTCATCCTTAGGGCATGCCTTGTTCAAGTCCCTAAAATCCACACACATCCTCACTTTCCCATCCTTCTTAGGTACGGGTACGACATTGGCTATCCATTCGGCTTGGTGTACGGGTTTGATGAACCCTACCTTTAATTGCTTCGTGACTTCCTCCTTGATTTTAAAGAGCCATTCGGTACTCATTCTTCTCAACTTTTGCTTGACAGGCACCATATGATCATGAGTATCAATGTGATGTTAAGCTATCGTGCGGTCAATTCCAAGCATATCTTTATAGGACCATGCAAACACCTCTTGAAATTCCACGAGGAGTTCTTGGAGATCTTTTCTTTCTTTTTCATTTAGGGTTGAGCCAATTTTAATTAAGCGTGGATTCTCATCATTGCCTAAATCAATAGTTTCAAGCGTTGGTTCCATAGGTTCAATTTTCTTTTCCAATAGTTTATTAATTTCATTTTCAAATTCATTTGAATCATTTAAGTGCAGGATTTCAATGTTATAGGACACATCAAAGTAAGCCAAATCAAAATTCACAGCTTCGGTTATGTCATACAAATCCTTGCCCTTGTTGAGGAAGTCTCTTCACATATCGTCAAGGAACCAGTCATCATCATCCCCACTCCAGCAGCTAATCATTTCATCATCTCCTTCTTCTTCTTTATTCATCACGAGGAATTGGTAGTCATCAGAGGAAAGGTCCATGTTGCTTTTAAGCATTAAGCAAGCTGGGGTGACTTGAGTTGTTCCCACCTTTGAGGTCCATTTTGGCCAATCATGATCTTCCCATATTCTTGCGCCTCCTGATTCGGAGAAGTCATTGATATTGACCCTCTTGAAAGTCCATGGTCCAAGAGCACTCTTTGTGGCATAAAGTTAGGTAGAAGTAGGTGGACCTTCTATTTTGCCATCATGCTGTTGATGTTTTCTTGAGTCAGCTCGCTTGGTTCACAATTAGCCTTGTCTTTTTCAGCTTCCTCTTTTTCGATCTCAAAAAGGTGGTGTATTATCTTCTTAAGGACTTCAACTTGCGCCTCTATACACTTGAGCATCTTTTTGCACGAGGACCTTCTCACTTGAAGCGTCCATCTTTCCCTTTTGAGGGGTCTTCCTTTTGAATGTCTTGCCTTCCATTGGACTTGGATTGGAGCGATGTTTGAAAAGAAGTCCAATTTTCATTAAGTTCATGTCCCAATTAAAGGTTTTTTTTTTTTTTTAATTTTTTTTTTAACTTTTTAGATGTGCTTAGAAAACTCTTAAGTTCATTTTAATGAAGGCCCAATTACAATATCACTCCCTTCCCTCTCATGGATTTTTGCCCCTTGTTTTATCGAGCTTTGGTCCATTTACAATAAAGTTCTCATCTCACTCTCATGGACTTTCATTAGAATGCACTTAGAAATTTTCAACCCTTTGTCTCAAACATGGTGTAGACACCACATTTTGTATCCCTTATGACTTAGGCCCTTATTCCCCAATGATGCTTAAACTCTAGGGCCTAAGGCCAGTTTAGAGCCTAAGGCCAGTTTAGAGCCCAATCAGATATTAAATTAACTTGAGGAGTGTTAAAATGGAAAATATAACCTCTTAAATAAGCAAAAATCTATTTTTGGAAATAAAATGACAAAAGTGGCCCTCAACCTACGTACGTAGGCCACGGTTGTGTACGTGGGCCAAAGCATGCGTACGCAGGCACATTCTTGTGTATACAGCTAGGGTTTTAGAAGTACAAGAAATGCAAATTTTCTACAATAATGACTAAGATTTGGAATGAATCCCACATCATCCGAGAGCCGCTCCATACCCCATTTTCCACTATATAAAGCCTTACATGGTACATTTTTAAAACACACAAAAATCCCGCTGGAAAAACCTAAGATTCACTAGAAAATAGTGAATCAAAAGGGAGTTTTTCACAAAACACCCTCAAGTCATTTTTATTTGATTGGGATCTTTTCTGGCTCCAATCCTTTTAATTTAACGTCGCTAATCACTATTTTATTAAATTGTGATAAATTTGACTAAGGGGAACAGTCAAAAATAAAGCCTAGGAGCTTTTTGCTTTAAGATATTCTCTCTAGCTTTCTTTTTATTTTCTGTCTTTCTTTTCTTGTTTTAATCTTGTTTTTGGTTTGGTTTATGTTTATGCATGTTTGTCTAGGTCAGTATATTGTTCTGTTTATGTTCTAAGCAAGCTAGGTTGTTAGAATTAGGGTTTTCTTGCTTGTGTTTTGTTTTCTGGTTCGTGTTTCTGGGTTAGGGTTTTGAGTACGTCCCATGCATACATGCCATGAGCATGCGTACGCAAGTTAAATCCTGTGTACGCAAGCTTCAAGTTGCATACGTAGGTGCTTGCCTAGAACCCCTAATCCAGATCTCTTGTTGTTTTACTCGTTTGTTTCACATGTTTTGTCTCTTTTCTTTTAAAGCCTTTTTCACATGTTTATATGTATTTGTGCCTCTTATATGCTTAACATGCTTAGATTAGGTTTTTCTTTCCTTGCTTTGATGTCATGTCATTTATTCACATGTCCACATATTAATGCCAAAGGTGTTGTGTTGCCAAAAGGTAAGTAAAGGTAAGTCATGCATTCACATGTACATGCATAGTGTTTGATAACATGGTTCGATGATGAGCATGAATGTGTTTTATCAAACAACATAATCTTCATGTCCCCAATGTGATTCTTTGATATTTACATGTTGCTGCCTTAGATGAGATGTATGATATGATGAATGTTAGGTGGATGATATATAGGGTGATAGCATGCCAGTGTGTGTGTGAGTTTACGATATAAGTGTTGAGATTGTTTTTAATAAGGTTAAGGTATAAGATACAATGATGGGAGGCCAACCTTAGGGTTGGGCAATCTTGGGTGCCTAACACCTTCCCAAAAGCATACCTAAACTTCGAACCCATGCCCTGGTAATAAGATCAAAAGGTCCCTCCTCGAAGGGACACTATATATATGATTCCTAGACCATTGCAAAAACTAGGTGGCGACTCCCCCCCCCCCCCCTCTCCCTTAGGTCCATACATGGGCTTACAATGTATTCATCACCTTTGGCTTTTCATTTTTCTTTGGAAATAGCCCTTTAGCTAGAATATGTTGTAGCATTCCTCTTAAAGTCCATGCAGTTCTCATCATTTTAGGCCTAGGCATACAACAAGGAGGCCCAAGATTAGGGAAGTTCATATTGGTTTCGTAGGATTTTGGATGCTAAGTCCATAGCATATTTGTTACCTTAGACCCAAAGTCCTTTTTCCAAAAGTGCTTTTTCCACTTGGGCTTATGATTGCAATTAGGCTATGGTCTTATGAACCTTTCAAGTTAAGATATACCTTTGGATTTAGGAACAAGCCTCTTATATGTGAGAACTTATTTTCTTTTATCCCATAACATCGTAAGGTATACCATAACTTTAGGGCCATCCCCTCAATTTTTATGTCTTTTATTTGTTCTTTAGAATTAGCTGAACACATGATATATGGTGGAACACACAGGAGATATAAAGGGTATCCTTTGTGATAGGGTCTAGGATCTCTCTAGTGTGGGTAGGCTAAAGGGATAGATAAGTAGGTAACTCACAACTAGGTGGGCTATGATTTTAACTGAGGGACTAAGTGGACCCTATAGTGAATTGGTAGCAAAATTTTAACGTACTCAAAGCCCATTATAGGCAATGGCACCAATTGTGAGTTGGTGGGATAAACTTTGGAAGATTTGGGCCCGAATGGAGCCTTCCATCTTCCCACTCATCACCAACTGAGGTTAAGAGACAAAAGAGAACAAGTAATGTGTATGTAGACAAGTATTGAAATAGTTTTATTAAGGTTAAGAAGTAAGACACATAGGAATTAAACTCACTATCCCCAGTGGAGTCACCATTATGGACATAAGGGGGTCTTGGAGTTGCCACCTATTATTCACAATGGTCTAGGAACCATATATATAGCATCCTTTCAAGAAAGGACCTTTGATCTTACTACCAAAGTATGGGTTCAGAGTTTAGGTACGCTCTTAGGAAGGTGTTAGGCACCCAAGATCACCGAACCCTAAGGTTGGCCTCCCATCATTATGTCTTATCTCTTAACCTTATTAAAAACACTTTCAACACTTGTGTCTTAAACTCACACACACACTAGCATGCATCTAAACATACAATTATGGCATTATTATCCCAAAACAACACACACACACACACATATATATATATATATATATATATATCAATCTAAATCAAAAGAGATCCAAACCCAAACACAAATAAGGAACCCTAGCATACAAACGTATTCATCTCTATCACCAAAAAAAGGATCATAACACAAATGCATGAACATTTCCAATGCGTGATTTACCCTTTACTTACCTTGCAGCAACTTAACACCTATGGCATTATGCATGAACAAGTGAATGCATGTTCATGATATTTAGACAAGACATAAACATAAAACCCTAATCTAAACATATTAAAGATAAGCAAGCATACAAGACAGAGACTTAGGTATGTATAAACATATGAAAATAGACTAAAGAAAACATCATGTGAAGACAGAAACAAAACAGAAAAATAAAAATTAGGGTTTCTGGGCAGTGGCTCATGCATTCAAGAACAAGCCTGCGTATGCATAATCAAGCTTGCATGCATAGGCAAGATTATGCATACGCAAGTCCTTGCCCAGAAGACCTAATAACACAGAAATAGAGCAGAACTTTAAAATGAGAATTCTAACAGCCTACATGCACAAAACATATAGAAAGCCTAAAACTAACCTAAACAAACATATATAAACATAAACTAAACAAAGAAACAAGATTAAAACGCAGAAACAAAGCAGAAAATAGAAAGAAATAAAAAGAAAAGGTTGAAACTTGATACCTCAAAAGGGAGTTCCCAAGCTTTGATTATGACCGTTCCCCTTAGTCAAATCTATCACAAGTTATTAAACAAGCGATTAGTAATCTTAAACCAAAAGAATTAGGGATAGGAAAGGTCCCGATCAAATATAATTGACTTGAGGGTGTTTTGTGAAAAACTCCCCTTTGATTAATAGTGAATCTTAGGTTTTTCCTATGAGATTTTTGTATGTTTTGAAAATGTACCATGTAAGGCTTTTTATAGTGGAAGAAATGGGGTTTGGAATGGCTCCCAGATGATGTGGGATTCATTCCAAACCTCAGCCATTATTGCAGAAAACTTGCATTTGTTATGTTTTTGAAACCTTAATTGTGTTCACAGGAGTGTGCCTACCTACACATGCTTTGGCCCACGTATGCAGGCCGCTATCCACATACGTGGGCTGAGGGCCACTATAGTTATTTTATTTTCAAAAATAGATTTTTTCTCATTTGAAAGGTTATATTTTCCATTTTTAACATTTCTCGAGTTAAATTGATATCTGAATGGACTCTAAATTGGCCTTGGGCCTTGGAGTTTGAGCATTATTGGGGAACGGGGGCTCGAGTTGTAAGGTGTACAAAAAGCGGTGTCTACAAGTAGGTCTATGTACTAGAGGTACACCTAGAGCATTAGAAACTATATGTTTAGTTATATTAAACTCTTTACTTCTAATCCAAGTAGTCAAAAAATGACCACCTATATCCTCAGAATAAATAGAGAGATTCGAGTGGAATTATCTCTTCAAGGCAGCAGGAGGGGCATGAGAAACATCACACAAGGAAACCCAGTTTCTAGACACTAGACTCCTACAAATGGAAGGATCTAATTCATCTAGATCAATCTGTGTTTCCCCCCAAATAGACCTATACTTGATTAAAGTCTCAAAATTTTCCTTAGTCCTAGCTGTAGGAAATCTAACCCTATCAACCAGTAAAGGGGCAGAAGAGAATGCTGTGGTTCTATTGGCTTTGGTTTTAAACTTTCTACCAACCTTAGGAGCTATATCTAAGATTTAAAGAAAAGAAAAACCAACAACAGAAACAAAAACCAAGGGCAGACTACATCAGATAGAATTAGAGCACAAAATTGAGAGAATTTTCAAAATCTATATCATGCATGATGCAGAGACACATATGATGCATGAACTAATGCACAAATCAGTTCAATTTGATAGGCCAAGAATGTATTGACCCTTTGTGATGAATTAACAAATTAATTAGCCAAGTTAATTAATTAATTCAATTGGCATGCAATACGCGTTGTAGCACAAACAAATCACCGATTAACTAAATGCAACGGAAATTAAATTGACATAGTGATTTGTTTACGAATGGGGAAAACCTACATAGCAAAAACCCCACTAGTTGATTTTAAGATCACCACTCCTAGGAATTCACTATTATCACAACAAGCAGTTACAAGTAAAGGAATCCCAGTACTTTATACCAACCTACAGTTGAACCCTTACCCCAATACCCATTGGACTTGTTCTGTAGTGACAATCTCTCCTGTTCAATGCACAGCTCCTAATACGTAACTAACCAATTTGATGAGCAGATCCTAATATGCGGCTTACTCATAAACTTGAGAAAGATGTTGGCTGCAAAGTTCTTCAGTTCATCATACGATGAAGATCACGAAGCTCCTTGGTCACAAACCCTACAGTGTACAAACACAGTAGCTTCTTCTAGAGAAAGATGAATTAGGGTAAATTTTGTCTTCGGTCACAATTTGCATGAACACAACTTTGCTTTACACTCACACAACCTTTGACGGCCCTTAAAATAATCCTTATATATGTTTAGGGTTGTGAGAAAAGAAAGCCCAAACATATATACACGGATTGGATGAAAATCAGAGTTGAAAATCTATTTTCCATACACGTCGATAAATAGCTTATCGTCGAGATAGCTGTCGAGCATCGGGCTTTAGCAGCTTTTAAATCTCGATATATACTAGTTGTCGAGCTTTAAAATCCAGCAGTTCTTCACTTGTTTCTTGGACAAATTTGCATGGCTTTAACACTTATTCTTGAAACTTTGTTTGTTGAAGTATTAAACACATCCTAGATCTGCCCAATTACAAGTAAAATGAATTTTTTCAAAGGATTAGTCAATTCTAATTTGACATATGTTCATAACATTAAACCACATATGTCCTAACAAAATTTTATCCCAATTTTAAAAATTGACCAAGAAAATTAGAAATTTTACAAAATCCCCAATTTTGGAATCCTAATTTTCTAAAAATTCATATATTGATCAATTGAACAACACAACAGTTATAAAACATGTTATAATTAGTCAATTAAACAATATCACAAGCCAATTTCAATTAATTTTACCTCATTGAAAAAAATCCCCAATTTCTCAAGAACACATAAACCCTAATTTGGAAATTTTGTAGAAATCATGAAAATTTTGAAATTAAATTGAGGGATTCATGTTTAAATGATGCATGAACAAAAAACCTATCCAATGAAATGGATCAAAACAACCAAAAAATCAAAAACCCTAAAACTCCTTTGGTTCAAAAATTTTGAAAAATTTGATGAAAATGCATGAATGAATGTAAATTAAATCAAAAAGGAGGGATAAAAAGGTCTTACTAGGTGTTGAGGAAGAAAACCCTTGACGCTTTGACTCAAAAAAAAAAAAAAAAAAAAGACTAAGAGGAATTAAGAGGGATCGAAGAGGAAGAGAAAAAATAATGAAGAACATTGTTCAGATTCCTTTTATTTTTAACTGAAAAAAACGGTTTTCGATCAATTGGGAGGAATTGAGCTAGGCATAAAAAATGTTTTAAAAAAGGTTAGCTCAATACCGTGCGATCTTGTTTGAGTAGTGACATCATAACTGTGGATTATATTAAATCTAATGATAATCTCGCAAATCCATTTACCAAGGCCTTGGCAAAAGATAGGGTCTAGAATACATCGAGGGGGATGGAACTAAAGTCCATAGATTCATGAGTCATGTATGGGGATACCCAACCCAAGGATCAGAGATCCTGATAATTGGGTTCAATGGGAAAAACAAACCATACGATGGTCATAAGAAATGCACTATTTATTTCTTCAATTATTTATTTTGTAAATAATTTTTTAATTGTTCATCCCTATGATGTAAGTGCATTTATCCTATAATGTGGAGAGCTTGAGTAAAAAAATCTTAATGAAATTTGTAGCTCGTATGAGTGGGGTATTAGAATTACAGGAGCACCCTTGACAAAATTTCACCTATGTAAATGTAGGGGTGGGGCCACTCCCTATGAGATTTGGACTTAATCTCAAATACAATTATGAAACTGGGATCAGCACACGGCCGTAAAGTGCTAGCTATAAAAGCTCATGTCAACACCTGGGTTGTTATGTGTAAGCAATGACGCTTGATTTCCCCAAAGCAGTCCTAGTTCAAGTTGGAGACTACTACGACTCTGGAGTTGAGATCGCTATTTTACTAAGTGAAGGTTCAATGCAAAGCACACCTTCATGATGCATAGTGACCCGTCTTTGCCTGGTAATCTCTCTTTAACTAAAAATTTTAATATTAAAATGAGTGGGGGATTGTTGGAGCATTTTAATATTAATTAATTAAAATAAATAAATATTACAACATAAATGTAAAGATGTGGGACTGAATATGGAAGATGAGGAGTTAATGAAATTGTTTAATCCCACATTGAAAAGGAGAGAGACTATTTTATTCTTTTTAATTGTGGTGATTAATGGGCTAATATGAATTGGCTCAGATATTAGGCTAGATATGTGTGCAAGGGGAATGTGAAGGGTGGAGGTGTCAAACATGGAAGTGAATCAGCCTCTTGGATCCTCCTACTTGACAGCCTATTTAGAATAATTACCATATCCGTTGGTGAGTAAATGGCTCGAATTAATACTCCATTTTTATTATGAAAAATGAAGAGCCATAAACCCACTTAATGGACTATCTGTTTGGGCCTTTTCATTCTTCAAAAACTCCTTATCTCACCATTAATTGTGTGACTCCAGCCCATCAGATTAATATCCAGCAATTAATCTTGTAACACCCAGTACATCAAAATAATGGATCTAATTAATCAAATTAATTTGGATAGTAATTTTGTGAGGCCCATTGAGCCTATAAATAGACTCACTCAAACCTAATCCAAATTACTGCAATATACACACACACAAAAATAGTGAAATTCTTGGCAAGGAAGGGTGTTCTTTTTGGTAGAGCTTTGGGCTTGAACACTTTGTGCAGAAGTTGTTCTAGCTATACAACACTTGTTGGGCTATTGTATCTAGAGGGAGACAAGTCAGAAAATGTTTGCATCAATTACAAAGTTTAGCCAATCAAGGGCTTGAATCTCCTTAAAATTGAGAGCGAGTGTTGCACCTCAGTCCAAATAGTGTTGTGTAATTTTTCCCTTTAAATTAATAATATTCAGAAGTATTATTCAGTTTCTCTTTGTGTTATTTCCATTATTATTGTATTTGTACCAACATGTTCTTGATAAAATTATCTATTTTTTTAATGTTTATTAAGGTATTGTATTTTTTATATTTATAATATGAATAATGAGTGTACTTACATTTGGTTCCTCTTTAGGCCATTTAAGACAAATAAAGGATAAACCATTTATAAGGAGCATTACAAAAAAAATTTCTACCCCGCATTAGATTATTTACAAAATATCTCGCCTTATATAATAATTGAATGTAAATGAATTATGTTTTCTTGAAGAAAAAAAATTACAAAATTTAAAACACTTTCAAATAAAAAATATATATAGTTTAATTTAGAAATTTTAATATATTATATTAACTATACTTTGTTAAAAAATAATCATATCATTTTAAAAAGAGTTTAAGACCAATACTTACAAGTTACATCTACGATTTTCATTTTTTAGTTAACCAAAAAACAAATAATTAAATTTTATTTATGCATTACATAGATCTGCAACTAGTTAAGTCTAATAATTGAAATTATACTTCATCCTTAAGAGATCTGAAATGGTCAAACTAATACTTTAATATTGCATGTTTAGGAAAATTAGCAACTGGTGAGCTCACCTCGATGTAATGGCGGGATAAACACAGTTGCCTGTCTCTGAGTTAGCGAGGAAAAATTTATTTACGTATTGTAGAAGTCTGCGACTAGTTAAAATGGTCAAACTAATACTTTAATATTACACGTTTAGGAAAAAAAATTATGAAAAGATCAAGGGATAGGCCATCTATTCTTCAAGAGGGAGAAATAGTGGGAAGAAAAGGGACCTTCAAAATAACCACAACTCTGTTAGAGCATCCAGATACAGAACTTGAATTTTTTACTGTTTTCTCTAAACTTTTCCATAATTTTTATGGTAACTTTCCTCAATGAATAACTATACTATGTTTTCTACCCTACCGATGCAACTGAACCATTACAGCCTAGCTTGTCTCCAAATTATTTAATTAATTAATTTGACAAGTAATTCACTTACAAGTTCAGGGCTACACCAATAAAAAAATGATCAATGTTTATTTCACACTAAAAAAAAAAAAAAAAAAAAAAAAAACCTATAATGGTGACTTATTTACGATTTCAAAGTTTAAAATCATTATTTCAAGTTACGATTTTAGTCTTTTTTTTTTTTTTTTTTTTCTTTTTTAGTGTGTAACAACTTTTCCTGGCAAAAACATTTGTTACGTGAAGAAGCTGATTGCATTAAGGCCACGCTTGAAGAAGTCTAATAATATACATACATTCAAACTCATGTAAAAACAATATTTACACAACATTACAAATTTTTGGATATGATTTTAAGTTTCTCGTGAGGAGCCTACGTTATAGGTATGAGGTAATAAAAAAACAAACAGATCTCTCTCTCAATTAGCTTAAAAAAAGAAGGCTTGAGGAACTCAAATATACATCAAATTCAATCCAAGATCAAGTTTTCTTTAAAATACATCAAGGTGTATGAGGTAATAAAAAATAAATAAAAAATCTGTCTCTCTCAATTAGTTTAAAAAATCTAGGCATGAGGAAGTCAATTATACATCAAATTCAAAATTAGTGGAGGAAGTGAGGCCTGTCAAAGTTCAACAAATAAACGAAGCTAGTGACAGTTGAGCGACTAGTAGTTTTCAGTACTAGATTATACATAAACTGTTGTAGTTTTAGTCTTTATCTTATTGTGCAAATGATATGCACTTGCACAATTAGTTAGAAACTCTGTTCCATGGTGTATGTAACAGAGATCGTGTATGAATTCCATAATTAATGCAAACACAAATTCTCACTTCCAATATAGAATTTGTTAAGGCCTACCAAAAGAACGATTGATTCTAAGATCATGGTGTTCCCTCCTCACGCATGAATGATAGGTCTTGTCATGAATGTAATTGTTGTGATATAGTATAAAGTGCAAGAATAGAAATCGTACAAATATTTCTTTGATTGATAGGAACATGCAAATCTTCTATCAAAATCCAGCCCCAAATAGCATGCAGATCCTCAAATACCTGAAAATATGCAAAATGTGATGTGAGACACAGTAGTTTATAAAACACTGAAAAACATTCTTGTTTTGCACTTTCTTTAAAAAATTGAAGCATGAAATTTTGCAGGATCAAGATGAACGATAACATCACAAAAGGTGAGTATAGTGTTACCTGGAACAAATATGATGGTATACAATACAATAACATTTATGCTGTAGATCACTTACAATGTAATATGGTATAAATGGGACAGGGTTATATAAGTTATTGAATTTTAAATGAATATGACATTAGGTTTCAAGCGTTAAATTGGTTTCTTATACATCCATTTCCCCTTTCCCTTCCTCTTGCAATTTGTGACCACTATCTAATTTATTCCATTAAAAAAAAATCCAATTTAGTAATAGTAATGATAATAATAATAACCCAAATCCAATCTAGTACACTCCGTTTTTATCTCCTAAATTTATATTATGTTTGCAATATTAGACACTCCGTTAGAAATACACTAATGTGACCATTAAGTGACACATCAGCGAGCCACGTGTTTGTGGTTGGTCCAATGAAATAATGCAAGTGGATTTGTCATACCACATCATTAAATGACCAAAAAATATTCTAAAAATGAAAATAAATACTAAAATTTAATTTAAAATTTTAGTTTAATTTAATTTAAATATTTCTTCAACCCTTTTTTTCTTGGATGAAAAACAGGGAACAGGGCTTTATACCTGCCAAGTGCTAGCCATTTCAAACCAAACGGAGCCCACATTTGCAAACACTGCATACCCACCAAGCCTTAGACTTTCTTGGGAACCAAACGGAACCCATACTTGCAAACCCTTTGAAACCAAGAACCCATCAATTTTATTTTAACCAAACAAAACTGTAGGCTTGGATTCATTGATAAAATTCAACTCTGTGATATGCTATATATATGCAAATGTTGGGTGAAAACATGTTTGATGCGGTTTTTTTTTTTTTTTTTTTTTTTTAATTTATAAATTTTGATGTAACTTATTAGAGCATTCACGTCAGTCTTCTCAAATATTTAGCTAAACTAATCCTAAACGCTTTACTTTTTTTAGTTTAGCTATCTATTTTTTTCATACACATACATTAGCCTCAATACTTCATCAATATTGGAATTAAATATTATTTCCACTTATTCACATTTTTAATCCCAAATTCTATAACCACCAAGTTCAACCACAACCTAGTAGGTCCAGCATACCAACAACCACCAAATGCCAAAATTCACTCAACATTCACAAAGAACCCAAATTACAAAACCACTAAAATCAAAATAAAAATATCAAACAAAAAACAAGAAGAAGTCGAATCTAACTGCCACTAGAACCATCGAATCTCACCACCATAACACCACCAGAACCTTCAAATTGTACCACCACCAGACTAGGTAGCATCACCACCAAAAACACTAGATCTAGTGAAGAGAGAAAGGGGAGAAAAGAGATAAACCAGATCGCATCACCATCAATCCACCGCCCACCAGAAACTCTACCTATTTAGTGGTGATTGTTATATGGCAAAGAGAGAGAGAGAGCAGAAGAGAGACAAACAAAGACAACGAGAGAGAAGTTGAATAAAAAATATATGTTTTTGAGGAGATTCTAGCCCTTTGCCCTTAATTTTGAAAAAAATTAGCAATATGCCCCTTTTTTGAAACTATATAGGGATATGCCCCTGTTTCAATACTCGATTACTTTAAAATCGAGTTTCATTAAAATACTCGATTCGTAGAAAATCGAGTTATTTCAAATAAAACTAAAAAAAAAAAAAAAAAAAAAGCATAGAACTCGATTTTAGGGAAGTCGAGTTCCAAAACGCCGCCATAGGGCTTTAAAACGTCACTATAGGGCTTAAAAACGCCACTATAGGGCCCCTTGAACTTGGTATGGGGAGTTATAAAAATTTTTGCAGGAAAACGCCGCTATAGGGCTCCAAAACGTCACTATAGAGCTTAAAAACATCACTATAGGGCCTAAAAAATCACTATAGGGCACCCAGAAAAAAGCGATTACACTTATAAAAAATTTTGCAGAAAAACGCCGCTATAGGGCCTTAAAACGTCACTATAGGGCTTAAAAACGCCACTATAGGGTACCGTGAATATGGGCCAACCACACTTCTAAAAATATTTGCAGAAAAACGCCGCTATAGGGCTTTAAAACGTCACTATAGGGCTTAAAAACGCCACTATAGGGCTCCCTGAATATAGAGCAATCACACTTATAAAAATTTTTTTGCATGGAACTCGATTTCCTGAAACTCGAGTTCCATGGAAATTTTTTTTTTTTATATTTTTTTTAAGTTTGATCGGGCATAACTCGATTTTCTACAAATCGAGTATTTAATTGAACTCGATTTTAGGATAATCGAGTATCGAAACAGGGGCACGCTCCTATATAGTTTGCAAACAGGGGCATGTTGCTAATT
Source organism: Quercus berberidifolia (assembly GCA_028535905.1). NCBI lineage: Eukaryota > Viridiplantae > Streptophyta > Magnoliopsida > Fagales > Fagaceae > Quercus > Quercus berberidifolia. The sequence goes on from JAPQVW010000002.1 coordinate 12,342,600, forward strand.
TTTTTCAAAATTAGGGGTAAAATGCCAGAATCCTCATGTTTTTGAATGTAGTGATGATAAGTGCTTCATTACAAGTAGCGAGACACTATGCATCGTTAACAACTTTTGTTAAATTGGCGAGATTGATGCATGCTTGTTTTGGTTAGGTTTAGAAATTTTTTTGTTGAAATGTTAAGTTGGTGAGGCTGATGTTAATGCTCTTATATGAAGAAAGATTGGTGTTTGCTTGCTTTGGCTAGTATTTGCTCGGAAAGGTTTATATTTTACAAAGAGAGTGCGATCTAATCTCAAATCTAATCTCAAATCTAATCTTGATAGAGGAACTGAGAAAGATCTGTGAAAGAGGGGAGAGAAAGTAAATTAGATAAAATAAATAAAGAACACAAGTAACAACCATGTATTTTTACATAACTTTATGTAGCATGATGTGGGTAAATTTTAGGCTTGGTTGGCTAAAATGTGGTCACTTTTCTATTATACAAGCACTAATGTGAGTGCTCTAAGGGAATTAGTTTATTTCTTTGTGGTGTTTGTGTTTTCAAATGCAATAGCATGGTTGGTTGGATGCTCTAAGATTGTAATAGGTTTGATTAGGTTTCTTGGGAAAATCTGCTGTTTGGTTACCTAGAAAATCTCTACTAGTAAAAATATTTTTTTTTTCAGTCTTTAAGGGTAAAATCAAAATTCTAAAATTTTTCCACAAAAAAGAGTTCTAAAATTTTATGGCATAAACTAAAATCTAAAGATCCCCAAATTTTAGGGATGTAGTTTGTACTCTAACTTAAACTAAGTGCGGAATAGAGTAAATGCGAGCAGATAAACAAAATAACTACTCTAAGCCATATTCATTAAAGCACAACAGTAAAATGAAAGCTAAAAGAGTAGGGAAGAAGAATGCAAACACAAGATAACACACTGATGTGTTATCGAAGAGGAAACCGAAGAACTTGGTGAAAAACCTCTTTGTGACCCTCCAAGCGGTAAATCTATCTACTAGATAGTGAGTTGGGATACACGAATAGCAAGAGACCCTCTAAGCCTAATCTACCCTGATAGGCCAAAAACGAATTGACCCCTTGTGATGAATTAATTGATTAATGAGCCAAATTTATTAATTAATCAAATTAATATGCAAATGCGTGGTAACACAAACAAATCACCAATAAACTAATTATGCAGCGGAAAATAAATAACACGGTGATTTGTTTACAAATGGGGAAAACCTAACGGCAAAAACCCCACCAGGTGATTTTCATGTCACATCTACGGATCCCAAGAAATACAGATCAGAAATTCTGTTTTTGTAAACCTCGACAGATAGAAGCTGTCGAGCATTTGTCGAGATAGCTGTCGAGCCACGAGGCTAAAACAACTTCTTAAACCTCGACACATGCTAGCTGTCGAGCTTTAGTAACTCTGCACTTTCAGCTTGTTTTCTTCGATAGACTTGAAGACTTCAACACTTGATCTTGAAACATGGTTTCTTGAAGTATTTAAACACATCCTAAATCTACCCAATTACAAGTAAAGTGCGTTTTGTCAAAGAATAAGCCAATTACATAAAATAGTGACATATGTTCCTAACAAGTGAATCACATATGTCCTAACAATCTCCCCCTTTGGCAATCCGTGACAAAACCACAACAAACAAATGAATATATGAGAGAAGTCATAAATCACTCAACTCATAATCACTTGTTGAATACAATAAAATCTATCCTAGCACAAACTCTTGAAAAACTTTGCAAGAAGAGAGTTTATAGCAAGTAGACTTTGACAACCTGTATTTCTGAAACACTTTAAACAAAACTCATCAAGGCATCTTTGTGTGAAACAGAAATAATAGATTGCATACAAGTACTAAGAAGCATGTGCATAAAGAGAGAAAAGAAACAACACATGTAAGGGTAGGTGAAAGAAAACATACATCAACATATATGAAGAAGATAAGTACAATGTATGTCAAAAATGGTCACAAGACCCATGTACAAGAACAAATGTATCTAAAATAGAGAAAAGAAAAAGATACAAGTAATCCTCACTACATCCCTCAAATATCAACACTCCCCCTAACAAAAATGTCCTATACTGACTCTCCCCCTAAGAATGACTACTCTCATATATCAAAAACTACTCCCCATTTTTGTCACGAGTGACTAAGGGTAAGAATGTCAAGTAGACATCTCATTGGTAGAGCTAGCATCTCCATCATCATCATCCGAAGCATCATTGTCATCACCATCATCATCATCTTCCTCAGACTCAGACGCCACCAGAGAAGGTGGTGGAGGAGAAGCCTCAGGAGCAAAACCACCCATGGTCGCCTGTCGTCGTGCAATACGACCGACATGAACATTCACCTGATACAACTTCGTAGAGAGAGTATCAAGGCGAGCATCCATGCACTGCTAAGCAGAACAAGACGAAGTAGAACGGGAGGAAGGAGCTGCTGAATCCGACTGTTGAGACCGAAACTACACCTCACTACATTTAACGGTAGCGTAGTCTATGGCACACATGACAGGAAAATGGTTGGAAGAGGGAAAAGGAATAGAAAAATGGCATAGAATCCCCATGATAGCCGAAGGGAAAAAGAGCTTATCACAGGTAGCCGTATCCCTATGCACATCTAAGATAGAAAGAATAAAGTGTGAAGGAAAATCTATAGTGGGTGCTCTAATAAAGAAAGAAAAAAATAAGCACAAGGCTCTGTGATAGAGTTATAGTGAGAGAGCGGGTGCAAAACAAAAGTCATCACCATGTTCATGAATCTAGGACCTTTAGCAAAAGGCCGACATGGTGTAAACTGATGATCACCCAAATCTGGGGGACGCTTGCAGAAAGTGGAAATCATCTTGTCTTTGGACATAGTCCTCAAACGCTCACAACTGGGGTAGTTAGGATGCTCTACCCTCAGAACATGAAGTACATCCGCAACAAGCTGCGGTGTGATAACAATGCACGTACCTCGAACGTGAGTAGAAAAGAGAGGTACTGAAAAATCGAAACCATGCATGTTGGAGTAAAACTCCTAGATCAGCACGGTAGGACAAGTGACTGGGACATCACACAGTGACTCCCATCCCCGACTGTGAATGACAATGGGAAGGTCAGTGTTGGCGAAGTTCGCCAATATGACTCGGCGTTCCGAATGAACACCTCGTAGAGAAAAGTTCTCCGATAAGTCCTTTCGGGCATCCTCATCATGGAACCGAATGTGAGAAGGAGTAGGATCAAATGAAGACGATGCCCTAGAACGCAAAGGGTTCTAGGCCAAAGCTGACTTACGCTTAGGTGTCATAGACATGACTAACATAAACAAGAGAGAGAGAGGGAAGAAAGGGACAATCAAAAAAGCTCCAAACAGTTCAAATATAGCAAGTATATTGAAAAGAAAGTATGTATGCATGGAAAATGCATGAACATGTGATATGCAAAAGAAATTGAATCATGGGCTCAGCCCAATCCAATCCTACCAGCACACAAATAGATTGCACACATCTAAATGCATGATAATACTGTTATAATGCAAATGTGATGCAATGCATGAAGTTTTTAAGATCAAATCTTCAAAACCCAACCCAAAATTTCAACAAAAACTCATTAACTTTGAAAAATCCCAAAAATTTTCAAAAACCCTAAAACCTAGGTTTCAAAACATGAAATGCATGAAATGGAAGAGATTAAAGGCTTACCAAGTGAAGAAAATCTTGAGAAAGCTTGAAGAAACCTTGAGGAAGAGGTTTTGGAGTGAGAGAGAAGGTGTTTGGGAGAGGAAGAGTCAGAGAAAACGAGAGGGAGATTGACAGAGATGAGAGGCGGATCGCACGAGGTGTTTAAATAAAGCCTCAGTAAATCTCAACAGATGAAGGTGTTGAGACATCTGTCGAGGTAGGTGTCAAGAAAAAGGCCATCGACAACTGCAGGTGTTGAGCAGGTGTAGAGGAAGAAACACCAAAAGCAAGAATAGAAGCTCGATCGATCGAACTAGTTGTCGAGAAGCTATCGAGGATCCAAGAACTTTCTCAATTGATCCACCAGCTGTCAAGGATCTGTCGAGATTGTGATAAGAAAAGACCTTAAGAGCTCGACAGAAGGCCATGTGTCGAGGAGGTATCAAGGAGGTGTCGAGATTGCTTAAAAACCATTTTTCAAGAAGGGAAAAACACAGATACAAATGCAATCAAGCATGCAACTCAGCCAAAGATCCATTCAAAATTTTATGCTCTCAAAAACATCTCTCAACAAAAAAAATTTAAGCACATGGATCCCAAAAACACACACACACACTAAACAAGTCTAACCAATTTTATATTTCAAAAACAAGTCAAGACAGTTTAGTGAGCATACATTAACACATGTAAAACCTCGTGATGGCCAAATCACATTGTACCTGCACATGTATCAAGAGTAGCAAAGAATATTGCGTGGTGTGTGTGAAAAACATCACAAGATTGCATAAGTGTATACATGTTATAACGATTTGAGATATGAGAAAATCACTTTAACTCACACACAATCATAACTGCTTGATAGGGACTATCACCTTCGAGGTACATCCTATAACTCCCACATCTCCTAGAATACACGCTTGCAATCATATTTAAAGCAATTTTGATCTTTTTACTTTTTATTTTCTTTGCATATTTTTCTTTTAAGCAAATCATGCATGGACATATAAGAGATAGAAAATAAATACCCAATGATGGTAAGCATTTGACATTCCAATTTTGCTATGCCAAAGCACACAAATGTCATTGACACTACACTTTTGCTATGCCGAAGCATACAAGTGTCATACTATGATTGGCGGGTAACAGTGGTGAGATGGTTATTTTTGCCTCATACTATGATTGGCGGGTAACAGTGGTGAGATGGTTATTTTTGCCTTTCTCTTAGGATTTTTTAGTCCTTCCCGTCAAAAAGAGTGATATGAGTGTTAAGTACAAGAGATAACTTAATCTTATTCATCACAAACAAGAGCCACAAAGCTCACTTGCTTAGTTGTACATAGAGATGCTCATTTAAGCTAAAAGAGATACAAAGTTTAGAAAACTGGCCATTCAAGGTACACAAGTACCAATGTACACATAACACACTGCTTTTGTATTTTTCTGATTTTTCAATTTATTTTTATTTTTATTTGAAAAAAAAAATAAAACTAAAAAATAACCAAACAAAAATATGTTATACAAAGCAAAGCATAAAAACTAGATGCAAATGCATGAGGAAGGAAGAAAAGAGAAGAAGATCATCTCATGGAGATAACACCAATGTTTTGATGAAGGAATTTGAAGTGTTTACTGTCAAAAGGTTTGGTAAACAGGTTACCCTTCTAATCGTCGGTGTGACTAAACTCAAGAGTGAGAGTACCATCTTCGACAAGCTCCCTAATGAAGTGATGTCGAATCTCTATGTGTTTGGTTCTAGAATGTTGAACTAGATTCTTAGATATGTTAATGGCACTGTATTGTCACAATAGATAGTGAGATGCTCTTGACAAATACCATAATCATGGAGGAGTTTTTGCATCCATAGGAGTTGGGTGCAACAGCTACCGGCAGCAATGTACTCAACTTCTGTAGTGGATAATGAGATGGAGTTCTGCTTTTTACTCATTCAAGAGACAAGATTATTACCCACATAGAAACAACCCCCTAAAGTACTCTTTTTATCATCAACATTCCCAGCCCAATCAGCATCAGAGTACCCAGCTAAGACATCACTTGTGTCCTTGCTGTACCACACACCAAACTCAGTAGTGGTTTTGACATACTTTATGATTCTTTTTAAAGCAGTCATATGGGACTTTTTAGGATTAACTTGATATCTAGCACACATTCCAATACTGTAACTAATGTCAGGTCTACTAGCAGTAAGGTAAAGAAGACTACCTATCATGCTTCTATATAGAGATGGATCAACACTTTTACCTAACAAGTCAACAGTGAGTTTAATATTTGGGCTCATAGGGGTTCTGACAGAACTAGTAGATTCTAAACCAAACTTTTTCACAAGATTCATAGCATATTTAGATTGAGATAGGAATATACCTGAATCTTGTTGACGAATCTGCAACCCAAGGAAGTGAGTTAGCTCTCCAATCATGCTCATCTCGAACTCAGCCTGCATGAGTTTTGAGAAACCATGAGCAAGTTCATCCTTAGTCAATCCAAAGATGATGTCGTCAACATAGACTTGAGCAACTATTAGTTCGCCATCTTCTCTTTTGATGAAGAGAGTCTAATCAGCCTTTCCTTTTGTGAACCCATATGACACCAAGTATTGTGTAAGCCGATCATACCAAGCTCTGGGGGCTTGGTTTAACCCATAAACTGCCTTCTTGAGGTACAATACATGATCCGAAAAGTGTGGATCAATGAATCCTTTTGGTTAAGCCATATATACATCTTCTTTAAGTAGCCATTTAAGAAGGAAGTCTTTACATCCATCTGATAAAGCTTGAACTTCAATTGGCAAGCCAAAGCAAGGAGAATTCTGATGGACTCCATATGAGAAACTGGAGCAAATGTTTCATCATAGTCTACTCCTTCTATTTGGGAGTATCCTTGAGCTACAAGCTGAGCCTTGTTGCAGATCACATTGCCCTCCTCATCAGTCTTATTGCAGAATATCCACTTTGTACCGATGATGTGTTCACCCTCCGGTCTAGGTACCAAGGTCCAGACGTCATTCCTCTGAAACTGAAGCAGTTCATCATGCATTGCTTCAACCCAACTTTCATCTTAAAGAGCTTCTTCAACTTTAGTGGGTTCAACCTATGACAGATAACAAGGAGAAAACACAAAGTTAGCAACACATTTATCAACTGTACGTTTCCTTAATGTGAGTTCATTCAAGTTTCCCACAATATCTTCTAGAGGATGATTTAGCTTAATCCTAGAGAAAGGTCCTTTCCCCTCATGGGATTCAGAATCTGGTGAAGTGGTTATATCTGTAGAATCTTCCACAACATAGGAGTACCTGGAGTACTAGGTGATGCAGGTTCTTGTTCAACAATTTCTTGAACTTCCCTAGGCTCAGGAGGAAGAATTTCTTTGGTGAGTTCCTAAATACCTTTTTCAGAACCGGAATCTAAAGACTCATCAATAACAACATTCATTGTCTCCATTACCTTCATGGTTCTTTTGTTGTATACCCGATAAGCCTTACTTGTAGAGGAATATCCCAGAAATATTCCTTCATCACTTTGGGAATCAAACATTCCCACATTCTCCCTATCCTTTAGGATGAAAATCCTAAAATACTTCACATTAGGCTTCCTTCCTTTCCATAACTCATATGGAGTCTTCTTAGTACCGAGTCTAAAATACACCCTATTAACCGTATGACACTCAGTGTTAACAACTTCTCCCCACAAGTTTCTAGCCACATCCTTATTGTGTAGCATGGCTCTAGCCATCCCCTGAATAGCCCTATTCTTTCTTTCTACTACACCATTCTGCTGAGGAGTAATAGGAGCAGAGAATTTTTGAGAGATACCTGATCATATGCAAAACGACTCCATGTATGAGTTCTCGAATTCTTTACCATGGTCACTTCGAATTCGATCAATTTTCAAGCTCTTTTCTTTCTGCAGTCTTGTGCACAAAGTTTCAATGTGCTCAGGAGCATCAGACTTGGATCGTAGGAGAATGACCCAAGTGTACCTAGTGAAGTCATCTACCACAACCATGATGTATCTCTTACCACCAAGAGACTCGGTTCTAGTTGGACCCATAAGATCTAGATGTAGAAGCTCCAATGGTCTAGATGTAGCTGATGTCTGAGTGCCAGGATACTTAGCTTTTATCTGTTTTCCAAGCTGGCATGGTCCACATACCACATCGCTCATTCTACTTAGCTTTGGTATCCCTAAAACTGACTCATGTTTAGATGCAATAGAAAGATGTTTGTAGCTAGCATATCCCATCCATTGATGCCATAGATCTTCATTCTGCAAATGAATGCTATTACACACAATATCAGCATTAGGAACCAATCCATAACAGTTGTCAACAGTGCAAACACCACTTATAAGTTTCTTTCCAGACTTATTCATGACAAGACACTTTCCCTTGGAGAATAGCACCACGAAGTCTTGATCACATGTATGACTTATACTCAGCAGGTTCACCCTCAGACCTTCTACATATAGAACGTTTGCAATATCTGGTAGTCCAGGTAGAGAGATGATTCCCTTTCCTTTAATCTGTGATTTGCTCTCATCACTAAAAGTGACATTGCCACCTTTCTTAGACTCGAAAACCTTGAAGAGAGATCGGTCTCTAGTCATGTGTCTTGAGCAACTACTGTCAAGGTACCACAAACACATGTCCATCACTTTAAATGCGAACTTCATCATAAAACACACTTTATGCTTAGATGACAACTCAGTGGGAATGGTACTTTCTCTCAACTGACTTATATGAGCTAAGCCTTTAACTTTCACTCTTCTCAGACGAACTCCTTTGCACATTTTCATTCTGAGACAGTCTAGTTTCTTTTTAGCCAAACTGAGATCTTTTCCAATAGTCATCATAAGAGAATTCAAATAACTTTTAAACTTGCATTTTCTGAGACACTCAAACAAATAGAGATTAGAAAAACAAGATGTATTTGAAAGCAATGATCTCTTCAAGCCGGTTACAGCCATGACAACAGGGGTCAATGGATTAAACATAGCAAAGATTAAACTTAATCAGAGTGTGCCTGCTCTGATACCACTTGATAAGCCAAAAACGAATTGACCCCTTGTGATGAATTAATTGATTAATTAGCCAAGTTTATTAATTAATCAAATTAACATGCAAATGCATGGTAGCACAAACAAATCACCGATAAACTAATTATGCAGCAGAAAATAAATAACACGGTGATTTGTTTATGAATGGAAAAAACCTAAGGGAAAAATCCCACTTGGTGATTTTCAGGTCACCACTCCCGAAACTCCACTATTATCACAACAAGCAGTTACAAGTAAAGGAATCTCAAGTACCTTACCAACCTACAGTTGAACCCTTACCCCAATACCCAATTGGACTTGTTCTATAGTGACAGTTTCCCCTTTTGATGCACGGCTCCCAAGTACGTGACTAACCAATTGCACGGATCCCAGTACGCGACTTCAATCACCAACTAAGAAGGTTGTTGGCTGCAAAGTTCTTCAGTTCATCCACACGATGAAGATCAAGAAGATGCTTGGTCACAAAACCCTACGGTGCACATATACAGCAACTTCTTCAAGAGAAAGAGATGAACTAGGGTAAGAACTTCGTCTCTGGTCACAATTTGCTTGAACAAAGTTTGCTCAATGCTTATGCAACTTGTGAACACTTTGACGGCCCTTAAAACAATCCTTTTATATGTTTAGGGTTAGGAGAAAAAGAATGCCTAAAGACACATCTACGGATCCCACGAAAAACAGATCAGAAATTCTATTTTTGTAAACCTCGACAGATAGAAGCTGTCGAGCATCTGTCGAGATAATTGTCGAGCCACGGGGCTGAAACAGCTTCTTAAACCTCGACATATGCTAGCTATCGAGCTTTAGTAACTCTGCACTTTCAGCTTGTTTTCTTGGACAGACTTGAATGCTTCAACACTTGATCTTGAAACATGGTTTCTTGAAGTATTTAAACACATCCTAAATCTACCCAATTACAAGTAAAGTGCGTTTTGTCAAAGGATAAGCCAATTACATAAAATAGTGACATATGTTCCTAACAAGTGAATCACATATGTCCTAACATACCCAATGCACCTAAGCCCTCCAAGCTCTTACTCCAACAAGGCTTCTCGGAACAGTGTCATGTCTAGCTTTCCGAATCCCGCAATACTCCCAATTGCATCCACCAAAACTTGGCTTCTTCCAATGCTTCCCAGCAGTACCAAAAACTCACTTAACACTCAGAATGGGTGTGATAAGTGTTTGGGCTATCAACCTCCCAAGGATTTTGAAATGGAGAGGATGGAGTTGAGGAAAAACCACAATGGATTGTGTAGAGAATTGTGGGTATAACAATCTCTCACTCTCAAGGCTAGTGGCTAGGGTTTTCTCTCTGAAAGCACTCCTCAACATATGTGGGTAATGTGGGAATATATAGTGTGGGTAGAGATAGGGTGTATCAGATATGACAAAATAGCAAAACAGAATGTTTCACGGGTATCTCACAGGAAAGCCTTACCCACGAGACATTCGTGAAAACCAGCTGTCACCATCCTGTCATGACTCTTCACATTCCAGTCATGTGTTGGGCACATGCTTCACTTCGCGGGAAGGCTTCTCACGAGCTACCCATGAAAATTTCTTTAGTCTTCAATTGCCTTGAGTCTTCACACTCTCTCTCACATATAACCCTTACAATGAAATCCCACATAAAATACAAGGTACAAAAGATTAAACATAATTACAATCAAATTTGGCATGGAATTAAAGCCAACACAAAATAGTTGTAAATCACAACTTTACAATCTCCACATTTGGCTATTCCATGACAAAACCCTTAAAACAGACTCTAGACTTAAACGTGAGTTTAGGAATAGTCGTAAAACTCACTCACACCTAATCTAGAAGCTGTGAAGCACTTGCATGTATATACCAATAACTTGAAACACTTGCACACAAATAAAACTTTTATTAAGCTTATGACAAGTTGAATACACGGTACATATATAAGCCCGTAAAATGCGATCAAGGTAATAAACACTATATAAACAGTTAAGCATATCTTAATCATACAAGAACAGTCATTAAAGAATGACTACAATGAACATTTAACTAGTAAATGATCATCCGGACACGTAATGCAATTAAGAGCAATGCAAAAAACAATTGCATGTCCAACACATAACCAATGCGAAATACAAGACGTATTTGCATCAAGGATACGAAATCCAACAAGGGCACAAGTGTGTAGTACTAGAAGTACAAAAAAATGCTACAAAGCAAGAGTATAAATGATAGTACTGAAGATAAACTGAAAATTTTAAACCAAAGTACTTAAAGCATTAAAAGAAAGCAATGTAAATAACCAAGAGTCATAAAAACTATAAGAGTAAACATAAAATGAAATATAAACACAACTAGCCCTCAAACGCTAATAAGCTGTAAACTAGACTAGCTAAACAATGGTTAGACTATCCAAAAGTATGTGTGTATGCGTCAACTTTCTCCTTTTGAGCTTACAAAACTCCCCTTTCAATATGCACACTTCCCTTCTTGTGATGCTCTCCCCTTTACTATATACTATCATCCAATCTATACAGTGAACTACTCTCCCCCTTTTTGGCACGAATAGTTAAAAGTTGTCCTCTAGTTTGTGTTGAATCGCATCTAACTGAGTCTCAATGGTTGTAAGTCACATTTGAACTTGGCTGTTGGTAGAGTAGATGACATTTTCAAGTCCTGAAATACGCTCATGCAAGCCTTCAACCAAAATTGTCAATCTGTTGGCATGAGAGCTAGATTGTCCTGGCTGAGTGCTAGAAGTCTAAGGCTCAGGAATGTGAGGAGATGCAGTCTTGGTATGTCCAGGAGTAGTGTGAGTAGCTGAGCCATGACTGGAAGGAGTGACATGTTGAACAGATTCACTCTTTGGTGTTTTGGATAGATTTTGCTTTTCTCGCTCAGCAGAAGAGTGACTTTTGCTCTTTTGAAGAAACGCTATGGATAATGGGTGATGACAAACTAGGATCTTTCCATCTCTTGGTGGACGAACACCTTCATGTACCATGATTTTCATAAGAAGACTGCAGAAAGGAAGACACATTCGTGTTGTTGTTCGTGCTACCGTTTTCCCTAGAGTCTAGAAAATGTGAGCACAAATATCAATCGGAGCTCCTATGATGAGATCACACAAGAACTGTGCTCTTCCAAGATTGATGAATCCCATGTTGGACAATGGATATAGATTGGAGAACATGATCAATGTGAGAGTTTTTAGTTCAAGTTTGAACTTCGCAGTTCCAATGGATGTGCTTTTGGCTGAGACCTCATTTCAGCTCCAAGAATTTGAAGAATATCTGTCATTGGAGGAAGTCTATCATCATATGGAGAGTTGTCCACATTTGCGGGTCGAGTGATGCGAAGGATCTTTGCAAGGTAGTCTGGAGTGATGATAAACTCCTTTCCTCAAACCCAACACTTTAGTTCAACTCCAGTAAATCTAGCATTTGAGTAGAACTCCTTAACTAATTCATCAATCGGATCCTCAAAGTTTCTGAATAGATCAGCCCAATCTTTATCTGCAAAAATCCTAGGGATAAAGGTGGATCCCAAGGTGTCAAATTGGACAATACATTCCACCAAAGTGGGGGCTTCTTGAAAAAATGCTAGAGAAAGTCTGAGAGTTCAGGGGAGTCTTGAATCTCCTGCTGTTGGAGACTTCGGATGAATGCTGGGTCCTTTTTGAAACTAGTGATGACATAAGGTCAATCACGGGTTCTTTACCACGAGAGGAACAGTGATACATCTATAAAAACAGACACATAGCAAAGAAACAAGTGTAAAAACACAAAACAGGAACACAAACTTAATTAGTACAAGTTAGTCCATAACATAAGCACAAAGTCCAAAAAGAACATGAACAAAGTTCCAAAATCATGTTAACAGAGCTAATCATGTAAGCAACATATATTTAGCATGAGTGATATTCAAAACATGATAAGTGTGCAAGTGTGTGCATCAAGTGCATGAGGTGTGTCTATGTGATGCATGTGCAAGGCATGGCTAAGCACTGTTAGGTTCTAAAAGTTTAGAACAATTGGCAAATCATAAACACACAAGAACATACAAGCTGCAGGAAAAAGATTTCATAATTTTCCTGGGTCAATCGATCAAAGAACAGGCTCGACCGATCGAAAGTCATATCTGCAGAATTTTAATTAAGCTCAAACAACCGTTCAAGCCCATTAAGGATTAGGGTTTCAGATCTACTTCTCCCAGTATATAAAGGAAACCCTAAGCACATTTTTATAAGGTTTTTTAGAGAGAGAAGAGTATGCCTCTTTTGTATTTAGGGTTTTGTACCTAAAAAGCTCTCTCATATTTTCTATCGATGTTATTACTTGAAGAATCTCAAGATCCGGTATTGTAGAAGCTGTTGCCTTCTCTAATCATCAAAGGTGCTGATGATCTAAACCTTTAAGGGTGGTCTTGGAATCAAAAATAGGAGAGTTTGTGTTGCTAAACCTTTGAGTGGGATCTCAAAGTCACAAACGTGGGTGTTTGTGTTTTGCAAAAGCCAAAGAAAGAAGTAGTCCGTGGACTCGGAGCTATCATGGGGTCGTGGTAGTAAGTTTTCTACTCAAGGTAGCAATAGGATGTTAGTGGTCTAAGTCGCTATTATACAGACTTCAATTCTTTCATAGTGGTTTTGTTGGTTTATCTTGAGAATAGCTAGGTTAAATCCCTCCCTAGGTTTTTTACCGGTTTGGTTTTCCTATGTTCTTTATTTTCCACACTTTACAATAATATGATATATGTGTGTTAACCTAGATTTGATAATTTGACTAAGTAATCACTTGGCTAATTAACTAGGTTAATTTGGTTGTGTTTTAAGGAGTCTAAAAACAAACAAGCACAATTGGGTCAAAGTGCGTAAAACACACAACCAAAGATCAAAATATGGTAAACAAGTTCAATCAAGGTGATCCCCAAATTTTGGTACTCATTGGAGTCCAAAACAACACAAAAATGTCATTTGAGCATTTTGTTAAACACTTGATATGCACCAATACAACTAACATGTGGGCAATGCATGAACATGAGTAAAAATTGCCTAAATACATGTTAAAATTTCCATACGGGGCCAACACAAACACAAACAGATCAAATGGGACTGAGCCCATTCAAGAAATTGAATTTTTTTTGCAAAATCATAGGTTCCCAACCCTTTTTCGAAAATACGCAATTCAAGAAAAACCTAGAAATTTTTGCATAATCTAAGGAAATAAAGAGAAAAGATTGTATAGACATACCTTAGAACAGATTTGAAGAGGTTTTCTTTTGAGATTTGATTGGGCTTTTGACTGAAATAAGGTTTTGGGTTGAGAAAGGCATGAGGGAGGCAAAATGATGGAAAATAGGATGTGTTTGAAAATTTGTCACATCAGTCCTATAAAACTGAAAACATGCATTTTTCGCAGGTTACCATCTAGCGAAGTTACTCGCGAAAAAAACCTCTAAAGCACATAACTTTTATCGGGAAGACTTTACTTATGAGACAGTTGCGAGACAATCGTGAAAGCTTTTCTCTGAAATTCTGTGTTTTTACTTTTTTGCCTTAATTCATTTTCGCGGGACAGGAACATTCTCGATTGATCCACCTAGCTATCGAGAGGTGTCAAGAATGCGATAAAAAGCAACTGAAGAACTCGACAGAAAGGCTAGGTATCGAGAGGTGTTGAGGAGTTGTTGAGATTGCTTAAAAATAGTTTTTCAAGAAGAGAAAAACATAGATATGAATGCAATCAAGCATGCAACTCAACCAAGGATCCAAACAGCATTTTGAACTCTCAAAAACATCTCTCAACAAAAATATAAGCATTTAGATCTCAAAACACACACACACACTAAACAAGTCTAACCAATTTTATATTCCAAAAACAAGTCAAGACAGTTTAGTGAGCATACATTAACACATGTAAATCTTGTGATGGCCAAATCACATTGTACCTACACATGTATCAAGAGTAGCAAAGAATATTGCGTGTTGTGTGTGAAAAGCATCGCAAAATTGCATAAGTGTATATATGTTATGACGATTTGAGATATAAGAAAATTACTTTAACTCACATACAATCATAACTGTTTGATGGGGACTATCACCTTCGAGGTACATCCTATAACTCCCACATCTCCTAAAATACACACTTGCAATCATATATAAAACATTTTTATCTTTTATCTTTTTATGTTTCTTTGCATATTTTTCTTTTAATAAGCATATCATGCATAAGCATATAAGAGATAGAAAAGAAATACCCAATTATGTTAAGCTTTTGACATTGCACTTTTGCTATACCAAAGCATACAAATGTCATTGACATTGCACTTTTGCTATGCCGAAGCATACAAATGTCATTTTATGATTTGTGGACAATAGTGGTGAGATGGTTATTTATGCCTTTCTCGTAGGATTTTCTAGTTCTTACCATCAAAAAGAGTGATACGAGTGTTAAGTACAAGAGATTACTTAATCTTGCTCATCACAAAAGAGACACGAAGCTCACTTGCTTAGTTGTGCATAGAGATGCTCATCTAAGCTACAAACGATACAAAGTTTAGAAAGCTTTGTTTCAATGGCCATCCAAGGTACACAAGTACCAATGTACATAAAACACACAATGTTTTTGTATTTTTCTGATTTTTCAATTTTTGTTTTTATTTTTATGAAAAAAAAAAAATAAAGCAAAACAAAAAAAAAAACCACGCAAAAACATGTTAAACAAAGCAAAGCATAAAATTAGATGCAAATGCATGAGGAGGAAGGAGGAGAGAAAGAGATCAATCCATGGAGATGACACCGATGTTTTGACGAAGGAATTCAAAACGTTTTCTATCAAGAGGTTTGGTAAACAAATCAACCTCCTAATCATCAGTGTGAATAAACTCAAGAGTGAGAGTACCATCTTCGACAAGGTCCCTAATCAAGTGATGTCAAATCTCTATGTGTTTAGTTCGAGAATGTTGAATCAGATTCTTAGAGATGTTGATGGTACTAATATTGTCACAATAGATGGTAAGATGCTCTTGACAAATACCATAATCATGGAGGAGTTTTTGCATCTATAGGAGTTGGGTGCAACAGCTACCAGCAGCAATGTACTCAGCTTTTGCAGTAGATAATGAGATGGAGTTCTGCTTTTTGCTTATCCAGGTGACAAGATTATTACCCACATAAAAACAACCCCTCAATGTACTCTTTCTATCATCAGGATTCCCAGCCCAATCAGCGTCAAAATACCCAGCTAAGACATCATTTGTGTCCTTGTTGTACCACACACCAAAGTCGGCAGTGGTTTTGACATACTTTATGGTTCTTTTTAAAGCAGTCATATGAGATTCTTTGGGATTAGCTTGATATCTAGCACACACTCCCACACTGTAACTAATGTCAGGTCTACTAGCAGTAAGGTAAAGAAGACTACCTATTATGCTTCTATAGAGAGATGGATCAACACTTTTTCCTAACAAGTCAACAGTGAGTTTAACATTTGGGCTCATAGGGGTTCTAACAAAACTAGCAGATTCCAAACCAAAATTTTTCACAAGATTCTTAGCATATTTAGACTGAGATAGGAATATACCTGAATCTAGTTGACGAATCTACAATCCAAGTAAGTGAGTTAGCTCTCCAATCATGCTCATTTCAAACTCGGCCTGCATGAGTTTTGAAAAGCTATAAGCAAGTTCATCTTTCATAGACCCAAAGATGATATCATCAACATAGACTTTAGCCATGATCAACTCGCCATTTTCCCTTTTGAGGAAGAGAGTCTGATCAGCCTTTCCTCTTGTGAACCCATGTGACACCAAGTATTGTGAGAGCTTATCATACCAAGCTCTAGGGGCTTGTTTCAACCCATAAAGTGCCTTCTTGAGGTACAACTCATGATCCGGGAAGTGTGGATCAATGAATCCTTTTGGTTGAGCCACATAGACATCTTCTTTAAGTAGCCCATTCAAGAAAGTAGTTTTTACATCCATCTGGTAAAGCTTGAATTTTAGGTGACAGGCTAGGGCTAGGAGAATTCTGATGGACTCCATATGGGCAACTGGGGTAAATGTTTCATCATAGTCTACTCCTTCCATTTGTGAGTATCCTTGAGCTACAAGACAAGCCTCGTTGCGAATCACATTGCCCTCTTCATCAGTCTTATTGCGGAATATCCACTTTGTGCCGATGATGTGCTCACCCTCCAGTCTAGGTACTAGAGTCTAGACATCATTTCTCTAAAACTGAAGTAGTTCATCGTGCATTGCCTCAAACCAGCTTTCATCTTGAGGGCTTTCTCAACTCTAGTGGGTCCAACCTGTGACAAATAACAAGAATAAGACACAAAGTTAGCAACATATTTATCAATTGTTCACTTTCTTAATGTGAGTTCATTCATGTTTCACACAATAACTTTAGGAGGATGATTTAATTTAATCCTGAAATAAGGTCCTTTCTCTTCATGTGATTCAGAATCTGGTGAAGTGGGTATATCTGTAGAATCTTCCACTACACTAGGAGTATCAGGAGTACTTGGAGATGCAGGCTCTTGTTCAACAATTTCTTGAACTTCCTTTGGCTCAGGAGGAAGAATTTCTTTGGGGAATTCCTCACTAACTTTCTCAGAACCAGAATCTGAAGATTCATCAATAACAACATTCACAGTTTCCATTACCTTCATGGTCCTTTTGTTATATACCCGATAAGCCTTGCTTGTAAAGGAGTATCCCAGAAATATTCCTTCATCACTTCGGGAGTCAAATTTTCCCACATTCTCTCTATCCCTGAGAATGAAACAAGTACTGCCAAAAATTCTGAAATACTTCACATTTGCCTTTCTTCCTTTCCATGATTCATATGGGGTCTTCTTGGTACCGGGTTTGAAGTACACTCTATTAACTATATGACATGCAGTGTAAACGGCTTCTCCCCACAAGTTTCTAGCCACATCCTTATTGTGCAACATGGCTCTAGCCATCTCCTAAATAACCTTGTTCTTTCTTTCTACTACACCATTCTACTGAGGAGTAATAGGAGCAGAGAATTCTTGAGATATACTTGATCTTGTACAAAAGGACTCCATATATGAGTTCTCGAATTCTTTACCATGATCACTTCGAATTCGATCAATCTTCAGGTTCTTTTCATTCTACAATCTTGTGCACAAGGCTTCAATGTGCTTAGGAGCATCTAACTTGGATCATAGGAGGATAACCTAAGTGTACCTAATGAAGTCATCTACCACAACCATGATGTATCTCTTACCACCAAGAGACTCGGTTCTAGTTGGACCCATAAGATCCAGATGTAGAAGCTCTAGTGGTCTAGATGTAGCAGATGTTAGAGTGCCTGGATGTTTAGCTTTCATCTGTTTCCCAAGCTGACATGTTCCACACACCACATTGCTCACTCTACTAAGCTTTGGTATCCCCAAGACTGATTCATGCTTAGATACAATAGAGAGATGTTTGTAACTAGCATGTCTCATTCGTTGGTGCCATAGATCTTCATTTGGTAAACGAATGCTATTGCACACAATATTAGCATCAAGAACCAATCCATAACAATTGTCTAGAGTGCGAACACCACTTATGAGTTTCTTTCCCGACTCATCCATGGCAAGACACTCTCAGACCTTCTACATATAGAACATTTGCAATGTCTGACAGTCCAGGTAGAGAGATGATTCCCTTTCCTTTAATCTGTGATTTGCTCCCATCACCAAAAGTGACATTGCTAGCTTTCTTAGACTCGAAAACCTTGAAGAGAGATCGGTCTCCAGTTTTGTGTCTTGAGCAATCGCTGTCAAGGTACCATAAACACGTGTCCATAACCTTAAATGCGGACTTCGTCATAAAACATACTTTGTGCTTAGATGATAGATCAGTGGGAATGATGCTTTCTCTCATCTACCTTTTCAGAGCTAAACCTTTAATTTTCACTCTTCTTAGACGAACTCCTCTGCATATTTTCATTCTGAGACAGTCTAGTTTCTTCTTGGTCAACCTGAGATCTTTTCCAATAGTTGTCATAATAGAATTCAAATAACTTTTAGACTTGTATTTTCTGATACACTCAAACAAGCAGAGATTATAAAAACAAGATGTATTTAAAAACAAAGATCTCTTCAAGCCGGTTGCAGCCATGACAACAAGGGTCAATAGATCACATAGCAAAGATTAACCCTAATTAGAGTGTGCCTGCTCTGATACCACTTGATAGGCCAAAAACAAATTGACCCCTTGTGATAAATTAATTGATTAATTAGCCAAGTTTATTAATTAATCAAATTAACATGCAAACGCGTGGTAGCACAAACAAATCACTAATAAACTAAGTATGCAACGGAAAATAAATTAACATGGTGATTTGTTCACAAATGGAAAAAACCAACACGACAAAAACCCCACCAAGTGAATTTAAGGTCACCACTCCCGAGAATCCACTATTATCACAACAAGCGGTTACAAGTAAAGGAATCTCAGTACCTTATACCAACGTACAGTTGAACCCTTACCCCAATACCTAATTGGACTTGTTCTGTAGTGACAATCTCTCCTTATAATGCATGGCTCCCAATACGTGACTAACCAATTGCGATGATCCCAGTACGCGACTTCAATCACCAACTAAAGAAGTTTGTTGGCTGCAAAATTCTTCAGTTTGTCCAAATGATGAAAATCAAGAAGCTCCTTGGTTACAAAATTCTACGGTGCACAAACAAAACAGCTTCTTCACAAGAAAGATAAACTAGGGCAAATTCTATCTCCAATCACAATTTGCTTGAACAAACTTTGCTCAACACTTGTGCAACTTGTTCCACCTTTGACGGCCCTTAAAATAATCCTTTTATATGTCTAGGCTTGTGAGAAAAGAAAGCCTAAAAATACAATCACAAATTGGAGTCAAAACATAATTGAAACTATGTTTTTCATAAACCTCAACAGGTGCCCTATTTGTCGAGCTGCTGTCGAGCCACGGGCTTTAACAGCTTCAAGGCTCGATAGATGGCTAGCTATCGAGCTTTAATGACAGGAACTTTTCAGACTTGAATCTTGGATAAACTTGCATGGGTTTAACACTTGAACTTGAAACAAGGTTTCTTGAAGCATTAAATATATCCTAGATCTATCCAATTATAAGTAAAGTGCGTTTTGTCAAAGGATTAGCTAATTACATAAAGTAGTGACATATGTTCCTAACAAGTGAATCACATATGTCCTAACAAGGTCGACAAAGCTAAGGACTCTGAGGCAATGATAATTGCTACCTCTGAGGAAGCCAAAAATTGGGTGTGTCCTAGTGGATTATGCTAGTGAAAAGTTCATGCAATCAAGAAGTATTAATTCGGGGCATGATTGCGTGCCAGATAATAGCGAGATTTCCTCTGACTTGATTGATACGGTCAACCATAATCATGACTTAATGGGGAAACAAGGTGAGCAAATATCTCCGAAACAAGATGAGCAAATATCTCCACCGGGTTTTGAGGAATCAAGGATACGTTTTAAGGTTGGCTATGGTAACGGGCAAGGTAGAAAGGGTACTAGTAATGGTTGGCCCAAAAGAAGTGGTAATAAAGATAAGGGTGTGAGTCAATCCATGCATAGCCCAAAAGTAGTTGAGTTCGTGGAGAAGTCTACAATTGAAAGCTAGAAAGCAATGATGAGTTGGAAGAGGCTTACCAAAAGACCTCAGACTTTTATTAATTCTTCGATTGTTGATGTGGAATTTGGGCAAAGAAGGAAGCAAGAAGAAAACGTGAAAAAGGAGGTTACAGGTGTTAAGGGAGAAAAGAAATAGAGAACTATGAAGAATGAGAAAGGTAACAATTTTTTAGAATAAGTAACAATTTTTTACTTAGAATTTATTGTGGAAATATTGTGTATATAGTACTTTTTTTTTTTTATCCATGCTATTCACTTTCTAGAATCATCTTTATCTCTATCTTTTTTCCTTTTTCCCTCTCGTTTTTTCTCGACGTACGTATCCCCACTCTTCTCCACTTATCTATTTTATCGTCTTCTCCTCTCTTTCTTCATCTATGTTATTATTTTTCTACCTCTTCATCCCAGACGCCTAGTACAGTTATCTCTAAGCGGGCAGAGAATGAAGGACATTAGAAAGAGTCACTTGAAGGATGAGGGACAAAGGAGATTAGTGTTTACTATGCAAAGCTACACCGTTTCTGCTTGTCCTCACCCCAACTGCCAATGACATGAGGGCCAAGTAGGCCAAAACATTTTTTTTTTTTTCATCATTTTAATGAGAAAGATTGTGCATTATGTTTTGATTGCGGCTCCCTCCTAAGGTTAGAGAAGAAATTGATGGAAATATGAGTGTACGCAGCGGAAAAATTAAAAATAACGGATCTACTTCATTCGCAATCTATAACATGTATTATGTAAGTCTCAGAATTCAAGAATAAGAGAGTGTACCTTGATGGGGTGAAATTCAAAACTGAAGATCAGAAGTTTTTGAGAACACTTTCAATCTTCACTCCAATTCTACTTGTGCCCAAGAAGTGTGGTCTCTTAATCTGTTTGTTTTAAGGAGAATGAATGAGTGTTGCTCACTTTCATACAAACCATTTCATGTCTTACATAAAATCTGTATGTTTTTCTCCACATAACTGATTATCTAATTGGGTTAGCCTTTTGGGCCTTTCCAATTGGGTTTTAGTGTGTGGCTTGGAGTGGGACCAAAAGGGAACAAATAAGACTCTAGCTCCAATGGGCCTTGGGCTTTTCTGTCAACTCTTGACAAGTCCAAAGTTACCATTAATTATATTTAATACCACTATATAAATATAATTGTACTCTAGGCCTTATTAATAAATTATATCCCAAGACTTTATTATACATGTAACCCCTTTATAAAATATTCGTAGTAATACAAAGTTATGAATAAAGACTGCCACTTTGTAAATTACTACATCTTAATCCTTGAGTACCCGGTTTAATCCTTTAATGTTATTCATCATATATTTATGAAATCCAATTTCATAAATATATACTTTAGTCTTACTAAAGTGGTTAGGCCTAACTCTCTGAATAACAAACCCATTAAACTTATCTCAAGAGAATATTTTATATCTCCATTAAGAGACTATGAATTCCATCTTGAGAATATATGTTCTATCAACACTAAATGTGGCTGCCCGACATACTGAGGTTTTGATTGTTACTTTAAATCTCACTCCTGATATATCAAAGCAACCTACACTTCATGATCATGTCCATTATTCTCTCAGGATTAAGAGTTCATGTAAATATAAGTCGTGAGATTTATTATTCAATTGACAGTCGTTAGGAGAATAATAAATCTCACAGCGGTCCAGTTTAATATGTCTTAACTCTTAAAACATATCAACATATCAACTAGAAGTCACCACTTCTATGATCAAGAAAAATCATCTTAGTTGATATGTTATAGTCTTCGCAGATGAAATACCCAATTTTATCACCGACTACAAACCAAATTCTGAGTTTACAAAGAACTTGTGATTTATATCTTCTGTGACTAAATCACATAAATCACATACTATGCATCTCATGGACTATGATAATGTCTGAAGATTCATGTTACCATTATTTTAGATGATAATAAAACAACTTTATTATTCACAATATTAAGTCATACATCATGTTATAAATAATATCATACATAGCATCATACAATAGGATTTAGGGGCACTAATCCCAACAAAAAGGAAGTGGCTTGAGTTTGTAATTTGTAGCCGTTAAGATTATGCTAATTTTTTTATTCCAATTTATTTAGCCATGGAATTTTTTAAGGAAAGAAAATGATATGGGGAGTGAACAATGCTCTCTAGATCAAGAGAGTACTTTTTGACAAAAAATTAGAGTTTAAAAAGATTGTTAGAGCTAGAACCAATTGACTAAATACGTTAGCTTCTAAATGAAAACCTTGAATCCACGAGGGATTCCTTGAATCCATAAGGTAATAGGGTTCTGGAATCCACCAAAGAGAAATAGACAAAGTATGTATTTTTATAAATCTAAAAACTGAATTACTCTAGATGTTACAATATGTTTAAATAGTAATAGAAACCCTAGGGTGGCTAGGAGAACACCCAAAAACCCCAATTCGCACTAATTACAAGATTTGGTGGCAAAATACCGAATTTCACCAAAAATAGTAAAATTGAGTTAAATTCAAAATCATAAACTACTAACCTTAAGGTTCATCCCAAAATAGATGGGGCTTTATTCTAACTTTTGAACTAAAAGTTATTAAAGAAAAACAACTATTATTATAAATAGCAAAAACACTGTTTTTGAGGCCTTAACAAAGGAATTTGCCTAAAGTTGGGCTACGCTCCGAGTTTGGATCAGAATGTCGTTTCCTTCAACCTACCAAATTTCATGGAATTCTGAACTGTCACCCTGATGGCTTTTACAGGCACCCCCCTTGATCTTATGCCGTGACTTTTAGCACCCTTGTTGCTCTAGGAAGGTCTGCACTGTCTATTCTACATCATTTATTGTGTGTTTAATCTCCAAAAATATGTTTAAAAAGCCTATTGGAGGTGCTATTAGGGTATTTGTTAATATATATAGATTAATTTAGGAAGTTTTAGTATCACTTTTGTGAGAAATATAAAAAGCTTTTAAAAAAGTCAATTACTTTTTTTCTTTTTCCTTAAAAGGTTTCTAAAGGTATCTCTTAAAAATAGTTAAAATAACAACATGACCCAAGAAAAGTTGGGGTTTCCAACAATTTAACAACAGTTCTGTATGTGAAGACAGTAGGAATTCCTACCCTTTTTGGTTTTTTTTTTTGTTTTTGTTTTTTTTTTTTCATTCTTCTATTTCCATGGTGATTTATTTTGTGACTGGGTTTCATTTTTGGTGGTTAGGGCTTTTGTGGATTGCTGGTGGTGGTGTGGGCGGTGCAGTAGTGATGGAATGGTAGGTTTGGCCAGGATGGTGGTGCGAATGTGATTGGAAAGTTTTGGGTTTAGGTGTTGGTTATGTTATTGATGTTTGGGTTTGAAAGTTCAAATAGTGTGTAAAACACCTATGAACGTTTAGACCCCCAAATACAAAAATACCAACACAAGCTTATAATTTAACAATATATGTGCGAATATGAAATATAAGCTATAACCAAATTAGTAACACACTCTAATCTATAATTAAATACAATCACAGCAGTAATTGAAAGGTAAAGAGTAAAGGAATAGGGATGCAAACACAAAGATAACATGGTGATGTGTTATCGAAGAGGAAACTGAAGTACTCGGCGAAAAACCTCTCTGCCACCCTCCAAGCAGTCAATAATCCACTAGAGAATGAAGTTGGGATACATGAATAGCAGAAGACCCTTCAAGCCTAATCTACCCAGTGCACCTAAGCTCTCCAAGCTTCTTGCTCCAACAGGGTTACGCCAAACCTTGTCTTCTCTAACTTATCGAATCCCGCAATCGCCTATTGCATCAACCAAAATGAATTGGTCCCTTCTGAACTACTTCCCAAGCACCAAAATACCTCCTCACTGATATGGTTATGGTGAGATAATGATTTGGCTAAATATACCTCTCAAGGATATGTCAATGAAGAGGGTGAGAGTAGAGGAATTTGGAGAATCAAATGATAAAGATTGTGGATGAGTCAATCTTGTTTTTCTCTAGGGTTTCTCTCTCAAATTCTCTTTGGAAGCTCTCTACATTTCGTGGGTATAAGGGTGTTTATAATAGGGTGTATGAGGAATGCGAAGAGTTAGTTACAGCCAAACAAGGCATTCTGGCGACTCAAGCTCGCGACTGGAAGTTTTTTCCCGTAGTGCTCCAGCTGTTATGACCCTTCAGCTCCGCCTGCATGCTTCACACGTGTACCATTCTAGTGACTTGCCAATCGTAAGCTAGTCGCGAGATCCAGTCACGAGACTCTTCTTGAGTGTACACATCTTGAGCTTTCTTCACACTCTCTCAAACACTACTCTTACATAATTCCCACTTAAATATAGGGTATCTAATTGCTAAATTATAAGCAAATTTGACACAGAATAAAACCAACACATGATTGAATAAATTCAACCTTACAGGGTTGATTTGGGTTTAGGTGGTGGTTGTGTTGTTGATGGTGGGGATTATGGCACTAGCTGATGGGTTGTAGTGGTTGAGTTGTGGTGGTGGTTGGTTTCACAAAGAGAGAGAGAGAGAGAGAGAGAGAGAGAGAGAGAGAGAGAGAGAATATGATGAAGAGGAAGGTGGTGGTTTTTTTGTGGTAGTAATCTTTTAGACACAGAAAAATGGAGAGGAAGAAAGACTGAGAGAGAAGAGAAAGAGGAGAGGAAGAGAGAGAAAAATGTGTTGAAACTAATAAATAAATGAATAGATGAGATAAATAAGAAATGAGTTATTGGGTGTACTATAAAGTGGTATTGTATAGTAGATAAAGTAACTTTTTAGATGGTAAAATAGAATATTTTAAACAATCTTGAATGCTAATGCTCTAAGGAAGAAGAAATAGTCAATGGAAATTGGTAAGGTGTTCCACACATCCTCTATTACATCAGTGGCTTGATTTTAGTGAAGATTTTTTGGACAGTAATTATCCAACTGTATAACTTGGGTGGAAAATCTTTAACTTTTTTTTCAAATTTTCGGTAGTGCATAGTATTTATTCAAAAATGTAAATTTTAATAAGTTTTGCGTTAAAGTATAACAAAATTTTTTTAAAGCTAGCTTATTTATAATATGAAAAAAAAAAAAAAAAAAAAAAAAAAAAACAACAAAAAATTAGATTATATGAAAATTTTTAGAGAATTTTAATGTATGGTGTCCACTAATGATGGTTGTTCTTTATCATCAGACTAAGACACTCAATTTGTTTTTAGTGTAGAAGGAGATTGAAACCAAATATTTTATTCGAACATAAGAAAATTTATCAGTTGAGTTGATTGGAACCTAGAACAAAAAACAAAAATTTGTATCCAAAATCAATATAGCTAAACTACATAAATTTATGTATTCCATATGTCATTTTTTTGGGCATAAACTTACTATTATTTTGTTACAAAAGCATATAATAAATATGTCTCAAAACTTTCACTATCTCAACAAATTGATAATAGAGTCCTGGGTATTTTGTTTGGATTGAGGGGCTATTTTAGATTGCTATTGGGTTATTGATTTGTTCAAGCAATTGATTGTTGCAATAGCCACTAGCTCTATTTGGTTGTATAGTTATCGGTTTATTTGGGTTTTTCCAGGTTGAAGGCAAACATTTTTGTCAATATCATATACATATATATATATATAGACAGAAGACACATGAGATGAGGAAGAAGGGAAAGAGAAGACAAGACTTACAACACTAACTCTTATAAAAGGGCTTACTTTTGTAAGTACTGGCAAGACTTACAAACCGAAGACTCACTAACTAACTAATGTGGTACTTTAGATCACTTATCCTTTTTTTTTAGATAATATAGACAAAAGACACAGTGGCTTTGGTTCACGGTGGCTTCTGTGGTGGTTATGGAGAAGCACGAGGTGGCTGCATTGGGTTGGGAATGGGTTTTGAGGAGGAGCATGTCTGCTTTGCGATTTGGGTTTTAGTTGCAGTCGATCTGATATCTCTTTCCTCTTTATGATTTTTCTCTTTTTTATTTTCAGTCATTGTGATACGCATGTATCTGGAGATGTTCTAAAGTGAATTCTTTAGTGTCATTTGTACTTGCTATTGAATTTCCGGTGTCCAAAACCATTTCCAACAATTTGTTGGAGTATTTATTTCCTTGCCATGGTGATAGTTATGACACCTACATTTCTGTTGTCATTTATTCTTTTGTTTTAGCTAATTCCCCTTTTGCCTGCTTTGATGTGGTGCCACTAATGTATTGCCCTCTCACAGGATTTTATGAATGACAGTTATCCCTTCCCTTCCCCCACCCCCACTCCCCTTCCTAAATTCGTTTATACATGAATATAGCGTGCAACTTTGTTGCTGTCAATTTTTTTATTATTATTTTTTATGTTGAGGTTGATTTGGGTTTGATTATTTTTGGGTGTATGTTCTTCATGTTCATGGTCTGTGTGAATGAAGGGAGTGATCAATACCAATTTTTGATCTTGTTTCTCTTGTATTCTTGTGTTTTTGTTTTTTTGGAAGAGAGAGACATAAAATGACAGGAGAGACATAAAATGACAGCAAAAATACACATTTACTCCTATTTTCAACAGATGTGGATTATGGAAGATAAACGGTACTTACCTTAGGTCGGTAGAGTAACACTTTTCAAATCATTGGTAGACAAAATGATTTCGGGCCAAACTACATATAAGTTTATTACAATTATCCTAAAAAATAATCAATATATTTTATTTAACTTTAGTTTTTATATACAGTAATTTTACTATAAAAATATATAAGTTGTTCACTAACAAACACAGAATCACTATTCAATCATCTTCTAATTTTTTTTATAAAACAATTTGTTAGGTTCTAAATGTTTAGAACAATTGGCAAATCGTGAACACAAACTTGTCTAGATATAGATTTTGGAGTCTATAGATTTTATTAGACAATACTCAAGGTGATTTAAGTCAAGATTCAAGAATATACAAGCTGCATGAAGAAGACTTCATATTCTGCCTGGTTCGATCGATCGAAGAACAAGCTCGATCGATCGAAAGTCGTATATGCAAAATTTTAATTAAACCCAAACAGCAGTCCAAGCCCATTAAGGATTAGGGTTTCTAATCTACTTCTCCCAGTATATAAAGGAAACCCTAAGCACGTTTTTATGTGGCTTTTCAGAGAGAAAAGAGTGTGCCTCTTTTGTATTTAGGGTTTTGTTCCCAAAAACTCTCTTATGTCTTCTACCGGTGTTATTCCTTGAAGAATCTCAAGATCCGGTATTGTAGAAGTTGCTGCCTTCTCTAGTCATCAAAGGTGCTGATGATCTAAACCTTCAAGGGTGGTCTTGGAGTCACAAACAAGAGAGTTTGTGTTGCTAAACCTTTGAGTGGGATCTCAAAGTCACAAACGGGGGTGTTTGTGTTTTGCAAAGGCCAAAGAAAGAAGGAGTCTGTGGATTCGGAGCTTGCACGTAGTCGTGTCAATAAGTTCTACTGGTGGGTAGTAATAAGAAGTCGAGCGGGGGGGCTTGTAAGTCTTATTGTATGAACTTCGATTCTTTCTAGTGGATTTGTTTTTTACCTTGAGGATAGCTAGGTCAAATCCTCCCCAGGTTTTTACCGGTTTGGTTTCCTGGGTGATCATATCATTGTCTTATTTATTTTCCCCTGTTTTGCATGTTATGATCTTTGTGATTGTGATAACCTAGATTTGTTAAATTGGACTAAGTAACAACTTGGCTAATTACCTAGGTTAAATCAATTGTGTTTTAAGGGGTCTAAAAACAAACACAATTACTATACAATCTCTGGAGCGATGCAAAGAACAGTCAAATTAGATGACAAATAAATAGTCAAACTTTTTTTTTTTTTTTTATAAAGAGAGTTTCAACCTATGGCGTTTTCTTCTGATGATAACTCTTTATCATTAAACCGAGACATCAATTGGTTTTTTTGCGTAGGCAGAAATTGAGCCTCAAAACTCTTATTCAGCCATCAGAGACTTTATCAGTTGCACATCCAAAATTAGGGAAATAGGGCCTTTTAAACATATCACATCATGTCTCGTTTTAGTTTACACAAAAATCACTAATTTTCTTTATTCCATTCACATGTTACTTTCCACCGCGCTTACACATGTCACACCATGTCTCATGGAAACTAAAAATACACAAACAAGTCTTCATTTCTCTCTTTCCCATAAGGGTTTTACTAATGTATGCCCTCAAGGTAGGGACGGGCCCAAGATTTCAAGTTAGGGGAGGATGGAGTATAAGTAAAAAATATCATGAAATTTCAAATAAGCATCTATTTAGTATTAACAAACTATCAACAAAGATAAATACACAAAATCATTGTTTCATAGTACATTATAATGCAATCATCTACTAACAATAATAAAGACACAAAACACCATTATTTGTTACTACATAAGAGCCATGCAAAAATTTCTATCCATTTTAGCATAATAACCTACTTTTTTCATTTTATATACTCATTTTTCAAAATTCCTCACATTAAATTATTTATTTTACACTACATTTCATTCCTCAATCTAAATTATTTTCTTAAACATTCATTTGCATAGCTATAGTAATTGTGTAAATTTTCCTAATCAACCCCAAAATACACTCACATCATACATTAGTTTAGTAGGGTAAACTACATATTTAGTCCCTATTCTATACACCATATTTCAATTTGGTCCCTAACATTTCAATTGTGTCAATTTGATCCCTAACATTTTAGTACTGTCTCAATTTAGTCCTAGCCATTATTTTTGGAAGAAAATTGATGACATGTCTAATGATAAAAATAAAAAATTAGTTTTCGTTAATGTGACAATACACTAAAATTTTATTTTGGTCATTTTTCACATCATCAATTTTCATCCAAGATATAACGACAGGAACTAAATTAACATGATACTAAAAGATTAGAGACCAAATAAACACAATTGAAAGATTATGGACCAAATTGAAATATGGTGTAAAGGATAGAGACCAAATATGTAGTTTACCCATTTATATATCATTATACAAAAATATATTTATGCTATAGTAATGTGTAAATTTGCAAAAATTCATTTGTGCTACAGTAATTGTGTAAATTTACATAGTTACTATGGCACGAATGTATTTTTGCATAATAATACATAGACTGATATAGGTGTATTTTAGGGTTGACTGGACAAATTTGAGGCCTTATACTATTTTTAAAATGATGCAAATGCTATTACAATAAAATCAATGTAAAATTGTAGGGGAGGAGGGCCCAAAACTTTTGATAGAGGGGGCCCAAATATAAAATTGTAATACACACACACACACGCACATATATATATATATATATATATATATATATATATATATATATATATATTTCCCCTTAAGACTAGGTGGAGCCTGGGACCCCTTAGGCCCCACTTGATTCCATCCCGACCTTAAAGCATATATTAGTAAACTACTTTAAGAAACTTTTTTATGGAAAAATGTAAAAGTAATTAACTTTTTTGATAGCCTTTTCAATTTCCTATAAAACTTTTCCTAAAATAGATGATTAATGTATACCATAAAGGTATACATTAACGGGACCTTTCCAATAATGCTCCAGACACCATTCTTTAGATGTTAACAATATTTAGCCGCCATAATCAGGTGTCTTATCTTCTGGCTTTCCTCTCATCCGTTTCATTGTGTGCTGCATTTTTTTTTTTTGGATTGGTTGTTTCCTCTCTTTTTTTTTAATTATTGGATATGATTTTTGTTTTAATAATCTTGGTGTGATTGGTTTTTTGTCGATTAATGTTTGCCCTTTTTTTTTCTTGTTTTAGTTGGCATAATTTTTTTAATAAGGAAATATGAGTCAATTTATATAATTTACCTTTTTTATTCCCTCACTTTTCTCTTTAACTAAACAAAATAGTTTTTTTATCCTCCCAACTAAACACAAATGAAAGAAAATTAAATATTTTTTTTATCTCCTGCTTATCCATCCTCCAACCAAATTAATTGAAACCTAAGGGTGGGTGATTCATCAAATTACTAAGGGAGTAGTAATGCTATGGACAAACTTTTCCACGGTAGATTTTACAATTATTAAGTTGTTCTCTCGTGAGTGATGGAAAAAATAATTATTGGGCTCGTGAATGGTTGTTATGTCCATCACTTTCATGTACTAACTGCAATTTAAAAAAATATAGGTGTCTAGATCATTATTGGAAAGAGAGCAATGAAGACTTGTTTGTGTGTTTTTAGTTAATTTCCATGGCACATGGCGTGACATGTGTGAGAGTGGAGGAAAATGACATGTGAATGGAAGAAAGAAAATTAGGGTTTTTTTTTTTTGGTAAACTAAAACGAGGGTCACTTTCACACTACTAGTCTTGTCACACAAATATGCCCCAAAAAAAAAAAAAAATCTCTCCAGTCTCCTCTCTTATTCTCCCCCCCCCCCCCCCCCCCAATTTCTACTACACCACGATCTCTTCACTTCAGACTTCATACTAGACTTAATCTCCGTTCCTTTTCCTCTCTTTTCTCCTTTAGCTCTTCAACTTTATTTTCCTGATTACTGTTTATACTTCTGTTTTTCTTTTTTAGTTGGTGGAACTCTGGCTACTCTATAGAGTTGTGGCTATCTTGAAAGGTCATTTTTCTTCCCACTATTTCCCCCTCTTGTCTCTTGAAGAAAATAGGGCAAATTTAAGAATATAGGGCTTCCACAAGTGTCCATTCATATATTTTGGTATTAGGAGCGTACCGGAACAAAATGGCATCTGAAACTGAAAAACCTCTGAAAACGCTATTGTATATTGAATCATATGTCCTTTTGACAACGCTCCTGATAGCCTTTCTTACTGTCTTCGGATCATGGAGGCGTCGAAGCCACAGTTTGAAGCTCCAATATTCGATATGGGCATCTTATCTTTTGTCTACGTACCTGATAAACTACACCATGGGCCTGATGAAGTCAGCAACATTCCGTAATGAATTGTTTTCTGTTTGGGCGACGTTTTTGATTATTTTTCTTGGAAGCGCTGATTGCATCCCTGCCTACAGCCTTGAAGACAGTGAGAATCGGAAGAGATATAACTTGGAACTTTTTGTCATGTATTTTTGGCTGGGCTGGCTGATAGGTATGCATACTCACGAACTCAAATTTATGATTCCACTCTATCTCCTCTATTTCTTGTCTTTGAGAAGGACAGGAGGCAGAGCCGAAGCTTTGGAGTTAGCAAGCAAATCATATGGTTTGGTGAGAAACACCAAACTGGTTGCAGACTTCATGGAAGATGAGAGCAACAAAGAAGGCGATGAAGCAGATCCTACTTGCATGAAAGGTTACAAGTATTTGGTGAAAGTCGAAAAGAAGGCAAAGGTGAAAGTTCAAGCACCACACTACCATATGCAGTTTGAGACGGCAGATGATCATAAAGTCATTACCATTGATATGATCTGGCAATGCAAAGGGAGACTCTTAAGCTCCACCAGAGATTCAGACGGGCGACTCAAAGATATCTGCCTTTCTTATGCATTGTATAGGCTTCTCTGTCGTAGATTTGCAAAATATTCCTTCCCTGAAAGCTCCCAGCAGAAGACATGGAAGTTTGTTCGGGATGGGCTACTTTCCAAAGAAGGTGATCATGAGAGAGCATTCAGAGTAATTGAGCTGGAGCTCGGATTTCTTTATGATCTCTTTTACACAAAATATCCCGTCTTATTTGCCAAGGGACTTCCATTGTTAAGAAATTTTGAGTTCATTATTGTCATAATTGGTTGTTGGGTTGTGGTTCCCACTCTAAGGTCCAACTACCATGAAAGAAACACAGGTTCTGATTTGCACCTCATGACAACAAGTGGACGAACCTTGATGCTCTTCTCACAGGAGTAGTTTTGGTCGCTATACTTTTCATGGAAATTGTGCAATTTTTTTTTTTGTCAACTTCTCCGATTGGGCTAAGGTACAGTGGCTTTGCTATTATGTTAAAAAACCCATGTGGCATAATAAATGCATAGAGATGATCATACGAGTTATATGTCATAGGAAATTGTTAAAACCTTGGGATAGAAAACTTGGCCAATATTCTCTTCTTGAATCTTTTAGTCATAACCCTTCCATATTGCTCTACAATCGTTGGACTTCTCCTTTTATAGATAAGCCGAGAAATGGTCTAAAACGAAGTGCTCACGTCACATTGCTGATGGTAGTGAAGAAAGCAATTATTCATTCTCTAAAGACCAATGGGCAGCGATTGACAAATGGGTTAGCTTCTCTGCAGAGAAACGGGGTTGAGAATGAATTCTCTTGGGCATGTAGACTCGAGACACAGACGCATGTTATCATGGTCTGGCATATAGCCAACAGTCTTTGTGAGCTCAATTTATCATCACAAGCAATTGTCACAGGGGAACAGGTCAACCAACAAAGGGAAAGCGAAGACCTCATTGTGGCAACTAAGTTGTCCAAATACTGTGCCTATTTGGTGGCTTTTGCTCCAAGACTTTTACCTGATCATCCGTATATTACAGAATTTATTTTTGATCATGTAGTTGTTGAAGCCAGGAAAAAACTCGAGGGATGCGAGAAAAGTATTTGCCAAAAGATGTTTACTTAATGCAAAGATGATCGCATGGAAAGAATTTCCAAAGAAATGTTGACTTCAGACCGAAAGGATGATAAAGGAATCGAAGAAATTATTGAAAAGGGTGCTGTTCTTGCGAAGCATTTGATAGAAAATATAGAAGACAATGGGCAGAGATGGAAAATTCTGGCTGAGTTATGGGCAGAGATGATGTTGTTTGTGGCTCCCTCTGATGATGAAACTGCCCATGCAGAGCACCATAGGAGGAGAGTTTGTGACTCACTTGTGGGCATTACTTTCTCATGCAGGTATACTCAAGCGAGACTCAGCTCAGGATGTCTGACTAGTCATGCGTTGGTCCTAGACTCTCAATGTTTTCTCCTTCCTCGCTTGGTATTGTCTGATTTTTCATGCATTTCTATTTGTGTAATGTGTTTTGTATTTGGTTTGCTACTTTGCTTAGGGTTTGCTGTTGTGTTATTTCCTTTGATTTGTTGTCTTGAACCTTGTCATTGCTTCCGCAACGTGTTTTAATTTCAATAGTTGATCTGTTTACTGATTTCTGTAGTGGAGATATTTACTATTTTTGTGATTCAGTAGGTGGGCTGCAGATAACAGTGGCAGCGCCACGTTCAGTCTAGGGTGAACACCCTGACCTGAAAAAAAAAATTATATGTAATAATTAAAAAAAAATTAGGAACACCCTCAAATAAATATATATATATATATATATATATATATTATTTGTTCTACTTTCAAGCAAAAAAAAAAAAAAAAAAAAAAAAAAGCCCAAATAAAAATGTGTAACAGAGCAAGCCCATCAGGGAAAATAAACCTAACATCAATCCTAAACAATAGATTACAAATCCAATCTAAAGAAAAGAAAAGAAAAAAAAAAAAAAAAAAAAAAAAAAAAAAAAAAAAAACAAGGTAAAGCAAACCCAACAAAGTAACAAACCCACGGATTCTCAAAAAAAAAAATAATAATAATAAAATAAAAAAAAAACAAAACCCAATATAAGCGATTACAACCTAACCTAAGAGAATCTCCAATTGCTTTTTTAAAGCCAATTTTAGAGAGAAAACACCCCAAAAACCCACTCCAATAGCTTCTCCATCTCCATTTTTTTTTTTTTTTAAAGAATTGCTACAGTGCTTCTCTACAAGTAGAGAACACTATAGTGTTTCCTATTCACACTTCTCTTGGGTGAAGCAAGCTTTAAATTCTGCCACTGCCCTCTCCAACATCATAGCTTTAAATTCTGGCTTTTTTCTTCGCCGGTAATGTGTGTGTGACCAGGTGAGAATATAAGAGAAAGAGAATGAGAAAGAGAGAGCTAGAGAAGGAGAACAAATTTCATGATCCTACATAGATATTGACAACTAAGTTGGACAACAAAGATAGGATAACACATCATAGATATTGTCTATTGTCTACCAAGTCTGCCAAATAACATCTATAAACTATTATATTTTGTCCATAGAGCAACGTTTCTGCCATTTAAAGTTGACATAATATGGGAAATCTAACATATACGAAATCTGATATATATATATATATATATATATATATATTAATTTCTTTTTAAAAAGTCATCATAAAACTTATAACTCATTCAGCCAACATGTAAATAAAAAATACATTACCTATATCTGCATATAACCAATCTCTGCTACAAACCAATGCCTCCACAACATCAGGTTTAAGTGCACTCCTAAATTTATCAATGACTCGTCCCCCAACACTAAAAGTGGATTTTGAAGCAACGATAGAAACAGGAATGCTCAAAACATCACGAGCCATAGTAGCAAGTTCAGGATACCAAAATTCATTTCCTTTCCAAAAACAAGAATGCCTAATTTTGCATTCCTATCTACTCTTGGTTCATCCAAGTAGGGCTCCAATTGAGTTTTTTTGTGCCTACCTACCCATATCCATACTATGAAAAGAATCAAATTCCTACATACAAAAACAACATAATAGATATTTATTTAAGCAGAATATAAATAACATAATATAAATAAATAAATAAACACACTTGCATCATAAACAAAGATCCCTCATTCGCATATTGTTCTTCAGTTTCTTGAGTAGCTTGACCAGCCATTTCAAAAGATATTGAAGGTGCAGAAACATTACTCACATATTCCCCAAACAAAGTAAATAATTTTTCACGAACTTTCAAATATTGGAGTGAACTATCATACCCATAAAGTTTCTAATAGCACCAATCAATAAAAAGGCAGCTTATACCTAGGGTCCAAGGCCATTGCTATGGCCAACACAACACTAAATTCTATCCAATACTTCTCAAATTTCACAAGCATTTGATCTGTCATTTTTCTCATATACTCATCCTCACTATCACTTTCTTTCTTCAAAGTAAAATAAACAATGAAAACTTCTAGAAAATATAAGTTAGCTGTGGGATATTTTGTGCCAGAAAAGAACAATGTTGCATCATAAAAAACAGTCAAAAACTTTTTAATTTTTTCTGCCTTTTCCCACTCACCACCAGTAGGACAGTGCTTAAAATTGTAATCAGTTAACTCTAGGTGTTGAAAAGCACGTCGATAAGAGAGAGCACTTTGAAGCATTAAAAAAGTTGAATTCCATCTAGTAGGCACATCTTGCCTTAAACCTTTCTTACCATCCAAATCCATTTGCTTAACAGATTCATAAAACTTTTTTTCCTCTCTTGTGAGCCTCTTACATACTTAATGCTTTCACGAATTTTTTGAACAACAACATCAATTTCTTTCAAACCATCTTTTACAACCAAATTGAGAATAAGAGCACAACGAAGATGATAAAATTCACCATTACAAACAAGTGCTTTCTTATTTTTCAATTGAGTTCTAAGCATGTCAACAGAAATATCATTGGAAGAAGCATTGTCCAACGTCACACAAAAAATCTTATTCTCAATGCCCCACATAGATAGCAATTTATAAACTTTTTCAAACAAAGACACACCATTATGTGGTGGTGGCATAAAGCAAAAGTTCAACACTCTTTTCTGTAAGACCCAATTAGCATCAATAAAATGAGTTGTAACACACATATAACCATCAGTTACTATAGAAGTCCACAAATCAGATGTCAAACAAACTCTACCAGGAACAGATGTCAACACAGATTTCATCCTTTCGTTTTCCCTCTTATACATCTTAACCATATCATTCTTAGCAGTATTTCTAGAGATATTAGGGACATCAAAACACAAGTATGAAAATATTGCCTGTATACCAACATACTCAACAAACCGAAAAGGTAATTCATGCATTGTAATTGCAGCACATAACAACTCCCTAAATGTTGTAGGATCAAATTTAGGTGAACTTACAGACATTGCATTTTGGCCAAGTATAAGCTGCCCAACATCCATTGTGTCTTTTCTTGGACATACCTTCAAATGTCGCTTCAAATTTCCAATACCATATGCTCCAACAGCAATATATACCTTTCCACATTTCTTGCATTTGCATGTAGGCTTTTCTTCATCTTTTGTGGGAAGCATCTGAAAAAAAACGCCAAACGGTTGAGGTCCTCCTCCTTTTCTTGTCTTCGTTGTTTGTCTTATTCTTAGACTTAGTCTTAGCCTTCTTTGGTGGAGGAAGTTCAGCCACTTCATCAAGTTCATCTTCCAAGTAAAGGTCTTCTCTTTCATACTCAATGTCAATAGGAATCAGCTCATCACTTTCCATCTAGACCAATTGAAAGAAAAATTATTGATCAGAAATTTAGTAATTCTAAGATGACAGAAACAAATAAATTTGAAAATAAATCATAAAGAACAACAAATAAATTTAAAATCAACAAAACAAACAAACAAATCTACTATAACATTACAGTGATTAACACAAAAAACAAATGGATCTTCAATTATTTTATTTTAAGATGATAGAAACAGAAAACACTTGAAATTAAATCATAGAGCAAGACAAATTATTTTAAATCAACAAAAAATAAACATATCTACTTTTATTTTTTATATCAGTAAAAAAGATCTCCTATTATGTACTAAAAATCAACAATATAGTGATTACTAGTATACTAAACAGTGTAACAAGAGTTACAAATATTTTTCTGCACAGTGGTATTTTTCTGCAGTGTAGTTTTTCTGCACATTGGTGTTTTCTGCACAATGTTATTTTTCTGCAATGTAGTTTTTCTGCACAATGTTATTTTTCTGCACAGTATTATTTTTCTGCTATGTTTTTTTTCTGCGGTATTTATTTTTCTGCAAAATAAATCTAGTTTTCCCCTATTTTGATGTTACATGTACTGTTTATCATATAGTATCTAATAAAATTTCTATCTTTTATCTCAAAAAAAAAAAAAAAAAAGTAGAAGAAGAAAACAATCAACATGATAATGATTAACAAAATAAACGAGCGAATCTACAATTATTTTATTTTAAGATGACAGATACAAAGAAACTTGAAAAGAGATCATAGAGCAAGACCTAGTTATTTTAAAATCAACAAAAAGAATACAAACAAGTCTACTATTGGTACTAAACAATCAACATGATAATGATTAACACAATAAACAACAAAATCTACAATTACTTAAAATTTCATACGTAAGAAAACAAAACGAAAATATATAACATATATACCTTCCTAAGGGATTCGGTGGTTGAAGGCTGAAGGAAAAGAACTGGTGAGGCTATGAAGTCATGAAGGAGAACAAAAAGCAGAGAGGGCAGCCACAGTTTTGAGGGGAAGAGAGAGTAGAGGGTTGAGAGACATGAGGTGGCTAGGGTTTTGATTTTATACTGTAGATTGTAGAATCTGTATCTGTAGGAGAGGCTGGAGTTTTGAGGAGAAGAAGAAGAGTCGGAGGAGACAATGTAATGACTGTTGATGAAAATGAAGAGACACAAGGTTCAGCAGAGAGGCGTTAGGTCTGGTTTTGAGGAGAATAAATCATAGCTAAGCTTATATACCTAGGTTTTAAGGGTAAAATTGTAAAATTACCTTTATAAGTTAATCGGGTCAAATGGGTTCAATAGGTCGAACACAAACACGACCCGTTTGTCAAAGTAAGTGTAAAACAAGCCTGCGGAACTGGGAAAGATTTAGATTGATTAATTTTAATTGTAATAAAAAACGAAAAATTATCCACCGAATAGAGGTGCAAGGTTTAGACTAGTATGGATAACAATAGAACAAAGTACGGTCGTTTGGGTCCTGCTTGTCAGGCTTGGGTTCGAATCTCTCCCATAACCGATTGTTGGCAGGCATCCACACTTGTGTGTGTTGTCTTAAGGGCTGGCATAGTGTAGCTACCCCTTTTTTCGTTTACCAAAAAAAAAAAAAAATTAGGGACGAATTATGGATGTTAGGCCTCCTGCCATCCCCTCTTAGAGCCAAAAAAAGAAACTCTCAAGTCAAGTTGGATTTGGGGAGTTGGAGGTATTTTACCATCCTTAATGAGATGACTATTAAATAAAAACACACACATATATGGTAAGACACATCGGTCACCTCTTTGACGTGTGAAATGAAGAAATGAAAAGAGAAGGAAGAGAGAGTTCCAGTTTGAGTGAGTGAAAAAATAGAGTTAGAGAAATGAGTTATGGAAATTGAGTTTGAGTTATGAGAATTGAGTAATGAGTTGTGAGTTATGGATGATGCTCAATCCAAAGAGGCCCTAAATATTCCTAACTTACAGAGTTCCAGTCAGATTCTTCCCCTCCTTCCGATTTCGTCTTTTCTTCTGTGAGTGGCCCATGTAGCCAACTGCAACCACATCTTAATCTAAAATTCATACAGTTCACATTTTCATTTCACAAATTTGTCAAGCACGTAGAGTAGGACATTAATGTACAATGCATACCGAAACTTCTTAACATCTAAAGTCTAGGCTGCCCTTGGCTGTAATTTCTTTGCCGACTTATTTGGTAGATTTAGAGGTCAGTCTGCTAAGATATTTTACTTTCAAAAGGATCTTATTTAATTAAGGCCAGGGCTATAAGAATATAATCAACCACGACTGAAAAGGCTGATATATATTATGCTTAATTTCCAAGGTCTTGATCAGTTGGGTGAAAGCTATAAATAAGATCATTATTCCTAGTTGAGAATTGCTTAAAGTCTAAAGATAATGATATATATACGCGACTCTATACGTGACTTTGAATAAATGGATTATGATTTATGATAGCTGGGTGACCGGGTCGTTGTAAGAGATACTTAGACCTAGCTAGCTAGACTAGACGTTAAATTAATGTGGAACTTTATCTTAGTGTAATATGTGTCTAATTAAGGATCTTTTTTTTTTCTTTTTCTTTTTTTATTTTTTTTGTTGAATGAAAAGGGGGTCTCCGGTGTGGGCTCATCGACCCCATGCCATGTGACGGCAATGGGTAATATCACATGTACCACACGGGCCTTGCTGGGACTATTGCTCGAACTGCTCCTCTCTGGGTGCAAAACGAGAACTCTTACCATCAAGCCACACCCCCGTGTGGTTGTCTAATTAAGGATCTTGAACTTTGTTTTTCGCTTGCAACAATTGGTAAGTATGTGTACATTGATTTCCATGGAGTGATTGACGGAGTCATTTTAGTACGAGCTAGTATCACAACATTTAACACAATATTGTTTATAATTTACCACATGGTAAGTTGGTGGTGAAGAAAAAAGAGTGGTTTCACATCTTCAACACTCCCAACTTGCTATATATGTCGCAAATTATGACAAAAATTGTATAAAATATTATGCTACTAGCATTGCGCATGTTATAGGGCATTGTCTAAAAGTTTAGACTAAAACTTTAAATTCCTAAGGTATGCAGTAGTCTATATAAATAAATGAAGGGGTTAGTTATGAATAATGCAAGAGATACAAACTATTTTATAAAAAAATTTACAAATTGATGATGTGATGAGTGATTATTGGTAAATAAAAAAGTGATATTAATGGTGGGCCTAGATGAAAACCAATAAGAGGCTAGCCACAACAATATTTTGTAAAAATGTTGTAAAATAGTTTGTGACTATAGCATTACTCGTTAGTTATTGATGATAATTGTAGAGATATCTGTGTTAACCATTAAGAGTTGGTTTTTCATTTTCCTTTTCCCCATGGCTCCAATCTTATTTCTCCTTATTGGTATTTTGATATTTGGCCTACAATTAACAGGTATATATAAGTCTCTCTCCCTGATTATTTACATACTGCACGCATATGCATGTCTAATCTTTTGATGTTGAGCTTTGTCTTGGCTTTTAGCACTTTGAGGATCCAGAAAAGGCTCTATATTCTTTGGTCTTTACCAAGGAGTTTGGCCTTGGAACTTTTTATCGGTCCCATGCAACTCGTTTGATCAGAGATTCAAGGCCTGTCTGCATGGGGCAAAGGCATTTAAACTTTAGTTCTTCCTAAACCATTTTCAAACGGTGGTAGAATACTGTTACAGAATTTTAAACCTTATTTTATGAGTGGTTTCAAAATAAAATCTATAGTTTCATAAGGTTCATACTGTTACAAATAAACTTTATATATAATTTCATCAATTTCAAATCGAGTCCCACACTTTTAAAATCATATCAATTTACACCTTGATTTGGGGTCTGATTTTAGGTATAAACTAGCATATAACCCATGCAAAAGCATGGATGCATTAAAAATTAAACACAATTTTTATTATAAAAATATAAATAATTAGTCAAATTATTATTAAAAAAATAGCATGTAACAAATGCATTAATGCATACATGTAGTTACATTTAAAATTAAACATAATTTTTATCATAAAAATATAGATAATTAGTTAATTTAATTTTTTTTAGGAATAATTACACTTTACCCACCTGTGGTTTGCCTCTAATTCTATATGCTTACCCGTGATTTAAATTTTGACACTTTGCCCACCTGTGATTCTGACCGTGAGTGCTCCGTAACCCACCTCAATGTTTTCCATTACTCTAACACCAAATAAGTAAAAAACACATCTCAAAACGGATCAAAACTCACTCTCACTCCCAAATCTCACTCACTCCCACTCGGCTTGCTCACCAAACTCACTCACTCCCACTCTCTTGAGACAACTGTGGCAGATCCGAGCCAAGGAAGAAAGACACAGTTGCTCCTCTATTCAGCTGTGGTAGATCCTACAATGGGCTTTGATTCGTGTATGCTCTTGGGTTTTGATCGTGGGTATTGAACTTGGGTTTTGATCGTGCTTGCTCCTGGGTTTTGATCGTGGGTAGCTTAAAACTAATTCTAAAAAAAAATTTCTCATATATTTTTAGTTTTTACCACATATATCTAATATGCCGCAGGCTAGAAGAGAGAAAGTTTTTGTTATTGTTAGATGATATATGGGAACGGCTTGATCTCAACCTTGTAGGAATTCCTCTTCAAGACGATCTGAATGAGTCCAAAGTAATATTTACAACCCGATTAGAGGAAGTTTGTGGCCTCATGGGAGCTCAGCAAAATATCAAGGTAGAGTGTTTAACAGAAGATATGGCTGCAGAATGCAAAGGCTTGCCGCTAGCTCTGGTCAGTGTTGGGTGTGCAATGGCTAGTAGGGAGGATCCAGAAGACTGGGAGTCTGAAATAGCTGCATTGAGGAACACTCCTTCAGAGTTTCCAGGCATGGATTCTGTTCTGCTTCCTTTGAAGTTTAGTTTCGGAAAACTGCAGAATGCTACCCTTAAGTCTTGTTTCTTGTATTGTTGTCTATTCCCTGATGGATATAACATCAGGAAAGAAGAACTCATTGAATATTGGAGAGCAGAAAGGTTTCTAGATGGATATTACCGTGATGGAGAATATATAATCAGAAGTTTGAAGCGTGCATGTTTACTAGAGAGTGGTGAATCAGAAGAGTTCGTTAAGATGCACGGTTTGATTCGTGACATGGCCCGGTGGGAATGTAAAGACAAGGTTGCAATATTCATCCAAAGAGATGCTGAGTCAGATGAAGAACGCGGATTAAGAATATGGAATGGAGTAGAAAGGTTGTCTTGTGGGATTATAGTATAGATGATGTCCTCATAAATTCTTCCTCTAATTTGTCTAGACCCTACAGTCTTTTTCAACATAAACCAAATTCGCATGCAACACCAAATGAGTACTAAAATATTGTTGAGAAGTAAACTCAATAAAGACAAAATTCAAGTTCACTAGCACATGCAATGCAACAATGAAAGGCAGCAAAATTGTCTCTGTCAAGTTATAACATACAATGTAACTGGCTCATATAACAGGCTTGCATATATTAGCTTGTTCTTGGCAAGTTGGGTTCAGGAGATTCTGTTCACTTGTTTGTTGGGTAAGGTCATTAATATCTAGGTTGCACAGCTCGTGATCCAAATAAAATGTGGAGAGCTAACTTTTATACTGACTGGATTTGCTTGTTCCCTACTCACAATAAATGAAAAGAAATTCAAAAACATATCTCGTCAACCATCGATCCAATCTAGCATATGTCCCACGATCAAAACCCAGGAGCATGCACGATCAAAACCCAGGCTCAATACCCACAATCAAAACCCAGGAGCATGCACGAATCGAAGCCCATTATAGGATCTGCCACAGCTGAACAGAGGAGCAACTGTGTCTTTCTTCCTTAGCTCGGATCTACCACAGTTGTCTCAAGCGAGTGGGAGTGAGTGAGTTTGGTGAGCAAGTCGAGTGGGAGTGAGTGAGTTTTGGGAGTGAGAGTGAGTTTTGATCCTTTTTGGGATGTGTTTTTTACCTATTTGGTGTTAGAGTAACGGAAAACATTGAGGTGGGTTACGAAGCACTCACGGTCAAAATCACAGGTGGGCAAAGTGTCAAAATTTAAACCACAGGTGGGCACATAGAATTAGAGGCAAACCACAGGTGGGTAAAGTGTAATTATCTCTTATTTTTAAGTAAACGTAATTAGTCACATATTAAAATTTTTACCCAAATTTTATAATACTTATGATAATTTTTTTCTTCTAATTTTTAATAAGATAGAACGTGTGGTAATTTCTGTTATGTGGTGATTTTTATTGAGTATATGTGATTTTTTTTAATTTTTATATTTCATAGCTCATTAATATTAGATTCATAATATTTTACGGCACAAAGATTAAAAAACTTAGATAGACATATGACACAAACTTAAGTGGATAATTATAGTATGATCCCTACATAAATTTAGACAAGATTTTTATTATAAAAATATAAATAATTAATCAAATTATTTTTTAAAAAAATAGCATTTAACACATGCATATGTATGGGTACATTTAAATTAAACACAATTTTACCATAAAAATATAAATAATTTGTCAAATTATATATTTTCTTTTAAAAAAAAGTAAACGTAATTAGTCACATATTATAATTCTTGCCCAAATTTAATACTTCTTATAATAATTTTTTCTAATATTTAATAAGATAGAATGTGTAGTGATTTTTATTAAGTATATGTGATTATTTAAAAAAAAAAAATTATAATTCATTAATTTAGATTCTTAGTATTTTGCACTCATTAACTCACTTGGCACAATGATTAAAAAACTTAAGTGGACATATGGCACAAATTTAAGTGTAAAATTAATTAGTGTAGTCCCCATATAAATCTAGACACATGGCATAAAATTGAGAACTTTAATTTAGAATTCTAATTTAAGTTTCTTTCAACTTTACCTATTATTATATACTAGTCGCGGATCCGCGCATGCGCATGATAATTTTTTTTTAATGATTGTGTTATTATTTTGAATAATTTTCAATGTCTTACTACTTAAGCTGCATTATATATGTACAACCAATATATTGTAGGATTCATCATGATAGGAGGTATTTGTCTTGGAATTAGATGTGGAAAGGATACAACTATAATTTAGGATCTGTTTGGATACCGCTTATTACTGAAAACTAAAAACTGAAAATACTATAGTGAAATAATTTTTAAATATGTGAATAGTACCGTGGAACCTAGTTTTAAAATTAGATTTGCTGAAATCCGTACTTGCGAGTCCCGCGAACAATGCACGGGACCCACAGAAAAATGCCAAACATAGGGAGAGAAATAATTTTAGTGCAATCCAAACTCAATCTTAAACTTCTCAATTTGAGGAAAATATCGCACCTACAATAGTTTAGGATATGCCCATTAGAAAAAAAATCACAAAAGATCCAAAGAATTTTCCAAACAACTTAATAAATAATTTGGGATACATCTCAAGGCTAAAAATGACTAAGAAAGACAATTTACTGCTCAAGGCACCGTTTGAGGGACTTTGATGGAGACATATGGCTACATAGGGTTGATAGACAACAAAGTAAAAACTTTAATCCAATTACCGTGGGTACCAATCTAAACTAACACAGAACACTTGATAGAAGTGGAGACAAACAATAAGGTGAAAACTCTAATACCACAATCACCAAGGTGATGCAAACGTTTTGACTCCAAATATTTATGGCCATTTAAGCGTACTATTTTCGTGAATACATCTTTGAAGTGGATTCCGTTAAAGTCATGTTTAAGGTAAGTACTTGATTTCCTTCAGACAATTTACTGATATAGGGAAAGTAACCTATCATAGAAACCACACACACAATTCCCCAAAATGCAAATATGATCAGAAACTTGATGTATTAAACCGTGCTTTGTAACAAAACCTGTATTTAGCAAGTTGTTCAATGTAGATAATAATAAAAAATATACAATAGGAAAAAAAGAAACCTGAAGATTCCCATATGTATTGGGATGCCTTGTGAGGATATTTTTTGTTCTAAATGTTTCTTAGATTTGTTTCAATGAATTGCCTACCTGAAAAAGAAAAATGAATAAGTCAAAAAATATGCAAATAGTAGAAGTGTTTAGGATGGGGGCATGAAGGTATCAATTCTGCATATAATAATTCAAAGATGCAGTTGTTTCATTGTAG
Source organism: Quercus berberidifolia (assembly GCA_028535905.1). NCBI lineage: Eukaryota > Viridiplantae > Streptophyta > Magnoliopsida > Fagales > Fagaceae > Quercus > Quercus berberidifolia. The sequence continues at coordinate 12,387,408 of JAPQVW010000002.1, forward strand.
GGTGAAGGATTGGTCTGGGGGAGACTTGATTCTATGAAGTGTTGAAGTCTGTCTTAGTGACTTGAATTCAAAGGAAGGATATCCCACATGCCTATTGCGTATTCAACATGATTCCTTACTAATTATTAACTAAAGGCAGTAAAAGAAGGAATTAAAACTTTATTACTTGGAGTTACTACCTAGCTAGTGGCGACTGGCTATGATACTTTAAATACATTGAATAATATTATATAGAATGAACCATTTCATGGAGTTTAAGTAGGATCACTACATATTAAGAGGCATATTTTCTACTTACCAGATTCTATAGTCATATTGATTGTCCATGATTTAAAGTTGTCCTCTGGGTGGAGGAGATTTAGCCTAAGACATTGGAATACCTTTCAGAAGATCCAGCAATTAATAATTATGCAAATCCCTAATATCTATAGAGTGGCTTATATGAGAATTCTCTGTATTTTTTGCATTATCAATATAAACTTTGCTCCCACACCTACACAATAACATGTTCCATATGACTATGGCTTTACAATTACATGACCTATACATCAGGCTGAACATGCATGCACTTGCACAAACATTGAATGCTTTCAACCACAATATATATCTTCATTCTCACTGTGCCATTATTGTTGGCTAATTGCATGGCATGTTGCTTGATTGATTTATTTATTTTTAAAAGGGAATAGCATAAGTATATATCTTCTGAATATAGTGCTATACATGTAAACTCTTGCCCGATTATTTTAGCTTAAAAATAGTAAAGAGGTTTTCTTTCATTTAGTCATGGACAACATGCAACAAATCTGATATCTAATATTTGTAAATGTGAAGCACTTGATTCTCCACCAAATCTGATATTTGTATGACTATGGACAATATGCAACTACAAGACCACTTTTGGAAGCATTGCAGACACTGAAAAAAGGGACACAGTGCTTCATTACTCAAATCACGAAAAAAATTTCCTAACACAACATGATATTTGAACTTTTCACTGCACTTTCCATTGAAGAGGTATCATGATCATCTCTATTAGCAGTATCCTAGGGAACCCACCAAACTCTTATGCTTTTATCAAAGTTTCCACTATAGAACCCACCACAAATATTACTTGGTGATGCCTGCAAGCATTTAACTGGACCTTCATGGCCACTTATGACTCCAACTCTACTAAGCTTACCATAAGCCTCTCTTTTTCCATATACTAATACTCCTATCAGCAGAGCCACTGCACAAAAGCTCCCCCATTTGACACATACATAGGACAACCATTTGATGAGCTTTTGTACTCTCAAAATTCATGCTTCCCTCCCACCCCACCACAAACCCATCTGACCCTCCTCCATAAACCCATTTTCCATCCTCAGAAACTATAATTGAATTAATCCAAACCTCCTTAAGACCCTCCAAAATTCCTTTTAAACCATGTGAATTCTTCCCCTCCTTGCCCCAAGCTTTAATCTTCCCATCAGCTGAAGCAGAATACACAATCCCTTCACTTGCCACCAACCCATTAATTGCAACATCATGTGCCTTAATTGATTCCAAGCACTTCAAATCTGATAGCCTCCACACCTTGAGGGTCTTATCCCATGACCCTGAAATTTATGTGTCAACTTTATAAATCATGTGCGACTGGAGAACCATCCAAATTAGTGGGTAAATTTCACAAGGGATCGCATATAAAAGAAAACCCAAACTCTTTACTAATTTAATGGCCACCATTCCATATAGCTACATGCTTTACAATACAACCCACGCCATTTAAATAACCTAGGCATGTAACGTAATAGAAGGTAACCCAGTAGTAACCAACGTAGAAAAGAAAAAAGAAACCATCAAGCAAAATAATAGAGCAAGAAATTGGGATGTAGGGATACCTAGGCATGTAACGTAATGGAAAGTAACCCAGCAATAACAAATTCAACACCCTAACAAAAATGAAACCATCCACACCACAGATGAAATAGGCAAAAACAAACGTAGAAAGGAAAAAAGAAACCATCAAGCAAAATAATAGAGCAAGAAATTGGGATGTAGGGATGCCTCAACTAAACCACCCAACTTACATCAGTATTTATATAGATGTGAGGAGAGGAAGGAAGACAGAGAGGCTGCCATTAGAATCCAAAACAGAAGCTGAAACCGTAGAACAGGATGATGAAACTGTGAGAATCAAAAGGTGGGGAAGGGGAAGAAATAAACCTGAAACGATGAATAAGTCGTAACCATGAAAAGCATAAGTTATGTAAGTTATAACAAGCAAGGGAATAGCATAAGTTGTAACTATGAAAATCAATCAAGTTTGACAAAGGGAGTTAGTTGAAAAGGCTTTGGGTGTTGGCTTGGGCTTTATAGTGGATTTAAATGTATAAGAAGTGGAATTTAAAGTAGAGATAGAGCTGGATATAATTTTAGTTTTATTAGTATTTTATTAATTGGTAAAAACTATTTTAAAATTGAATTAAAAATTCAGAAAATAGGATAGGAATGACATGGCAGTTGATGTGGCTAAATGTGAGTGTAGCAACATTAAATATTACGCTTCAGCTTTTAGTAATATATAAATATAGATTAGGGGTTTAAATGG